>VZRV01009273.1:206498-221217 GCA_013398115.1 Falcunculus frontatus
GAAGGGAAGGGAAGGGAAGGGAAGGGAAGGGAAGGGAAGGGAAGGGCCACTGACAGCAGTGGTCCTCTGCAGTTCTCTACATTCCTGTTTTTTTTTTTTTGACTGACTCTTTAATGACCCTGTTTGACAGCATCTTTTCTCATGGTCCTTATTTCTTCTTTCCATCAAAGACTAACCTTCCCAACATTAGTCACCTCCTGGAAACTGATTGGGTGTTTTGGGTGCTTGAGAAGCAAAGCTAAGCTGGCCTCTTCTAACTTGCCTTTTTGGTAACTCACAGTCTCTCCCTCGGTGGGACTCCCTTCCCAAAGAGAGAAATGAACCNGTTTTTTTTTTTTTGACTGACTCTTTAATGACCCTGTTTGACAGCATCTTTTCTCATGGTCCTTATTTCTTCTTTCCATCAAAGACTAACCTTCCCAACATTAGTCACCTCCTGGAAACTGATTGGGTGTTTTGGGTGCTTGAGAAGCAAAGCTAAGCTGGCCTCTTCTAACTTGCCTTTTTGGTAACTCACAGTCTCTCCCTCGGTGGGACTCCCTTCCCAAAGAGAGAAATGAACCCTAAAATAGGGTTATGAACATAACTATGCCAACAGCTTCTGTGGTCTTTAAAAACACATACCCATTTCTACAAATTTCCGTCTTATCAGGCATCACCCAGCTTCTCTAAAGCCAAGTTCATGGTCTGAAATCAAAAAATTCTGCTCTCTGGAGGATATTTCCATGTGCACTTCCCAGATCAACCACACTTCCCCAGAAGCATTACTTCTGGAAAAAAGCCCTAAGGCAGACTCCGTGCCATGCAGCTGGGAGCAGACAGCAGCAGGTACTTGAGCAGGGAGAGCAGACTGCTGAGGTGGCAAAGGGGCTACCAGGGAAAGAGCAAGGAGGCTTTAAGGTCTGAACACAGCGGAGATGGGAACAAAGGGAGTCTGCAGTAAACTTTCTTGCAAGTCTGTGTTCTTCAGTGAGCAGCTTCATATGTGAAGATTAAGCTCTGGTATAAGCACATGAAAACATTGAGGATGCTCCAAAAAACAGGTTCTTTGCCATTCAACCTGTTGTGTTTGTTTGAAGGGCTTTGCTACATTGGCTTGACCTGGTATGGTAAATTTAGCATTGGCTTGTACTTTTACCATACTGAGGTTTTCACATCCTTGCTGGCTCCTGTTCTTAGTCAGGGAATACCTGCATATGGCACAGACAGGTGATAATGCTGAAGACAGACAAGTTTTTCTCAGCACATAATCTGCTCTGGTGCTTCTTTCACTGTAGCACCTGAACATGCAGCAGTCCTGAAGGTGAACCAAGCTCTATCCCCTCTGCTCCACCAGCTGTGAAACCGGGGCTCCCAGAGGCTGCACCAGCCAAGTGCAGGTCGGATGTCAGTGCGTGGTGAGCCCTTGCTGCATAACCCTCTCGGCACCAGGGACCCGAGGCAAGAGGTGGCCTGGGCACCCTCGATGGAGACAGGTGCCCAAGGCAGTCTGCCAAGGGACACGGGTGGCTGCTGGCTCTGAGGATGGTGGTGGCCTCACCTACCTGCTGCTCTGGCCAGTCTCTGGGCAAAAAGCACTTGTGGTTTGGAAAGAAATCAGAGATACTTATCACACAGAAACTATGTTGGCTACATAATTCCTTGCTGGAAGAGGTAGTTTGGCAAGATAAACGTAACTGACATAATTGGGTCCAATTTCTTTAAACACACTGCCCTGTATAATGAGAATAACTGAGGCCTTTTGCTGCCAGGTTGTTGAGTCACAAATATGAGAGAAAGAAACCCAAAATAAACAAATTACTGAGGGGCTTGAGCTGGCTACTTTGGATCTATTTTTAAGCAAGACTTTAGCTGTAAGAATCTTGAGATTTAAGATCCTGCCTGCATCCTCTGTAAATAGCATTTGGCACTCCAGTGAAGTTCAGTGTTCAAAATTCGAGGAATAGCTTGGGTTTGGGCTCATCTGTAGATATATTGTCAGCAATTGTTGATTTTTTGCAACACCCACAGCATCTGCAGTTGTGTAAAGCACGTGAGCTCGTGTTGGCCTTAAGTAAAAGTGGCAGCTATAGCAGCCAAGTGCTGTTCACAGCGTCAGCTCAGATAAACCTCTCTTTCTTCCTCAAGGGCAGCCCAATTTCCTAAAAGTGCAAACACACACAGTTTGCATGGGAGTGTGAAACACAAACTGCTGCACTGTAGCTGGAACGCGCTCCCCTGACCCTCTGTTGCTTCTCGGCTCCTTCAGCAGAGAAGGAGGGTGGGTTTGAACTGTCTCGTCTGAACAGCTCGGGGCTGTTTTTTGAGCAAAACCTGACAGATTTGTGAATATCCACAGAAATGCTCAGATACGACCCTAAGTGAGATTTCCTCACTTTTATAGACTCAGAGATGAGGGCAAAAACCATCCAGCCCATCTCTCTGCCATCTCAGGTTTGTTTTCACTCCAGCAAACATTGCATGAGTTGTCCTAGTTTGAGTCAAGGTGAAACTTGCCTGCCTGTATAAAGAAATGTTGCTTTTTTTTGCAGCAAAATGGCAGTCTTGCTTTGCAGTGCCAACACAGATGTCACTCACCACTGGCAGCTCACACTGAGTGGCTGCAGCCTGAGGAGCCCATTCTTCAGACACAGAAGGCAGCTCTGAATCCACCCAACTAGTTATTGTAATAAAGCTTTGAATGTAATAAAGCTTCATTTCTTGATCTGGGAGCACTTCAGATGATGAAAAGGATAACAGACAGAGAGACATCCCCTCATGGCTCAAGCCCCCTCTCTGTCCTTTAAGATTGTAGCAGCAGGGTATCTCACTGGTCTTGAGGAGGTTTTTATTTCATCTGGGAGCAGAAGTGGGTTCTACACAGTCACCAAAGCATCCATGGGACCAGGTGGCCAGAATGCAACAGCCTGGGTCCTGCACCCACCAGGTTCCAACCACCAGTCTTTGGTTTGCAGCTATATAAAGGCAGACAGGATTAAAACAGATTTGGAAACAAATCATAATTTTTTACCCTGTTCCTTGCTGCAGCTCATTGCACATCTGCACAGACATGGGCTTGAGTGGGTCTGGGCCCGCAGAGACCCTCTGGCCTCAGTTTTATGCCTATCTTTGGGTGACACAAGGCAAAACCAAACTTGTAAGTGTTCCAGGGCACCTTCCCTGGCCTCTGTCAGGTGCCACAGGGCTGTCCTGCAGCCGTGGCTGGAGGCACTGCTGTATGCTGACAATGCACTCTCATTCTGTAGGATCATTCACTCTTTTCGAATATTTGAAATTGTGAAGACTACTATTATTTATTGATTTTTATCTTATATCGGTGGGCAGCAGGGGCACATAGTGAGGGTGAGGGAGGGGTCTGGACTCTGCCCTCCTCCTCCAGCACCCATGGTCAGGTGCCCCATGGAGACATCTCCTACAGCAGAGAGCCAATGATAAGGGGAACTGGAGCTTGCTTCTGTCAGGAAGCGTTTGCAGAGCTCAGAGTGGCATACTGAGGCAAACAGCAAACGCTCCCGGACCACATAAATAAGCCGTCACTTTGAGCGAGTATGTAACTGAAAAGCAAGCAGATTGGAAAATTATCTAAAAATAGTGGAGCAAAGATTAGCAGCACAAGAATCAGCTCAGAAGCATCAGGACACTCCTGGGCTTATTCAAATCACAAGTTCTTAAAGGAGGATTGCAAAGATTTTGAAAATACACAGACAGCTCTACACATTACTTGGGTTTGCCTGAACTCCAGGAGAGCGCAACGTTCCTGGCAGGGCACGGTGGCTACCTGGGAAGTCTTAGCGTTTTTAATGAGGGTTATGAAGAATTTTATTATCATGGAAAGGAATATAATAATTTTCTCAATAAAAAAAAGCTCCTTAGTCAGTAACCACTGCCTAGCACTTGGAGTCAATTCAGCCATCTTTAGCTGTCATTTCAGAAGACATATGGCAAGAACAAGATCAAACTCATATTGCCTTTCATATCAGGAAAATTTCCCATTAATAATAGGTTTGTCTTTTTAATGTGTGTCTTGGAGTAAAATAATTTGAGCTATGTGGGATTTTATGAGACGCTCTAGAGAGAGGAGTCTGCAGAAATTTCAGACCAGCTCCTCCCTTTACCTTCGCCTCTTCAGACCTCATTAAGAATTTCACAGTCTTCCAGTTCATTTCAGCTGCACTTGCATTTTCTCCTACCTTTCTGCAATCCTATTTGGTTTGGTTTTGTTTTGGAATCATTATCCATTAAGTATTTATTGCTTTATTGAATCAGCTTGGCTCATGAATGCATATTTTCTTTCCTTTATTTTTCCTCACTCTTTATAGTGTATCTATTAAAACTTACATCCCTTGTTGTGGGAGTACAACAGCAGCCTACAATACTAATTGCTGTTGCAGGATCTTGGTAGCAGAGCTGCCTTTGCTTTCTCCCAAGTAATGAGGCTTCTGAGCTAACACCTCTCTTGCAGTTCTCTTTGAGTCCTCTCCATGGTGGCCTGGAGCAATGAGCTTGCCATGAGATCCTTCAGAAGCTTTTCCCCTGCAGCTGTAGAAGTGACTCAGTTGTCCAGACACTGCTGTGATCTGATCTCTCTCTGGTCAGTAAGGGCTTGGCTATGGATGAGCTGAACCAGAAGCTACTTGCTGCTACAGGAGGGAGAGCCCATTCTCCTCTGTCCTGGATCCCCTCTAGGCCCTCCTCCAGACTCCAGTCTGCACTGCACACTCCTCACCTCCCCAACTCTCCTTGCACCAGCTCTGGCACTCGTCTGATTGTAAGATAAGCCAATTTGGAGCAGTAAAACAGCAAACCTGTGAGTTATCCATTCAGCTCAAGGTGCCTTGTGAAACTATACCCTCCAGCTAAAAGCACAGCTGTGCATTAAGCTATATCTGGACACAGTTTGCACCATAACAAGGAGGAGTATACAACCTTTCATTTCTTAAAATTGGAATTAAAAGTTCTGGAGGGTATGGAAAAGCATATCAGCAGTGGATCCGAAACAGCTACTAGAATATACAATCACTAAGAGCCAGCTTCTGTGTCATTTCTCATGAGGTGGCATTTCAGTGGGCAAGCTTGGGCAGCTACACCAAAATTACCCATCCCTGTCAGCAACACAGCTACTTCTCCTGTTGATTTTCCCTGCAGCTTTGGATGGGATCCCTTTTAGGCCCTCCGTGTCTTCAGCTGTGAAGCTGTTCTCTGCTGTGCACCAGGATGCTCCACAGGCTCTACAGCAGGCTGGGAACAACACAGCTGGCAAAATTTTAAGAGGGAGATGTTGTTGTCGTTTCTCTTTTTTTGACTTACTCCCATTGTCTCATGCACACCCTTAGTTCCCAGGAGAAAAATGTCCTGAGCTCTGGCAGTAATTATTAAGAGCACAGCAGATCAGCAGTTTCAGTAAGCTGAGCAGGGATCATAGGGCAAAGTGTGTACCTAGGAAGTCATAGAACTACTTTTGAAAAGCACATTAAAGATGAAGCATGCTTCTTCATGATGTGTTTTCATTATTATGACCGGTCTTTCTGTTACAAAGGAGTAATGGCACCTGCCAGGGCTTGCTATTGCTCTCCCTGTGTCGCTATCAAAGTAGGAGGAGTCAGTTTAGAGAGGCTGTGCTGGCAGCCGGAGCTGGGTGTGCTGCTCTGGCTGCACCACTGCCTTCCCTTGCTGTGCAAGGAGAGCTTTCTGAACCTCTGTTTCAATGGGGACAATAGGTACCTGCAGCTTGTCTCCTTGGTGCCGTGAGACTGGACTCATTAGCGCTGGCAAAGCACACAGCCACCTGGATAAAAGGGAGAGATAAGTGCTCAGTTTCGTTATTTGAAGACCCGGATCAAAGAACCAAGGGCAGCCTTGATTTACCGCTGGAGGGACACCTGCAAGAAATGTCCGATTAGGAATCAAGCAATAAAACCACTGACAGTAAAAACAACACTGAAGGCATGAAAAAAAAGTTTGCAGCTGGTCAGCTGGAACACAATGAATCAAGGAAAACCACAAAGCAACCGCTGGGTTTTTTTCTGACACTTTTTACCATCTTGTTGCAAAGACTTTTAAAACAAAACAAAACAAACACTCCACAGGATATGTAGTGTGGGTTTTTGGGGGTTTTTTAGAGGAAACAAGGAAAGGGCAGAAAGGGCTTTCCTTCCCCTCTAATAACTGCAGCTTTGGAGGAAGGAGGTTCTACGTAAGATGTTAATGATTGAACAATAAATTCCTGGTAGTTAAAGCAGGGGTGAAGCACAAATCTGTCTCTGCCTCTATTCCCTGCCACTCTGACATCCAGCAAAGGTTGTCAGGCCTAAAGCCACTGATAAACATTCATGCTCCCCAGCAGCATACTGTAGTTTTCATTGTCCTGTGTTTCCAGGTAAGCACTTTCTCGTGGTATTATATACAGGCTGACATGTTTTATACATCCCCTCTGGTCAGTATGCACTCACATTCCTGCAAGGTTAAGAAAGGGCATTCATCCCATCAGAGAGAAGTAAAAGGATGCATAAAGGCAGGTCATGGTTATCCAGGATGGGAGAAGAGGTGGCATGGACTTTTCTGGGGAGCAAGCCCTAGGTGCTGGAGGGATCTGCACCCTGACCTCTGAAGGGCAGGCATGCCTCCACCTGGGCTTGGGGCAAGGGGAAGGCATCATTTCCCACCTCTAACACCATCCATCAGCATGACACAATGAGTTTCCTACTTTTTAAGATACCTCAGGACAGACATGATGAGCCGCTGTCTGGAAAACAGCCGACTGAGGAGAAGGGAGAGGTGACGGGCAGCTGCTGGTCACGTAGGACATGAGCTGTAAATCAGAGCTGAGTGTCAGGGAAAGGGATTTTTCCCTTGGAGCAGCAGAGAGACACCCTTTAGCTTTACTCTGTCAAATAATCAAGCCTACTTCAGCCTGTTTCAGTGCCTTTTGAAGGGAAGACCGAAGGGCTGGGGCTGTGTAGGTTCAGAGGGTTGTGTTAAAGATCCTTGCAGGACAGGGAGGAACAGGCAAAGCAGACATGAAAGACAGCGGTCAGGAAATGTCATGTAATCACTCAGCAAATCTAGGAAACTTGCTTTGATTAAGTTTATACAGAAAGATTTAAAGAAAATAGAGAGAGAGACCACCAACATAGCAAATCCAAGTTGAGCTAATGGAAAGAAATGAGTTTTTATTATTCTAGCAAATATTGGTGGGGATGTGATTGAAACAATCCACTGAATCTAAACTCCCCCCCTTCAGGAAGCTGATCAAGCTCCAAATTTCCCTGCTGGCCTCAGCTCCTCTGAAGGGCCAACCCAAAGCCTTAGAGATGAACAGTGGGAACATGAAGAACATCAGGAGCAGATCCAGATCTGTGTGGCTTTGGCTTGTGTCCCAGCAGACACAGTAAAATAGGGGAGAAATCAAACCACTGGAGGCTGGAAAGGGATGAGACACCAGTGGGGCTCCTCTCTTCCAGCCCTAGCAGACTGAAAGCAGGGTACAGAACTCTGCCAGGCTGCCTCAGCTCTCTTTATTGGACCTGGAGCCACAAATACCTCCACAGGATGATTCATCCCAACAGCTTGAGGTGCCTTTGTGCTATCGAATCAGTCACCCACACTGCCAACATAGTAATTCATGCCGAGACCCCCCCCAGACACCTCCTAAAATAAGTTTCAAGAGGAAAGCTGGCCATGGGTAACAGGACAGTTTGCCCCACACCTTCAGGGGCTGTCCCCCAGCACTGCAGTGACAGACCTAATACTCTCTCATATCCCTGTGCACATCCCAGACTCACAGTGCCAAACCTAAGCATCCCATCACAAAACACTGCTCTGACCCTGACACTCATCCTCTGTAGAGCAGAAAGGGGATCTTGTCCTTTCATATGATCGTCTTTCCATAGAGACCACAGAGAGAGGGCACACGGCTCCCTCAGAGCAAATACCCTGCTTGCTCCTACCCAAAAGGGTTAGAAGTTGTCCATAGGCAGCCATTCCAGCAGCATTGCAGTGCTCTTTAATGGAGTAGCATTTCTGTGGTGCTTAAAATAACTGTCCACAGAACTAATAGCACCTAGAAGATGTCTGTCCTTGCAAAAAGCCCTGTGCTTCATGCACAGAAGTTCCTGCTGAAGAGGAATGAGTATGGCTGGGGTTTCAGACCCTCCTGGAAGAGGTGGATTTTTTATGAAGCCAACCCAATAAACTCCTTCCACAAGCAGTGGCATCAAGGCTTAAATGATGATGAGGAAACACGGGGAATGAACTGGAGGGGATATGAAAAGAGGGCTGGTTGATCTGCCATTCCTCTAACTGAAAAGCTGCTGGATTTTACTGTGTGATGGTTTTCTAGAGACCAATAAATTGCAATTGTATTGCCAGAAGGAAAGAAGGCTCTCTAAGTGTTTCCTGTACCAGATGGGACTAAATAGGTCGTGCCTATGGGAGGGGAAGGGTTGCAGGAAGCTATGTTGCTCAAACATTGAGCACTCAGGCCTTCAAACATGGGGTATGTCAAGGCTGGGAAGCCACGATGTTTCCGAGGGGGGTTCCTTCGCACACAACTTACCCGGCCTTTTGAACACAGTTCAGTGAGAAGTGAGAATAGCTGGTTGAGAAAAATGTTGCAATATGAAATAAATTCCTAAAAATACTGGACACATATATAACTCTCTCCCACTGCAAACCCATCCCTGCTCACTACCTCCTCGTACTTCTGCTAAACCAACCAAAACCAAAAAGAGACTGTATTTCAAGAAAAATAAAGTGGCATAATTAAGTAGGTTACCATGCACAGCACACTATTCAGGAAATTACAGTGCAGTAAGTTGCTGTAAAAACATGAGATACATGTGTTCTCAATGACTACCCGTGTTTGTACCCTTATCCTGTGCAAAATTTGGCAAAAGCAAGATAGCACCCCCCTCCCAGCTGAAGGTAAACTTCCTCACCTTAATGGAGGATTAAGAAGTTTCCCCCTAGGGCTATGCTTATGCCACTGTGCTCCTTCTGCCATAGCTCTGTGGGCCTGCCAAGAGTTGAGGATGCTGCTGGATCTGCTCCCTCCCTAGGAGATGGGGAGACCAATATTAGCAACAGGTTATCAGTGTTGCAGCCATTTTTAATATCTGCTTTTAAAGAAGACTATTGTTGAAACAGTGCCTGTGATCTTAGTTAAAACATAACATTTTTCTGTGAATTGATATTTCCTCTGAAGTTTATTTCCCTCTCATTTTATATTCCTTTCTAGATGCAGTGCCTTTCACTGAAGAATATGACTCTCCATTTGCCTTTATGCTCCAGCTGTTTGTAGCAGACACTGTGTAAACATGTCAAAAAGAACTTACAGTCCCTCCACAAGACCAAGAATGAAATCCTTTCAGGATTTGAACCAGTCTCTTCCATGGCCCAAACTTATGGGTATATAGCCAGAGATGGAAGAGCCACATTTCTTCTTACATGCTTATTATTTCCCTCGAAATTAATATGAATGAAAGTGAATGCGATCATCCATCAGATCTGACAATCTCTCTGTGATACAGATCACATCTGAAGGAGCAGTAGCTGATAAAATACCAGTATTTGAAGACAATAGCAAATTCTCTTTTATAGTATCAGATCTCCTTTTATGTGCTTTCCACCAACATTCAAGTAGATGAATTTTCCTATCTTTTTATTGTTTGTTTGTGGTTTTTCGTTTGGGGTTTTTTTTTTGCCAGAAAATAAGCCTGTAAAATGAAAACCATGTGAAAACTCATCTAAGAATCATCACCTGAAGACTCTCACTGACAAGGCTGGTGGCACAAGGCTGAAACCTTTTTTATGGTCTTGGAATTGTTTGGTCTGAGAGAGAATAGATATGAATTATATGACCAATTACACAGATCACATTTCAGGTAATAACCAAATTGTAAATAGTCCCATAGTTCCCATCTCATTCATGAATGAGAAAACAGTTGAACTGTGAAAGCAAAGTTGTGGGTTTCCACATTCCCTTCCCAGTTATGTTTGACAGCTAGAAGAGGAAAGCATTGGGCTTGATTACAAGTAAAAGACACAGCCTACAAGAACAGCACAGAGTTTCTGAGCGTGGATGGGAATACTGTCAATTTTCATGGAGCAGTATTTTCAGTGCTCGACAGTTTGACCTTTTGTCCATTTTGGACTGGCATTTTTTTTTTTTTTTAAATTTTCAGATAACCTATATAAATGAGGAATGCCTCACCTATGAATACAGAAATATAAAAATATTAATGACCGCAAGATGAGAAACAGATGAAGGACTCTTGAAGCCAAATATTCACATCTCTGTGACAGGGATCTAGCCAACATAAGCATGTAATTTGCATCTACATTTTTGGCACCTAATGAAATAGTCTTTTTAAAGTAACCATCTAATTTCCCTATTGAGAAATACTTGCCTTTGAAGGTCTCCCAAGGAGATACACTCTATGGAACAGAAGCACCTAAATTTCTCTCCATCAGATGAATAGGAAATTGGCAATATTTGTCTGCTCTCAAGGCACCTATTTGTCAGTGGCTGGAGCCTCTGTGGAAAATGCCTCTCAGTCACTGACCAGGAAACCTAAACTTGTTTTAGCAACCACCTCAGCTCTGCAGCCTGTGGCCCTCCCTACCTGTTTGCTGAAATAAAAGTGTGTTTAGGATATTGCATGAATGTGTGGACATGAACAACTTTGGAAAATCAATGTTGGTTTTAAATATGTCAAAATTCAACTGCTGAAGAGAACACTCTAACTGATACCGTAATGCTTGCATGCATTATTCTTTTTTTCCTTTCACAGCCAAGAATTTAAAAATACTCAGAAGCATTAACTGAAATAGGATGGGTAGCCATTACTGCTTTTATGCCTATCGATGTCTCATTAAATGCCTATTTATGTATTTATAGGACAAGGCCCAGCAAAATACACACAGACACACAAACATACAAACTCATACACTCATATTGCTGAAATTACACAGCAAGTTGGGAGATGAGACCACAAATAGAATCCAGATCTCCTGATGCAAAACCTTTTGCTTTAACCATTCAAGAATAGATCTCCCTAGCCTCATAGATTGTCAGATTAAAATGAAAGAGGAAAAGAATCACAGAAACCTCAAATCAAAGCACAAAGTTGAAAATCTGTCAGATCCATAAAATGAAAATTCTCTCCAAAGGAAAATTCTGACACGATCATATTTTCTCATGAAATTGGAGCTGGAAATAAGGTCATTCTGAGGAAAAAAAAAAAGAATAATAATAAGAAAAAAACCCTCCAGAACAGTGTCAGCCACTTCAGTAAGAGAGTCTGAAGGGTTTTGACAAGTACTGTGTCTAAGCCAAAAAACCTCAGGGCTAGAACTTCCACAAAAATCAGAAAACTTAAAGGGACATTGTCAAAGTTGGTAGACCAAACATTTGAGCTACTTTAAGAGTAATACAGAAGAATTCATCTTTTTCTTTATTAAAAAGAACAGCTGAAAGATATTTATGAAGAGTATGGTGATATAGTTCACATATCTGTTTTGTAACTAAGGATAACAGGCTTTGCAACTTTTTTTTTTTTTTTTTGCTTGGCTTTAAAGCCTTGCTTACATTGTAGGTTGAAAGATTACTTTCTAATTAAAACTTAGAAATTTTTTCCTTTGCTCATACCGAGAAAGTTATGGAGAAAGTCAAATGAAAAAAAGTAAGTTAAAATGGGACACAGAGAGGTGGCAGGAGGGGGAAATGTTTATTTTTAAGTGCAGCATGGCATCATTCTGTTATAAAAATCTGGTACAAACTGATTTTCTGAAGTGCTGAGAACCTACAGATCCTTTGAATTCAACACGAGATTTGAGCACTCAGCTGACTCCCTGAGAAATCAGGCCACATTTTTTCAGCTCCCCAAGTCTTAACCCTGCAAGAATTTCTTCACATGACCAGTTCAGCATATGTGGTCACTCCAGCTGGATTTAAAGTGACTTCATGGTGGCTCTGTTGGTGTATGTGCAGAGCTCAGTGGCTGGATATCTAACTGAGATAGCACAGGTGTAATTCATCTGCTTAAAGATGAATAAAGACTAAAGCCAGCAGTGTGAGAATCACTTGGCTCCATTCAATGGAGGAAAAAGGTACTTAACAGGCACAGGCCATCCCTGCCAAGCCCAGCACACAAACTAAAGTGCCAAAGCATTGAGGAGCATGTGTGCAGCCAAACCACTGCAGGAGGTCACAGAGGATCCCACTGACTTACACGAATTTCCTTCTGGGTCTTGATGTGCTCTCTGCAGCATTTTCTGCAACATCTATAAGGAGGGTCAGTACCTCAGCTGTACTTCTCAAAAGCCACTATGCTAAACAAGATTAGACAAGGATTTTTAAATGACAGTATTGCTAAATAATCTGGCAGCATGTAGTTGGTCCAGTTGTTACTGTTGAATTAGTAAATATATAAACCAGCATTTGCACTGATTGGTACCTTGTGTATTCATGCACATTTTCCTTGTGATCCTTTTTCCACTGGCATTTCTAGAGCAATTTAAGTTGTGAGCCCAGTTGCACTGTGGGAACACTTATATAAGGGAGACCAAAGCCTTCACATTAAAATAAGACCTGTGGTGGGACTTTGCATCTTGGGACTGCAAGGCTTCTGTGTCTTTTTGCCTTCTTCACTGAGAAGAGACCAGCTTCCTAGAAGATTGCCTGGCTCCTGGCCAGGACTCTCTATCTCTACAAGTGGGTCTTTAAACCTGGAGCTGGAGGGTTAAGCAGCCTCCCTATTTCCTGTGGCAGCTTCAGCCTGCAGACAACAAGGTGGATGTGGCCTGAAGAGCCATCTAGCTGGATACTGGAGTGAATATTCAAGTGAAGCAAAGCAGGGCACTGAAGAGGTCATTTACCAAGCTGGTGTCCATCATGTGCCACAGTGGCCAAGTGACAACTGATGGGATGACTGACATTGACAAAGAGATGTGTGTGTGTCACCCCTCAGCTCAGCTCAGGGAGCACCTCTGAGCATTGAGAAGGATGCCTTCATCTCTTTAAGTGCAATCCCCATTGCCAGGCTGCTTGAGAAGGCAACAGCACTGCCCAAAGCTGTGACTTAGCAGTGAGGTGCACCAAGCAGGAGCTCCTTGACCCACAGCACCACAGAGACACAGAAGGCCATTGCAGGCTTAGCACACAGAGATCTTCTCCAGGGCGTTGAGACAGCTGACCGACACCCACCCCCTTGGTTTCCAGCCTCGGATTGCTAGGAGCAAAAGGATATACCTTTTGCCACTGGGAAAACTGATGGAGGGGGCAGGTCTTATTCTTGCCTCTCTCAGAGATGTAGGCTTCAGTCAATCACTCAGTGAGAAAGTATTTCCAAGAAAAGATCTCTCAAGCTTGAAGCTGTCCCACTTCACATGTAATCAGTAAATATTAATTAGGCAAGGAAGAGAGGTAAAAATAACCCACTCACCATGGAGATTTTTTATGAAATTACAGATATTTTTTTTAAGCGGTGCCTGGATCCTCTTTCTTCTCACCAAATAAATGTCAAATTCTCTGTGATGAGAAGAAGCTATTCTCCCCAGTATAGTCCATCTCATGGCAGGATTAAATTTGATTCCCTCAGGCTGTCTGAGGATGAATTGAATGCAGATCTCTAGTATTTTTGGGGTGGTCTTCAGAAAGTGACTCTTTCTACCCCATAGCTAGAAGGCAACCATAGAGATCTCCTCCTTTCCAAAGCAAGTGCTCATATTCTTTGCCCACTCAAGTCTCTCGTTTGGAAAAACAGGGAAAAAAAAGGGGGGGTGGTGGGGAGGGGAGGCAGAGGGGCAGACCAGCTGTAACCAGTGCTGCTGCTGCTGCTGCTTCTAAAAAGTCTTGTGAAGGGATCTTACACATAGATTTCAGCTTGTGGGTTCCTAACCAGCGGCTGCTGGGAGGATTTCTTTGCTCTGTGAGTATTTGAGGAGAGTGCTTGGTAAGCCCCTGTCCTAGTCCTAGCCATGGGCTGTCTTCCTCAGCTGGTGAGCTCTGCATTTACAAAGAAGCACGGATTCCACCTGAAATGACTTTTCTTCCTCTGTGAGGACTAAATGATGTACTAAAGACTACACTTTTCCCAAATGCAATTCCATCTGTAGAGACACGGACATGGATCAAGACATAGCTTACAGTTCACACAACATCACAAATGCATTTCTTTGTGCTGACCTAATTGTCAAGTCTGATTTGGAGGACAAACTCAGAAAAGTACAGAGCGATTTTTCATGAACATTTGTATATGGTCACCTTTGTTAAACTGGCATTAACTACCTCCTAACCAACAAGTGGAGATCAACTGGGATGTCTTGGTTGAAATAAAAAAATAACCAGACATCCATGGTTATGTCAAGTCATGCTGGAAAAATAGAAAAGGACAAGAACAGTGTAGCTCAGTCTGAAGCCAGGGAATGGAGAGAAACCTGAATTTTCTAAACCTTAGGAGTATGTTAGGATATACTTCAGTCATATGTTGTTGTGGTTCAGCAATCCCATCTATGGCTGTAGTTCAGGTTCTCCTGCAGTAAAAAGATATGAAACAAGTAGCAAATAAGGTCTTAATAAAGAAAGGTCTCAAATAAGAAAGTCTTGAATAAAGTTGACTGAGAGACCAAGAGATAAATTGTGCTGAACTTTGAAAATGGGTTTATTTAATTTAATATTAATCTGGATCTATTGTCTTCCCCCCCCCCCCCCCCCCCTTCT
>VZRV01009273.1:221239-242421 GCA_013398115.1 Falcunculus frontatus
CCCCCCCCCCATTTATCACTGGGATCATTTGCATAAGGTTTACCAGGGACTTCTGTGTTGCTGCCAGCGAGCAGCCCATGGTGCTGTATTCCCAGTGGGATGTGACACGTGTCTTGACTCCCAGATGATGGGAGAAGAGCAGTGGCAGTGTCTGTGGTGTCATGCACATCTCTGCTGCATGCAGAAGGATCCTTTATGACATTATAATTATTTCTGAGTAATTAACATCATACCCCAGACACAAAGGGAGACACAAGGGAGAAGAGCAAGCCTACCTTATAAAACTGTGTTTTTAGAAGTATTTTTGGCTTCTGGAACCTATAGGATTTTCCTGTGGGGGTAGGGATCCCTGCATGGGGAATTTAAGTCTGCTGACAACTCTGTTTTTCTTTTTTCTCAAGGAAGAGGCTGGGAAGCTGTTTATGGGCCTTAGAGGGTCTGTTCATTTTAATCTCATTTTAATTTATTTCTTTGAAGAAATATACCAAAATCCACATGTTGATCTTGACCTAGTGATCAGTATTAAGTCTTCAGCCAGTGAAGTCACTGATTGGGGTGAGTGGGAGCAGAGCTTGCATGATGGCTTTTATGCAAAATTTCTGTAGCAATAGATTTACACAAAATTACTATATATCCATATTTCTTTTAAAATATTGTGCAGCAACAGAAAACACACAACCAGAAAACACAAATCATTCTACGTTTTCCTCTTCTGAAACAAAATACAATAATAACTCTTGAAACATTTTCTCAGTTAAAGAGAAACTTGCTGCTCAGCAACAGGGTTTCACCATCCAGAATCACAGTCCAGTTGCTGCTGGTGAGAGTGGGGATGACAAAAAGGTTTTCAACCCCTTCTGTAGTCAGCCAACAGAGTTCATTACTCCAAGAATCTAAATGTCTTTGGATTTTCAGACTTGAAACTGCAGAAGCCATGTGGTTGTTGGTCTTGGAGTAGACCAGCCCATTTGGTCTGCAGCCCCTGTGGTCAGCATGTGCTTCATTTGCTTACAGTAAAAACTGCAGTTCAGATCTGAGCTTTACCAGGAGCCTTGGCAGGATCCCACAGGAAGCCTGTTAGGCTCAAAGGCAGGAATTTTTTGCTACTCTTTGGTGCAACATTTATCACAGGGTAAGCACCTCACTTACCTAGCACCACCTACCAAGGAAGGTGCCCTTCCTTGCAAGTCACAACATTCCCAAGAGGGTAGAGATGTATATAATATCCTTCCGGTTGTGGGCACCCTGTGGGTAGCCCCGCTGTTGACAGGCTGATCCCACTGTAACACACACCACAGGCCTCCGGACAGCCACTGTGACACTGTGTCCTACAGACACATGTGGCAGGATACCGCGGTCTGGAGAGAGCCCACAGAGCTCAGCTTATGAGGATTTCACTTCTCAGCCCTCCAGACAATAATTGCACTCATTGCCCACAAAGCAAAGACTGTGCATGCGCCAAAATGCTAATGGATGTTAGCACTGGAGTTGGTCAAATGCTCCTTTCATTGGCTCAGGAAAAACAAATGCGAAAATTTTTTTGAACTTTGTAACTTAAATTGCCACAGATTGAGACAAAAATTTTGCCATTTGTTTTTGTGTGGGTAGACTTCTGAAAATGTCGGGCAGCAAGGAGGTTTCTGCACAGATGCTGAGCTGGATGAGACCATTTGAGAGGTCACACATTCCCGTCCTCCTGTAGGACTTCAAACACAGGCTCTACTTTTCTGTACAGGGAGCAATTCCTCTAAGCCAAGGAGGCTGTTCACAATACAAGAGTTTAAACATGGGTGTAAACTTCTGCATGACCAGGTCTGAAGTTACTATCTGTGAAATGTGGCTGGCACATTATAATTAGCAATTGTTAAGAAAAGGGCTTAGAGATACAATCACAGCTCTAACATCAAGGATTATACAACAAAACAGAGACAAAAGGGGAATTATTTTTCTTTTATTGTATTTCTCAGTGCAATAATTATGAAAGGACTCTACATGAACTTCTTCATAATTTTCCCACAGTCATTTATATTAATCTCTTGGAAGAATCAAACTGAAACTTCAGCCCTCACAGGAAAAATTTGCCAACTCATGCATTTGTTTTGTTATGTACAGTTGTTCATGTGGGCTTAAGACGGTGCTATGAAATGAAGTTTATATCTGACCTTCGAAAAGTCAAAACTAGTTTGGGAAAACTGCATACAGAATAGTTAAAATGGTCTCACAAAGTGTACCCTAAAGCAGGTAGTGAGACTCTAAATCCAGCAGTTACGAGTCCTCTACATCAGACTCGAGTCTGTAAGATGCATTTTAGAATCGCCTAGGGGAAAAAAACCAACCATGTTTTTCCAATATGGGTCAGAAACACTAATTAGCTGGAATTGTTTCTCATGATCAGTAACTCAGCAGTTCTCCTTCTGCCTCTGTTAGAGAACTGAGTTGAAGAGTGGTTGCATTAAAATAGCAACAAACAACATCCAAATTCTAAACACCAGTCAGGCTTAAATTTATCTCCCGTAGTGCTTCCTTGTGACAGTGGTGATGACAGCGTCGATTAGATAGGGCTGGCACTTCACACCGTGTGTCACTCCTCATTATCTGATGAGAGTCCCTGCAAGAGGCAGGTGCTGGGGAATGAAAGATTAGGTGCAGCTCGTGTAATCAGGCTAAATCCCTCACTACCTCCACCGAGCGATAACAAAATGTAAGCGGCTTTCTCCTTTCCACAAATTCTTCCCCACTTTTGCATGCTCGTGAGACTGTGGGTGTAATTATCCCAACTGCATCTGAGAAACCTCACAGCAGAAACCAGCGTTTCCAGGATGAGGTTGGTTCTGGACTGCAGACCTGTATTCCAGAAAATTTCTGTTCTCCCAGGAGTATGTACAGTCCTAATCACGCAGCCTTAAGCCAACCTGCAGAAGTGCCCCTCTCTCCCTCTCTTCTGTGCAGATGTTTAGGCTTTTCCTCCTCAGTTTCAGCAGATCCTCTTTAATTCTCTCTAACAGCTCTATCACTCTCCAAAAATAAGCAAATGAATTTTGCAAGTGAACGAACATAATGAAAAAGGAAGGTGTGAGGCTTTAAGACATAGACTGGATTTTGACACTTGCTGCATTTTTCTAGTACTTCTTAGTGTGCTAATCAATGTTTGGCAGCGTGGCTACTAAAAATGAAGTTCCAGTAATGAGGTCTAGCAAACTTCATGGGAAAAAGACAGTCATCTTTCCGTGCCAGTTACTGGTGAGAACTGCTTGGGCTTTTTGCACACTTTCAGAAACAAATCACTCTTCAGATTTGAAATGACAACACTGGCTTTTTGGGAGAGAGCCAGGTCATGCTGAGTAAGACTCAGACACCTGGCTATGGGAAGGGACTCATGTATGCTAGACACAGAAAAGAAAATACATAGCTAGCTTTGGGTAAGAATCATCTACCACTTGCTGCCTTCTTGGAGTGTCCCAGATAGAGGTTGTCTGCGATCACCTCTTCTATAGAGATATCTGTGGGAAGCCATGAAGGTGGCAACTGGAGTCCGTGCATGAAAAATTACAGACCACAGGGAAGTGAATAGGCAAACGTGTAACATTCTGTACTTGCCAGCAGTCACAGATGCAGGTTACAGCTGGTGAAATGGCAAGTGTGATGAAAATAAGTGTTTCACTGGAGTGCTGGGACATTAAAGAGGAAGAAGAGCAGAAAATATTTCTGTCTATCAAACAAAATAGCCGAAAGCCAGCGAGGGAGAAGCACGGCAGTGTGTGGGTAAGGTAAAGAATAGCATTATGGTGGTGGCCAGAGGCATTCAGAATCACTGGCCACCGTCAGCACCTGTGGGCACCCCTGCTCTGTCGTGCTGACAGAGTCCCACACCACTGACTATACAGTTTAACCATGGCTGGATGAAGCACTAGAGCATGCACTGTGGAAGGCTCACGCTGATGGGAGCTGAACCCCGAGCTAATGTTGAGGTTTTTGTCATACTAAATGTATATCTGTAAAACCCACATGGCTGCTGCTTGCATAGATGGTCCCCACAGTGCACTGGTGACACTGCGGTGCTGAGCAGAAGTTTAACTGCCTGGTTGAAGTGCCTGTCTAAGCATGCCAGCCTTCCCAGGAGCTCAGATGAGCTTCCCTCAGATGTGCCAACAGTCTCCTTCCAGAGACTGAAACCCAGCCAGGGGCTCCTGTTCTCTGCTGGTGTTCTAGATAGTTGGCTGAAAAATAAAAGGATGCTTCTGTTTTACACTGTGGAGAGGTAAATAAATATACTTAGTACAGTGTTATGCCTGAGCCATGATTTGAGAGGAAGAAGATTTTTCCGTGTCACTCTAAGTCACCTCATGCCCCACTTAGTGGGCTCAGAGGAACATCTTCCCCTCCCCAGCAAGAGGCCATGGCCTTGTGCTCACTGGGAGGCAGGCAGGATTTGGCAACAGCTGATGCAAACATTTCCCAGACGCCAGGGAATAACATTTAGTCATACAAAAGTCCCAGTTGGTTCCTTCATACTTAAACCACTGCCCTCTGCAGTTGAAAAGTTAATTTGGGAAAAATGACTGCATGACAAAGCAAGGAAAATACGGTAAAATGGTCTTAATTTTATTTTTAACAATTGATGTCGCTGTTGAAGTAATACTGGACACAACCCTTATTTAGTACTCTACCACTTGATCTTCATGGTTACAAAACATATGTTTCTGTGTACTGAAGATGAAAATAGGGGAAAAAAAATTCACGCTGACTGTCTTCTCAGGAATGGGACTTAAGCAAGAGGAATGCATCAAGTGAAATACATGTTTTTATACATGGAAATGTCTTCTTTTTTTGTTTTCTTGCATCGAAATCCACTCACTTCTACTCTGTGCATCACTGCTTTTCAGTGTAATTGTAATCATGCTGAGTATTTTTAGCATTGTGCTAATTGCATCTGACACACAAAAAGAATATTCCTTGTTTGGCATTTATTAAATGTCACTGGTTTTCCAGTCTTGCAACCTGACCCATCAGCTGAACACCTCTGAGCCCCTCTGAACTCTTGCAAGGTATTAGACCAATTACTGCAACCTTCTCAAGATAAGAATCTGCCCCTTCTGCATGTGCAACCACTGTGATACCAAAATAATCCAAGCCTTTGGAAACTGCGCTTGGGCTAGGCTCCTGAGAAGAGAGGAACCACTCCTGCACTAAGGCATACTTGTTACTGATCAAGCTGAAAACTGACTCCTGAAACAATCCCTGAAACAGGGAAACATTGCTGCTCCACTCTCCTGAAACATCACATGCAAGTAGGTAGGTTCTTCTGATGACACGATGGGTAGTCTCGTCTACAAAGAACAGTTCTGCACCACTGTAGAAAAGCAGACTGGCGAGCAGGCATACAAATGTCCCAGTGTACAAATCAGCAAGTAAAGCCCCTTTTCTCCTGTCAAGAGGTGGAATAGGCAGACATTCACTACTCAGGCCTTATTTCACTGCCATGTCACAACCCTAAAGGTAAATTTTTTTCAAAGATAAGTAACGGAGATGTTCAAAAGCCGGAGTATGGGAAAGGTAATGATAGTTTTGTCTACACAGGAAGCTAAGTCTTCTCCCCAGGTATGCAAACATATCAGATAAATGCACATTTGACCACTCACAGCTTGACAATGATGCAGTGGGTAGAAAAAACCATCCAAGTCTTGAGCATAAGTCACAACGTGTTCACATGAAAGTCACTTTTAGAATAAGTTGTATGGATACACAGAATGTCTCTCCCACAAACAGATGTTTGGGATCTTGAACAATGAGCTGTGTCTCAGCATTCATTCTCATTACATGAGCATGGAAATCCCAGAGGAACTGGGAGCTGGCAGTCATCATAAGCTTTGTGGCATGTCCAGTGGAGGCGGAGAGTCTGTGAGTTTCTAGTGGCCTCTTACAAAGCTCTAGAAGAGAAAAACAAAATCTAATGGGTACAAGAGAGTAGTGGAGAAAGTACATTTTACAGAAATTTTCTAAAAAGGTCCTCAAGACTACTTGTATGAAGTGGTTAGAAAAGTGTAACAGCCTTTAAGATACTCTCACCACTTCTCAGAGAAGAATGAGTATGAATTGGCTAAATCCAGTGTAGTTCTCTGTCCTTCAGCTGAGTAAAACCTGGTTTCAGCCCTAGCACATTGCATATTGTACACAGGATGCCCATGGAATAGAGTGTATATCACTTTATGTGCATAAAAACTGGAAGCCAGATGAAGAACTGCAAGACATGGCCACAGGTGTCAGGTTCTGATGTGCCTAGAAGAGATGGTCCAGCCTCATATGTGTTTGATTGGCCCCAGAACCACAAGGATTTGGAGGTTTTAACAAAGCAAAGTTCTTTGCGTCAGTCAGACTGAGACTAGTCACAGACCTGGCCTTTTCTTTATTCTGTCTTTTATTTTAGAGCCGACAAACACAAAGGACTCCTCTACATCCTTTGGAGGACTCTGACATGAAAACCACCTTCAAATCTTCCTTGCCACCTGAGGGAGAGGTAGAGAGGGAATGAAGGGATGGATGTGTGAGTGTGTGAGTGAAAAAGTACGTGGAAATGGCTATGCTCAGGGTTGATTCAAAGCTGACTCAAACCCGCGGTGTTGTGTCAGCTGACAGCAGCACTGCTGAATCCAGGAGGATGACACCCAATGGAGGGAGCATGCCAACCCTACCCAGGAGCTGCAGTGCTCCCTGTCTCACCCAGATTGCTTTCCCACATGGCTAAGGGGCTTTCATAGCCACCAGCTGTTTGTTTATCTTGGGGCTTCTAATTGTTGTTATGGTAATACTTAAAATTTGCGTTCCAAAACTTACTTTGTCCTAACCTACTCAATTGTCTAGACAGCCCACATTGGAGGAGAGAAATTATCCATGCTATAGAAACTGCAGCCTGGATTCCTGGCTTTTTTTTTTTTTTTTTAGAACCAGGCAAACAGAAAGTACTTGTCCTACTTTCTAGTCAGTAAGCTGAAATTCAGCATGTTTAATTATAAATCAAATAATTGACTACAAAGCTATTGTGTTATGGCCCTCCATGCTGTTGATGGTTTTAATTGCAAACTGTTACATGATGTGCTTCAGTAACAAAGAATGAGCCCTGAAGTAGCAGAGGAAATGTCCTACTTTGACTCTATTTTTACAGGCAGGATGCAGGAAATTTTCTGGTGTGTCACTCCTCTCCATGATGGACCTGGACAAGAGAACTGTAGGTCACACAAGATGCCAGTGGGGGCCATGCTGTGTTCACAGGGACAGCCCAGGAGCTTGCTGAAGATTGTTCCTGCTTCCCCCTCTTCAGGACCCACTCTCATGAGAGTCATGTTCCTCCTGATAACCAAAGAGAACCTTTCATGGCTCATCCTGGAGATGAGGATGAGACAGGCCATGGTTGTGCACTGAGCACCCTCATCACACCAGATGGCACCCCTGGCTGTGAGCTGTGGATGACTAGAGGGTGACACTAAAGCTCACAGATTCCTCAGTGCCCATGGTGTCATTCATTGCATGAGAAGGCAGGTGCTGCTCTCTCCTCTCTCTGGACATAAGGATCCTAATGGCCCCCACTCATTCCCCTGTTTAAAAAAAGCAGGTAAAGTAAAAACACTTAATGCCAGGGTGTGTAAAAGGAGTCCCAGTGGGAGCTAGAGTCTTTCCTTCTCCTAGGCCTTCCAGTGGTGTCAGGCTCAGGGCAGGCACATACTGAATCTTCTGGGAAATGGTGACACCTGCCTTTGCTGGACTAGATCACTGCACTGGAATAGACTGTCTAGAGGCGTTGTGGTTTCTCCATTCTTGGACACACCCAAAACTGAACTGGACAGAACCCTGAGCAACTTCTTCTAACTGGAGTTGCTCGGAGCAGGGGACCTCCTAAAGCCCCCTCCACACTGATTTTTGGGGGGATTTTATAACCTGGAAAGTTCTTCAGAAAGCAGACAGTAGAGATGTTTTCACTGAATTGTGTCTTCAATGGTGAGAAAGAGACACAAGTTTGGGTCCTTATGCAAAACTGCATCAGGCAACAGCAGCTCTGTCAGCTCCTCCAGAGGTCATGGCTCCTCCTTTCCACTCATCTAATCCATGAATTTCCACCCTCCTCACCAAGCACCCCACCAGGCTGCAAAGTATTGTCTTGAGGATGGCTTTGGGAAGGTGCTTTTACGGTATCTTGAGCACTGTGAAGTGGGAAAGACAAATGAGATTTTCCCTCAGCAGATTAACACGAACTAGGAATGATCCTCACCTGCACTGGAGCCAGGACCCACCACGTGCTCAGTTTGGGGCAATGAGTGCTGATGAGGAAGAGCCATCAGCCCTCCAGTGCCCCAGGAGGTTGAGTAGGTTGGGAGGAGGTGGGGAAGGTGCTTGCTCGGACAAAAACATCTCAGAAGGCAGTGCTGATGGCAGATGTTTTTAAAGATGAGGACAGGTCCAATTTCAACAGATCAGGAGAAGTGAGGAGGGAAGAAAAACTGTGTAGCCAGAGAGGTACAGGACTTACCAACAGGAGAGAGAAACTGCAAATCTCTTTTCTCCCCTCCTGTCCACAACTCTGCTCAACCCTATGAATCTGTACCTGGATGGAAGGCCTTCTCAGAAGTAGCTGTAGACTTATTTGCCTTCTTTTTCTTTTTCTTTTTATTCCCGGTGGGATGGGAAAGAGAATCAGAAAAAAAAAAAATACTAATGGGAAAAAATAAAGAAGAAAAAAAAGAGAAATAAAACCCCGATGCACAATACAATTGCTCACCACCCGCTGACTTGTGCCCAGCCCCTCCCTGAGTAGCAATCAGTCCTTTCTGGATAACTCCGTAAAAAAGAAATCTTGAAAGCTGCTACCAAGATGGACTGAAAAACACTGTCTCCTTCATCCACAGACAGGAAAATCTGGAGCCTTCCTATGTTGAACGCAGAGACTGAGCAGAGCCAATCACCTGCAGTGACAAATAGTGTTACAGCAAGTCTTTGGGCAGAATAAATATAAAATCCTCCAAGTCAGCTACGACATATTTCAGGCATATTTAGTCATTGAAGCTGAATATCCCCAGCTGTGTTAAACTGTTAAGCTGTTGAGTTTCTGTTTGCAAACCACTAAAAAAAAGTAAGCCAAAATAGCCTTGCTATGCCTGCTCTTGCTTAGCATTGGTGAGGAAAATGAAACTTAAAGCCCAAATCATCTCACGTTTCTTGGAAAAACACCCAAGTCCTTCATATTGGTGATGTGTTCCAGTACCTTCCTGCTAGAGAAGATATTTTGTTTAGCAGTGTCTATGGATGTGAATCCTTAAACAGGGACAAGTGAGCTGCTACTTCATTGTATTACAGATTCTCTTTGACCTTACTCTGCTGAGCCACCGATGTGGCCATGCTGAATAGACCACCTCTGTGCTCAGGGAATGGTTTTGGTCCTGCATTTCTTTAAGGACAGAGATCTCTTTTCCTTTCTCTTGCATACAACAGCAGTTTCTAGGCAGTATTGACTTAAAATCCTCTATTTTTATATGACTAACTATAGCAGCTAATCATTTGTAAAGCTAAATGGTTGAGATTATTGTGAGAACTTGAAGTCCAATCTCCATTTTTTTTAACTGAACTGCAGCACACGCATGCCTGAGGACAAAAGGCCCAGAGTGTGTAAGAGGGGAATCAATGGGACCAACTAATAGACAAATCTGTGATTTAAGGCTAATATGGAGAAGTATAAATCTCCTTGAGTTTTTATGTTATTTCAGTGTGAAGTGTTTGTGGGGGAGAGCTGTTTCCCCCTCTTTCACCCTCCCTGGTGGGCACTGGTCTGTGCACACCCTGCGCCAGTGTCTTTCCAGCTGTCACAGACATGGTAGAGGCAGGTGATCCTCTGCCAGTGAAGATGGGTTTTTTTCTTGAT
Organism: Falcunculus frontatus; assembly: GCA_013398115.1. Classification (NCBI taxonomy): domain Eukaryota; kingdom Metazoa; phylum Chordata; class Aves; order Passeriformes; genus Falcunculus; species Falcunculus frontatus. The sequence goes on from VZRV01009273.1 coordinate 231,144, forward strand.
GGGTGGTTTTTTAGCAAGGTCACCTGGTGCTGCGAGGTCCAAGTGTAACAATTCAGGGAATCTGGATGGCAGCCCAAGCCTGCTGGAGCTGTGCTGAAGCAGGGTGGCTCCTGGTGAGGAGAATAAGGAGGAAAAGGAGAAGGAGGAGAGGATTCAGGCCTGAGCCCTGCTTGCATGCAGTGATAGCTTCCTGTCTGCCAGGGACACGGCAGAGATGCCCAGCTACAGAGCTCCTCTGGGGACAGCTCCCTGTCCTTCGTGCTCTAGTGGAGGTCCAGTCACTGCTGAAGCAAGAGCCATGTGTGGAGAAGTTTGATCCAGCAGAGCAGTGGGTTTTTCTTTTCCAGCCATATTTCTCCGAAGCCCCAAGAGCAAGTGACACTGGCCACTGTGTTGTGTGAAGAACTATTGCTGTGATAATACAGATATATGTGTATAGAAAATTACCATAACCTTTCTTTATTAATCTCTGATTAAAATCCTAAGTAATTTATATGCAAAATAATTTGTTTGCTTATGATCCTGACAAATGGCCAAGCTGGCCCTTGGCACGGCAGAGCTGGCTATTGTCCTTGGCAGCTATGCTGCCCTTGGGCATCTATACCCCAAAATGTGTTGCTGAAAACTCCTCAGCTGCATCCTAAACTCTCACAAGATGCAAAACAAGCCTATGCCAGGGAGTGGTAGATGGGAACCAACAGCTCCTTGGCTGGGAGAGCTGGGTGAAACCTCTCCCTTTCCTTCCTGATCCAAAAAACCCATGCATTGTCAGCACAATGTTTGAGGGGCTGCAGACCAGGCCATGAGTGCTGGATGGTTTCTGAAGGATGCTCTTTGCACAGCAACAAGGGAGGAAGTTGCGGGCAATTTTCTTTTTCTTACAAACTTCTGCAGGGTAAGTTACTGCTTTGGCAATTTTCTCAGCCATGAAAGTGAGTGGGTAGCCCAGCTCCTTCTCAGCTGTGTGCAAAGATAGGGAAAAATACACAGCTAGAGCCTCATGAAGGCAAAATAAATGATTTGCTAATTTTTTTAATATTTGTGGCTAATGAGTTTAAGGTAAGCTATTGATTAGATGGATTTTGTTTTGATAGCTGAAGACACTCATACTCATCTATGTTTTTCAGAGTTAAAAAAAGGTTTTGAATGACAGATTATGTCTTTCCAGGCCCTTCGTGGTTACAGCTGGAGAGAGTTGATTCTAGAGACTGAGGCAAGCCTGTGATGGCTGTTGCCATCTTTCTGCAGTGGAGAAATCTGGAGATTACAAAAAGCATTAATTCCTATTGTCTGTAAGTGAGACTATACCATCCCTACATATCTCAACAAGAGAGTGATGAACCACTGATTTCCAGCCAAAAGAGCACTTGAAAACTGCTGAGGCCACATCCTGTGCAGTGCTCTCCTGCAGGGTTGCAGTGGCAGGGCCAATATCCTTGGTGCTTGGATGGTGGTGTGAACACCAGATTTGAGAGCTGAGAACTGTTCTACATTACAGGTAGCAGTTTGTAATGGACTCACTTCTAATTAGAGTCCCATGGGATAGGCATGGGAAGGCACTGTGCTCCTGAGGGCAGCAGGGCTCATGAAGGACCCTCTCCTACAGGTCCAAGCTGTGAATCCTTTGGTGCCTTGTGGGGACCGAACCACCTCGTGGATGGGAATGGGGCATCTGTGGTTGTGCTGGGCAGAGATTGCAAAGCCTTTTCTTCTGTGTGGCGTTCTCCTGGTATCTCCATCACCTGATGGTTTTATGGCATGAGTTGGACTGGATTTCTGAGATGTCCCTGTCTCCAGGTTGGATCCAACCCTCATGGCATGCTGGGAAGCTGTGGGAAACCAAGGGAGGAGCATGGCCCTGCATCACGGGGGCCAACATGGCTTTTGCCTGGTGGTCAGCTGCTACAAAAGCTCCTCCTTCTCATCACTGTGGTGCTCCTTCAGCCTCAAGTTGACATGTCAGTGGCTGAGGGTACATCATCAACCTAAACAAGCTTGCTGGGTTGTATCAGAGCCTAAAATTGGAAGATTCACTGGCTTTTAAGAGCACAGCTCACTAATGGAAGTGCACGGGAGCTCATGGCTGTGCTTGGGATGATAAATTTTCCATCAAAATAAGAGTTTATCATTCTCTCTGAGGCCAAATAGAATTGGGCCTTGACTGTAGGAGCTTCAGGCTTGAAAAAATGACTTGTCTGTTTTTCCAAGGCCTGTCAGTAGCTCTAACAAAAGATATTTCTCTTCTCACAAACTTCAAGATGTTACAGCTAGAGTAATAATCCTATTAAGGGCTTGCTTGTTTTGCTATTTAGAGTAATAACTTTTTTTTTTAAATGAAAACTTTCCTGCATTTTAAGATGAAAACATAATGGTAGGAAGTAGAAACCAGAAACAGACTTCACTAAATCACACTGCAAAAACCCCACATTAAATCTTGTAGTAAATGGGCTTGGCTGTTCAAAAATTCTTTCATATACTGGAGTGTTTTCCGTGAAAACCCCCTGCTGGGCTCTTAAAAGCAAATCTACAGAATTTCTGAGTGTTTGAACTTGCTCCAAACTGTGCTATTGAGATAAAAATGCGAGAAAAAAACCCTGACTACTATTTTATCTCATGCTGATAATATGATCTAATTTGATTGCTGTTTTTTTACCATTGACTACATAAAGTGAATTAGACTGCCTAAAAGGGACATGAAAATTGATCATTGTAAACAATTGAAGCAGGTAGTCCTTAAGGAAATAATGTCTTAATTCCCTGGGCACTTCCCTGGGAAGGAAACACAGTAGTACTTTGTGAGGGCTGAGCTGGTGAATAGAAACATCCTTCTTTTTTTTCCTTTTTTTTCCTCCACATGGGCACTGAACTGGGAAGTTCCTGCTTAAAACTGCAACACCAAACTTGAGAGCATCTTGGGAAGACTGTTTTCAGAGCTGAGCTGCTTGATTTCCCATCCATTACCAAGGTCAGAGCTGTTCCTGGGAGCTACATGGCAGCTTTGGAGTCACATTGAATAAATATTTCAAAAATGTTTTATGTGGAAATATATGAGAAAATATACCTTCCCTTCTAAGATGTTTGCCAGTGTATTAAACTCTTTCCACTGTCTCAGGAAAGCCCAGCAAGCACACACAGCTCAGTGCATATAGTTTGTCAAAGTCTAATGAACTCTTTACTGGAAGTTCTCTGTGGCTTTGTGGGGATTAGGCTAGAAACCACATTTGTGCTTCAAGCTGAAATGAATCAGTCTCTGTAGGCGACCTGGCTTCCAGAGTGTTTTCCTGTCAAAATCTGTCTCAAAAGTGATTTGTTATCTGTTGCCTTCTTTCCGTTCACCCCCCTCTCCCATGTGCATATGTGTACCTTTGGTACATCTCTCCAGGTCTTTCAGGCATTTCACAAAGTCGAGAAGCAGGAGACCACCTGGCAGGAAAAACATATTTTACTGGGACCTCTCCTCTACACTGGACAAGCACCCTCCTGGTCACTTCTGGTCTGCACTGCTCTACCACCCCCCCAGAAAAAAAGAAAAAAAAAAAAAAAAGAGATTATTTACTTTAAAAAGGAAAAACAATTGTCCTTTATGTGAAAGGAGGAAACTCAACCACAAAGCACACATCTTGTGGAAATTATTAATTTTCCTCAGCAGTAGGGAGCTACATTTTCCCTGCAAATTTTGGAAGAAAACTCAGACAGTCTATGTAGGCAGAGATAAATCTTCCACCTGCTTCTAATCCACTTGACAGCACCCACAGTGCAGCTTCACATGCAGCACACCCCCCCTTGCCTTGTTTGCTGGAAACTTGGTCCCTGTGTGGGTGCACTTGCTGAAACTCTCCTAATGTTGTCAACATTCATGTTTCTCTGGTTGTCCTGTCTGTCACCAAAGCTGCACTGCTGCTAGGCAGAAAGACAGCACCTTCCGGGAAAACTTCCACGTGCAGCATCTTCTCGATGTGGGACAGGTCTGAGATGGGTTAGGAATTTTTTATTACTATGTTTTTTTGTCTGTATCACTCACCCTTATGATCTGTTTCTTTGGGCAGAGACGTGGTAAGGAGTTGCATTGCAGATGGGGGCCCGAGGTATTGAGTGCATGTTCTCCAGATGTTTTATTTCCTCATGGAGGCAATGGGATATCATTGTTTTCACTTTCCATGACTGGCCTTGGGTAAATCCCATGGTGTTAGCAGGAGAGGTGTGAAGACACACATGCATCTGTGACGCCAGGACGGGTGTGTAGGTGTTCCCTCAGAATTGTGATGCCAATGAACTATTGCTTTTAACTGACTACACAGCAAGCCGCAGCTGCAGATAGCAGCAGGATGGAAGGGCAAGAACCAAAGTGGTTTCTGTGCCACAGCCTGTCTCTTGACCACCCCTTCTCTGTGGTGCATCATAAGGTGTTCGTCTTTCCAAGGAGCAAAGTCTTCATGTATCAAGTCATAATGCTCAAAGAGAAACAAGCAAACACTGTAGAGCTACATACTCCTGAATACTCCACCATACTGTAAGGAGCAGAAGAGGTGTCAGAAAGTTTAAGGACTATTATCTTACGACATGTCTTTCACCCGGGTACTTGTTCACATGTTTGCTCCAGCCCCAATAACAGTGGAACAGCTTCTTCCCCGTTTTCAGGACAAGCTACATATCACAGAATAAAGCTGCAGAGTGTCTGTATAATCTTTTTCATATGCTCATGCCTTCAGAACCCAGCATGCCTGTTTCAAAGCTGTGCAGCAGCACCTACCACTGTGGAAGCAGCAGGATGCTGTGGCAGCCATAGTCTCTCCCTCCTGCTCCACTTGAAAGGGATTTAAGGTGGGTAAGACTGAGACACTTCCTATAAATCGCTTCTAGGGTTTCATTTGCTGTAGTGAGGGTCTCTCTGCTTCCCACCCTTGTCATTGGAACTCCCTCTGATCTGTGTGGTCTGACCCAAATCTCCAAACCACAGAACAAATTTTGGGAGAGCACAAGTTCCTGGCTTTTCTGCATGTCTCCAGAATCCCTTTTTTGTGCACTTCTGTGGTTTGATTCAGTGCTGTACTCAAGCCTCAGTGGTTGTACTTCTCATCAATGTAACCACGTTTCCTGCTTCCCATTTCTCTACGCTCTCTAAGAGCAATCATCTCTTTTTATGAATGCTGATTAAGTCTTGCCCAGACTGGTCTGGAAAAGACTGCGGAGCAGAGGCGCCCTTGAATCAGTGGAGGACATGACTGACTGAGGAGCAAGCTTTTAAAAAGTCTGAGAGCTTTTTCTTTGGCTTCCAGAGGGATGATGTCCATCACCTTCTCAAAAAGCTGCATAAAACTTCGAAGTACTCAAACACACATACGCACTGAAAGCCCCTAGCTATAATACATGTCACAGGAAACATTACACTCTACATGCCATACATTTTCTGACTACTTTTGAAAGAATTGTGAGAGATGGTCCTGCCCAGCACATTTCAGAGTTTCCACATGTGTCTCCACTCAGTCTGGCTGGGGGTTTTTGTACCCTCAGGCAAATGCAGTTCCAGCTGGGCAGTTGGTGTGGTTCAGAGCACCTTGATGGCTTACCACAGATCCAATCCCTTCTCTGCCCAACAGCAGGATCAGCTTGTACCTAAGCTGTTCTCAACAGATGTTTGACTAAGCTCTTATTCAAAAACAAACAAAAAATGATGGAGATGTAACAGTTTCCCCAGCCTATCTATCTAATGCTTAATCATCCTTGCTATTAGAATTTTTTTCATATTCATCCTGAATCTTTTTTGTAACTATCAAAGTCCATTATTTCCCATCCTCTCATCAAAATTATTCCCCCATATTTGCAGATAACTTGGATATATTTAAAGACTCTTATAATCTCCCTTCAGTCTTGTCTTTTTTAGACTAAACAATATAATTTCCTTCAGTCTTACTTCATAAATTGTATTTTCTAGATCTCTAATTGATTTTGCTACTTTGAAGAACTGTACTTAGGACATAGGTTTTTCTGTCCTTTTAAAAAAAAATTAAGATGTGCTTAGAACTGAATGAAATGCCCTAAGCGAGGCCTTGGCAGCACTAAATTGACAAGACATATGTCAGACAGTTTTTTAAATGGTGACCCTGATGCCGTACCCCAGTACAATGCTTTCAGCTTCTGCAGTAGTAGCAGAACCTTGTTGGTTTCTCATGACACAGCCACCCCATAATCCTTCTCTGCTTTCTGGTGCTCTGTTCTGGTGTTTTATATCAATCCTGTCTTCATGTATAAGCAACTTGTTATCTGAGTGACAGCAGGACAAATGGAGAATTTCGCATTAGTGGCATTGCGCCTCATCTTTTTCTGGCTGCTGCAGACGAGCAAGATCCTTCAAAGTCTGTCCCTAATCCTCAGTTCGAATTCAAAGGTTTTGTGATTTGATAGGTGGTGACTCCGTTCTCCCAGCACGAGGCAAAGTGGTTGCGGTACATCAACTTCTAAACCTGTTCTGCCGATAATCCGCTGTCTCGTTTCCATACGCTCCCCCATGCTGCTGCCTCTTGCCATGGGGGCTCAGCTCTTTGAAGCAAGAACCAGCCTTATGTTCTCTCTTTATACAGTGCCTGGCATGACAGCCTCTTGATCCATGATTAAGAATCCTACATATAATGACAATAAAAATAATACCGTCTCTCTAACTGAGAAGATCCAGTTTGTGGCAAAATGGGAAAGGAGAGGAGTTTATGGGTGCATTAAATTTTCCCTTTGTAGATCTAAAAAATGTAATGGAAGGCAGCTTTTAAAATTGAACTGCTATTTCTTTAGGAAAATATTCTTTTGCTGAGAAGAATGGTACATTCCTCTCTGTAAAAATGTCACATTTTCACCTGGGGCATATTCATGAAAATTAAAACTTTGCTTCTTGTTGTAAATCTTTGTAAATTTCCATGAATTTGCCTCAGGTGAAGATGTGACATTTTTACAGACAAGAATGCTCCAGCTTTGCTGAGAGAGGCAAGAAGGCCTTTCTGTTAAAAAAATGGCAACAGCAACTTTCTGCTTGTGAAAAATATCTATGCCTTTTACTGAAAAAAAAGAAGAAAAGGAAAACGGAGTTGAGCTGTGTGCAGAGCTGTGTTCTATATTTCCCACCTTCTGATCTGCTTTTATGACTAACCACTGTGCTCAAAGGCAGAGAGTGAAATTTAACCATGCACTGAATTTACAAATGCACTTCAGAAAAAAGACTTCATTGTCTGTTGAGAACTGGTAACTTTGCCATTAAAGTGTCATCTTTTCTGGCACTAATGTTGTCATAGAGTCAATGGTTATCATGAATTAGCTACTGCAACTCTCATTCATTCAACTAAATGCATCACTAAAATGGATGCACGATACAAACATGAAAGAATATATCAAATAATGTCATTTCATAATTAAGATAGGAAGAAAATTAAAGTCTAGTGCATTCTGTAAGGTTTTTTCCATTTCTATCATTGATTATTCACTCTCCCTGACATGCTACAGTCACCTGAACTTTTATGTCCAAAGTTGCCAAAGGAGAAGGGGACTTGTGGGTCTGATTGCACGGGATTGATCATCAGAGAGAACAAAGTGACCTTTGTCAGCCTATTTTCTTGACTGAGCTGTCTATAGGAAAGAGGAGTATAAGGGCATGATCATGGTAATGTGGTAAAGAAGAGGCTTCCCCAGGGTGCTCTTGGACATACTTCTCTGACAGTCTGGAGCGAGCTAGTTCATGGCCATTAATTAACATTTCATAATTGTGGGTGAGCTCTCAAGGTTTTCATAGAATCCCAGGATAGTTTGTTTGGAAGGCACCTTTAAAGGTCACCTAGTTCAACCCCCAAGTTTTCAGAGGGCTTAGCAAGTCCTTCCAACCCCTAAGACGCAACACTTGTAATCTTGTCCCACAGCAGAACATTTGCATGATTAGTTTGTCAGAGTGAGAGGAAAGATTTGCTTCCAGAGACCCTGGAATGGACAAGGCAGATCCTTTCACGGACCAACAAGTCAAAAGCTACTGAGTACATGTATCTGCTGAGGGGCTTTGCCTGCCCTCTGAAGCTGTCAACTCACTTTCTTTCTCACGTACCTCCAAATGCTCTTGTAACCCAGGACTGCTCCAGCCTGAAAAAAGTAGAGGTCTAAAGCTAGTTTAAGAACATTTATTTCAGTTCTTTGCTTCCTTCCCACCTCCTGCCCATGTTGCGCCTTTGATGGATGATTTCCTAGATGTGGAAGCCTAGTAAAGGTTTTAGGTATTTGAAAAGAAAAAGGTGTGTGTATGTGTGATAACCTTCATGTTATCACCCTGGTCTTGGCCTGGCAGCTGTAGAGGAGAAGGGTTAGCCTGCCAAACCTGCTCAGAGGTGGCAAATGTGTCTTCATGATGGAAGAAGAAACCAGTGGGGGAAGGTCTCTTCTCCTTTGAGAGGGCTGTGTGATGAAACCACCGCAGAAGAGAGGCAAATTTGCAGAGATACGGCTTATTTAGGGGAGCAGGAGCAAAGCAACATGGAGAATTATGGTTCCAGAGGTTCCAGAACCTCTGGAAAGGGGAACTGAACTTTCCAGAACCTCTGGAAAGGGGAATTATGGAAAAATAATAAGAACGAACAATGCTGGACTGCTTGTTCAACACAGGAGCAAACAGGCCCATGCATTTGCTAATAACCTTCTACCAGCTTGATCAAGGGTGGGAAACTCTTTCCTTTCAGTCACACACCAGAGCTCACAGCTCCCGGGGAGCCTGTGCTGTTCAAGCCACCGGATGCAAGCCAGCCGCTCTCCCTCCTTGATGGGCCGCTGTGCAAGCACTGCGTAACACAGGGTCAGACCAGGAACAAAAAGTGAAAGAGGACATTTCTGCAGCTTTTAGCCGGCACTTGACCTTTCCATACTGTGGCTGGAACATCAGAAAGCCAGAAGGGGGTTATTTGCTGCCCGAAGTCTGGTCGATCTACTGTGAAGCTTGTGCTTGCTGTGTGTGCCTGTGAGTTTAGCAGCAGTCCCTGTGTGTCTAAGGTCTTGTTATTGCCCACTCAGTTGTAAGGAAATGAGAAGCTAATGCTAATTGAAAAAAAATGGTCACTGAAGTATAAAAAGAAAAAAAATTCCAGCCAGCAGTCTCTACACCCCAGAGAAATGGCACCCTATGTTCCCGAAGTGGCACCCTATGTTCCCAAACTGGCAAAGTCCTTTAAGCTTTATTAAAACTGATATTTGAACTGGCAAGTAAGTTCACTCTCACTCAGTGCAAACCCATAAAAAGTATCAGTCTAAAAATATTTGTGGGAGTTCAGCACTCCGCACAAGTGTTCGTTCTTATCTTCACCTCTGGGAAGTTTTACCTCGAGTCCGAATAGATGAGAGACGCCTGCAGATGTTGTTTCAAGATGTTTATTTCTTCTTATCTCTAACTTGCTCTCAGCTCCGGCTGCACATCTGATGCCAGCTGAAACCAAGCGGGAACTGCCCAGTCTTGGGCTGTCCCTGTCCTTTTTGTACCCTTTCCAAGATCCAACCATTCTTCACAACGTATTTATTATTTACTCTTTTATACCAATTAATTTGCACCTATTCTAGACACATAATTTCTACCTCTTTTTCATTCTACCAATCATTTTCTGCCACAACTACTAGAGAACATGGAGGAGAAGGAGAAGAAGAAGAACAGGGCAACGCCCAAAATCCTCCATCTTAAACCCTTCGTCCTCATATTAAAAATCCTAAAATCTACTTTTTAACCTTGTAAAATACTAAACTACTACTCATTTTTACACTCTCGTGGTTTGCACTGATTCTTGTAATGTTGGTAACTTTTCCCATGGGCTAAGGTCAAAGACTGTTATTCTGAGCTTTTTACCCGGGTCTGGGACCCCCTTGCCGGGGCTCCCGACCACCCAGGACAACCTGAGGCATGCCCTGACCTCCGGCAGCCAGAGGCGTGCCTTGGACTCCAACAATATTCTCTACAGTGGAGTTGTCCTCTCACTCTAAGAACTATAAACACAGTAATTACTGGTGCTGCCAGGCAATGGGACTCCCATTAACCCCTCCTCACCAGTGAAACGCCTCTGACAGCACCGGTATGAGCACACATGGCATCCCCAATAGCTCCCGGGTGCAACTATGGCTGTAAGGGTCATACAAGGTTGTGAATCCAGTGGAGTTCCCTCTATGAAAATAGTCCCTGTTGGCTTTGCAGGTGCTGTTCTTGGCTCAAATAAGAGAAGTCATCAGCACTGAAAGTCTTGTGCTTCCACATCATTGCTGTTGGTGATCACTGTCTGGCCCTAAGAGGTGGAAGCCAGCAATTTCCCTCTCAGCCCAAATCACTGACCTCTGATACCCAAATGGAGACATGTGATGGATTAGTGCCAACCCAGTGCTTTCTGTGAACATTTCCTGAACTCACCGCAGTGGCAGGACGATAAGAAAAGCTCCGTTCAGACCACAGCAATTATAGTTAACCATATTTTTCTCAATGATCATTGGCTTTTAAGCACAGGTCCCAAAAGGGATTTTTGTGCTGACCTCCAAATCAAACTAACAGAAATTAATAGCATTTAGGTGTCAAAAGGGAATTAGATCCTTTTGAGGACTGACACCTGAGTTTACAAGCCAGCAACTTATTCCATGTTCACTGGTGGCTAAATTGAGCCAGCAGGTCTGGAAATCCGTGAGAGTGAAAAATTTACAGCCCATAGCTATGGTATTCCCACAGGAACAAAGGGAGCAGCAAGGCAAGTTTCAGTGTTTTCAGCACTGTGTTGCCTTGCTGGGTCTGGAGAAAGAGCTGATAAGGTACACAAGCCTCCTCTGTACTGAGATAGCCACCACCCCTCCCCAGGCTTGAGGAGTTGCACCACTGGTCTGCTACAGTTCCTGACTTCCCTACTGCAGATGGATGGGGCCATGGAGAAAAACGCATTATTATTTTACTTAAATGACCTAAACTTCCCAGTACCAGTTGCCCTAGGAGTCTTTACAATCAATCTTACAACGCAAGAATGGTGACCACCCAGCAGTCTAACAGATAAATCTGTTAGGCAGCGTGCACGCTCAGCCTGCCAACAGCAGTAAATAAATGCTATTAAGTGAATTTTGGCAATAAATCAAAGCTGGGGAAAAAAAAAAAGCGCCCAAACAAAACAAACCACAAGCCTAACCCCAAACCCCAATCCAACAGCCTTTTCACCCTTGCTTCTGTAATATGTCCCCAGCCTCTCCACAAAACTAGCTCCAGCAAATGGCTTCTGCAGTGTATCTCTGAAAGGTTATCGAGCCTGACTTA
>VZRV01009273.1:242494-270067 GCA_013398115.1 Falcunculus frontatus
GGGGGGGGGGGGATTTGAGGGAAGTAGCCTGTCTTTTGGCAGAAACTACAGGAACATTTCCCAGGATCCAAACCAACCCAGTGGGAGACCTTGCCCCTGAGGGGTTTCCCCATCTCCACAGAGACCAACTAGCGCTTTCTTGGGCTCCCAATAGCTTCCTTGTCCCTTTCTGCATAGAAGAAAACCCTATGGCCTTGGCCTTGGCCTCAGCCATGAGCTGGGTTGGAAATCTGGGTGGGATTTGCTGTTATCACAGTGTTGCCTTTGGCAGTCTGATATACCCTGCAAGGATTGATGGCTCTCCCTATTGATTTGGCACCAGATCCCTCCTCTCAACTGTGGCCATGTACATCCTCTGGGGGAATTGGGCTTGGGTCCAGTAGTAAATACATAGAGTAAAACATGAGATATACTTGACATTTTGTTATCATAATTATTTTTAAATAATTTATTTACCTGGAAAGACTTAGCTCATGCTCATCATCTGGTTTTCAGTCGGCTCCTGCTTTTTTTTTTCTTTAACCCAGTTTTCCAGCTGAGTAGACAGAGGAACAAACCAAGACCAAACGATTTGCCAAAGGTCACGCAGAGAATCACTGGCTCACACAGGATTTATAGGGAGATTTGCCCTGGCTTCAGTCAGCAATTCTCGTTGTCTCTGTTTGGGTTTGCTCTGACACCAGGGGTTCCTAATTCAGCTTTGCCAGTTCATAAGACTCTCACGAGTCTATTAATATTTGCTGTTTCTTAGAAAGCCGGCTAATTGTTCAATAATTTCAAACTTGGCTTGTATGAATTAAGCTTCTAGTTGTGGTGACAGCAGAGCAAGAAATAGCTTTGGACGAAAGCAGATTGGTGTATCTTCTCTATGCTTAGAAACTGGAATAGAAGTTTCTATTCTTTTAGAACCTCATAATTTTTTATCCTGACTCCTGAGCTTTGGAAAATAGCCTCATATACTGTGACTGCTTGGATCTCTCTTGCTGTTGAGTTGCTCATATTTCTGAGTTTCCTGTCTCTTGTATCCCCAGTGGTGTGAATTGCTTTCTCCACCTTCCTGACACCTAATTCAAGGATGTTGTTTTACTTTTCTTTTATAATTATTCTCCAGTTTTGAATTGTACCTGATATTTTAAAAAATATGGAAAAGGATATTCTGCTTTCAGGTTTGTATTAGTTTTTTTTTTTTCTCAGAAAGCTCCATATTTCTCTTTCACTCACAGATTTCAGAAAAGGCTCAACCCCAGACAAAGCTGTCATGATATTCAGGGATACTAAGTACTTGCTAATCCCTTGCTGTCTATGAGATATAGAGCTGCTCAGAACTTCTGAAAGTGAGACAGCGAGCACAGTGCATAGGACCAGGCTTAATAATAATGTAGCAAGCCAGGCAGCTTCAGCTATCACTGTGATGGAGATCCTCATGCAAAGACATAAGTTTTTGACAAAGATAAGGGGATAGAGTTTAAATTGAACCTCACCAGAAACATCTATTTTTGGTTTTAATCAGGCCTGCACTGAGTTACATATAGATTTTGGCTCAATGTCTGTGAACAATATGTCAGTAGGCCTGAAACTGCCTGTTTGCCCATTGCATAATAACCTTCCATCCTCCTTCTTACATGTAAGTAGACCTTAACATCCCTGCAGTGTTAACTGCTTAGTACTGCATGTAATTATATACAGAGAATTATCCCTACACCATGATTAGCCAAATGCATACATATGCATGTGAATTACTCTTTGTGCTGACACAGTGAAAGGCTGGAGGCTGCTTTTTACTTGAGGGGATGGAGAGGAATGTGCTTGTGTGGTCCTCCAGGAGTACCCCGCTGATGGGAGCTGTATTTGCATTGTTTCTGTCTCAAGCAGGGAGACCTAGAGATGGGCACTGCGTATGTGCCTTCGGAGCACCATCAGCTCTCAGATGCATGGAGCTTTAGAAACTGCATGTTATGTTGCTGTGAATTTTTTAAAAAATATTTTATTCTTCTCATGCCTAACAACCTCCCTGTGAGGATCCTCAGGCCTTGTAATGGCACAAAGTAATTATGCTAATGGGAGGGCTGAGCCAACAACCAGTCCTGTGCTCAGTGGGAGGCAGGTTGTCTGCAGCCTTGTGGATGTGGTTCTCTGATCTCTGAGATGTCAGTGTGGCCATCTGCAGAGCCTGAAGAGACAGATACGGATGTGTAAGGTCCTGAAACACCCGTCACACTTGCGAGACACCAGAGGAGGGCTCACTGCCTTTGCTCCGCACAGCTTTTGCTTCCTGTTCATCTCACATTATATTTTACCTCTTACCTAGAGTGAGAAGTGAGTATTTGCTTTCCGGAAAGCAAATTTATCTTCTTCCTGCTGCACAGGTCTTAAGGAGAAGTTGGCATAGAGAGCTGTTGTACTTCCTTGCCCAGGAGATAGCACAGGGTGGGCCTTCTGAGTGTCTCCAGCACTCTGGAAAAAGAAACTCTTCCCTACCGGGGGTCCAAAGCTGTCCTCCAGGCCTGGCGGCTGCTGCTTCTGTGCCTTCTGCCTCTCTGTTTGCATGGTCTCCATTGGGCCAGGAAGCTCTGGCTGGATTTCCTGCTAGCTAGAACGTACAAGAAGAGGAGGAACTTACATGTCTGGTCTGGGGTTCTTCTCAGCAGGGAATTAAGGGAGGTGAAGCTTTTTCATAGTATATGATGGTTCTCTCACTTGAATTTTAATACTTGAGGCTGCTCATTAATGTGGGGAAATGTAGTTGCAAACAAAACAAAGCCCTCACATCTGAGCACCGCAGTGACTGTGCAAGGGAGGCTGTGGTGAAACTGCAGGGTTGTGTCTGGTAGAAAAGATGGTGCTGGGTTTGCATGTGGTGGAGTTTTGTTAACTCCAGGTTGTTCTGTACGAACAAGCCTGAGGAATCAAGCCCATCTTCATGAAAGTGATGAAAGTCTGCAATAATTTTGAGCAAGTTGCATAGCCAATTTAAGTTTCCCCAATAAGTGTTTTTTTTCTGGGTCTCTTCCTTTACAGGGCAGTGAGGCTGGGGGTTCACAGTTAAAGGTTATTAAAATATTAAGTATAATTTTCTGCTGTATTTAACTCTTCCAAAAGAAAGTGCAGTATATGGCACGCAATGTGATATATAAACACATGTATTGCAGGGCAAGCAGCTTCTCTTAGGAGACGGTGATCCCTCAATTACGTGCCTGAGGGATATGTCTTTGAATTATAAGCTCTTTTTTTTTTCTTTTCTTTTTGGTCCACCCTTGCTAATTAGCAGACTAATCACCAGCAGCCAGCTATTACAGGCTGGAGTGGAAAAAAGGAAGTTTGGAGGCTTTAGACATATCAGCCAGATCTGTGTAACTTCATTGGTTTGGAAAAAATTCAGATGCAAGAAAGGTGCTGAGCATACAAACACTGATCTGTATCTATTGATGAATGCTAGAGTGTCGCAGGCATATGAGAGAGCAGCCAGAACAAATAAATGCTCCCAGAATGAAAGCGTTCCTTGTGGGCCGGCTCACTTACAGCACTCTCATGTGGTTTTGTCCAAGGAGGCTTATCACAACACAAACCACAGCTGACTGAGCTTACTGGGCAGGCAAGAAATCCTGGGCATCTCCACCAGTGATGCTGGCATGAGACCAGCTGTGCCAGTGCCTGCAGCTGTGCAGCATGAGGGGTGTCTGGAGTTTTTTGCAGGAGACACAGGCATGGGTCTTCAGCAAGGTCAGCAGCCCCTGCCTCCTTGTTCTGCCACAACACAACATGCCTGCCCCTCTCCATCCTGCTTTTCTGCAGACCGTGTGGGGGGACCACAGCAGAGCAGGGTCCCTCACACCCAAATGGGCGCATTAGAGCTGCCTCATTTTGCAGCTCTCAGCCACCATCTCTGGCCACTTCTTCCTCACCTTCTGGACACTGGTTCTGACTAACTCTAAGGATAAATCATCCACAACTAAGTTGATAGTACAAATAATAGCTTGCAGTGAAAAAAAAAAAAGAGAAGTTATTGAGTGTTCTTGAAATAGGAACAAATTAAATCAGTATGAAAAGTAATATGCTTTATGTTATTCATATGAATATTCTTAAGTTCATTTAATTTCTCTTTGAAGAGGCATGGTGATTTCCCTAAGACTTTCCTACACATGTGGTAAGAAAAGAAAGAGGTGATTTTGTAGAGTGAATATAATGTTGCCCTTGTCTGCATTAGTTCTATGCAAAGACTTCACAACTGCATTCAAAAATGCAAGAAGGGTTAGTCTTTTGCAAATTTTGATGAGTCAGTATTTCAACAAGAACAAGTCAACCCCCTTCATTTTACACATTAAACACTGCAGGGAAATGGATGTCTCCAGTGTTGCCTAGATCTAGTGTACAATGCAGTTCTCTTGTGACACCAGTGAAAGAACAAGCACATTTCTGTTCATGCTCTTACCATGAGCTCCTATAGACATCACTCTTGCAGGCAAAAATACTTTGGAGAGCATCTACCTTCCTGCATGCTCCCTGTCAAACCGGGAACTCAGTCTCCTCCTCCCTCCAGCCCTTGGAGAGACCAAAGTAGAAGCACATCATTGGGATAGTCTTCCCCCTCTATAACTACCCCTGAATGACAGAGGGACTTTTGGAACAACTCTGGTTTTGTACAAGTTTAATACAGTTTAAATAGGACTGTTTTCAACATCTTTTTGATTTGTGAACCCTGGGTAATGTGACCAGTGGAGATATAAGCCCATATGTGGCCAACAGACATTTATTTAGAAACAGGTTTGTTTTTCTCAATGGCTTTTCCTGGACCATGGAAGTCCCGTAGGGATAAGAGCAGTGAAAATGTAAAGGAGGTGTTTGTTGTTGCAGTAGTAGTAATAGACAGCATGAGGTGGTGCTGTTCTGCATTACCTTTTTCACTTACTTGTTTGGGGTCTAACTTAGTTAGCATGGGTTGCTACATTCCATGTTTTTTTATGAAGGCTTTTTCTCCAAGAAAGACAGTGGGTCTTGTTGCAGAAGTTCTATTATTTGCAAAAGTTTGCTTTCTCTTGCGGCCCATCAGAGACAGCTTTTCGGGGAAAATTGCTCCCACGGAACTGCAGATGTGAGCCAAGGCACTGGAAGGAAGGCATTGCTTGCACACCACCTGAGCACCAGTCTTCCAGGTCAAATGCTTCAATGGCCAAGAAACTCCACAATACTTCTGAGGAGGTCACCATCAAATCCTCAGAGGACTGCATAGCATAGAAGAGGTTCTGGGTCAGGAACTGAAGTCAGTAATCCTTGTGGGTCCCTTCCAACTCAGGATAGTCTGTGATTCTATGACTCTATGAGAACATAAGCCAAGTGCCAGGGGAAAGGATGGTGTTACCTGGAGAGAGATCATATCGGGGGGATAAACAGCATCCCAACAAACATTTAGAAAAACAAAGCCTGCCTGAGTACTGTTACAGGACTTTGCCTTGGGTCCACTGCTGGTGTTCACTGCAATGCTGAGCTCCCATACCTCCAGCTGACTCCTATCTAGGAGCTTCAGTCTGCTAGAAAAGAAGAGCTCTCCAATGCCCAGCCAAGGTAGCAGTTCAAAGCTGACTGCCTGCCATCCAAATATAAAACAGCCACTAAGTTTCATACCTTGAATTTTCTGCTAGCCTTTGGCCATTTTATTCCATTCATTAAAACAAATGTAATGTGTCACTGACCTCTGTTACACCCACAGTGAGATCTGGCCTGAGCTTACACAGTAAGTAAAAGTGGTGTCATTCATTCATAAGGTTTCAACTGCATTCTTCATTCCAGGAATAAGCATAGCCACAACATCCACAGTGTCTTATGTCATGGGTTGAACCTGAGTTGAAGGACAGATCTTTCAACCAATTGTGCTTCTCGAAATTTACATATTTAAGCCCTGTGGCGACACAGGAAGTTCCCTTTTTTTCAGTTTGAACCTCCCGGCGGGGAGGGGGGGAATTTGGCTGGGCTCCGCTCTTCAGAGGGGCCCCGGGCCTCCCCTTACCCGGCCCTGGTGGGCACGGGCCCCGGGTGCCTGCGGGAGAGCCCCTCAGAGTCGCGGGCAGCTGAGGAACAACCATGATGACTGCATAACCAAATCCACCTGAAGCGACTGCTGAAGAACCACCCCCCCGCCCCCCATGTGGCTGCGAAGATCCGGCGGGAGCTGACGGAAATTTTCTGCAACCAACTTAGCCTATATTGAACTGTAAAATAACATCAAGTAACAAGCAGCATAAAGGGAGCAAGGCTTTCTCCATCGTAAAGCCCGAGAAACGAAGATTATTCATCATCATGGCGTCTTCAGGGTCAGAGAGAAAGAGAAAGTGAGTGAAGCTGAAGACGGCGGCGGGGAACAGAGGGCGGAGTCGCGCTTTTCCGCGCGCAGCTTATACCTGCTTTTTGCAGACCGTGGTAAAAACTGTAATATCACAAACTGTTTTTCTCTTTAATCCATTTAAAGACATGGGGGGATGAGAATTCTGTGTGCAGCCTGTGAGGGAAACAAAGGTGACCACACCAGGTTACCCAGGAGCTGTGAGAGGTTGTGAGAGACTTTTAAAATTTCTTGTAAAGAAGAGAGCTGTTGTTTTCAGGCTGGAATTTTGTCTATCCTTAAATGAGAATACCCCATGTGTGGCCCATGGGACAGTGTGGAAGAGACTGTGATTTCTTTCCCGTGGGAGAGATGTATTTTTTACGGCAGCAGATTTTCCGGGCGGGGGCTGTTAGCTGGTGCAGTTTGGGAAACCACGAGATGCAAAAGAGACCTCTATTTCCTCAAATAATAGAGAGAGACTTTTAAGAACTGTGAATGTTGACCAAATCCCATGTTTTGTTATTATTTGTGCAAGTTGGATAAAAGGAGGGGGGTGCTGGAGGAAGTAAGAGGGGGGTGCTAGAGAAAAAGGGGGTTTTTGTCTTAATCTCTTATTTCTTTTTACTCTTAACTCTGTTAGTAATAAACTTTTTTTTCCATATTCTTTAAGTTTGAGCCTGCTTTGCATTTCTTCAAATCTCCTATCTCACAGAAAGTAAGAAATGCGAACTAAACCACTACATTTAATTGGTGTTTCCTCCCGGTTAACGAACCAAACCCGCTACATCTTATAAACCAGTATCCTTGCCAACAACATTTGCACCCTATTACTTTAGACAAACTGGGTAGATTCATTGACAGCAGTTATATATACAAATGTTAAAGACAGGAGACTGGGAAGTACCCTCCAGCATCCTAAATATATGAACTGTGGATGCTGGAAGTATGAAAGGGAAGTGAGTAGGTTTGTATGCTCTTTCTGACTGGTATTTCTAATCACTGTCACTGTTGGAGGCAACACTGGGATGGGTGAGTGGTAGGGTACTGGTTCTTGCATATGCTCTTCTTTCTTTCCTGCTGGAATGTCCAAGGTGCAGCTTGCAGAGACACCCAAAGGAGATAAGGACTTGTCCCTCCTGTACCCGAGGCAGTAAGTGTGTCGAGTCCTCCTGAAGCCCATGGCTGTAGAATAAATATTTTGTATTTTTCTGGAGGGAGTGTAAGCCTGTCATGTTGTCAGATACCAAAGAGTCTTCCTCTGCTCAAAACCAGGATAAAGCCACAGAAACAGGAAACTGCTGCTCCAGAAAAATAAAAAGTTTTTCACTGACAGTCCTGTGTCTAACATCACCCTGCCAGAAACAATGTTCTTCCTAAGTCATTGTTTCTTTAATTCCTCAGGGTCAGTTCCCAGAAAAACTCTTCTGTGCTGTGACTCCATCTTCAGCAGCCCGTAACTTACCTCTCCAACTAATCTGCTGTCCCGCTACTGGTAGTGCTTGCAAAACTCACAGAAGATCTACTCATCCGAGGAAGACTTTTCTGCAGAAATTCAAGCCCATCCTGTTTATCAGCAAGCTGGCAACCAAGAAGTGTGAGCACTTTCATGGTCTTGTTCTCCAGCAGGATCTGCTCCTCCCTGGAGATTTTGACCCTTGGCTGAAGAGCTGCTTCCTCTTGCCATTCAAGTGTAAAAACAGGCAAAAGCAATCTCTGCCCACCTACCTAGAAGTTTCCCTCTGTGAATCCAGATTAAAGAAAACCCTCACTTCCCAATCCTTTCTGACATAACCCAATTCAGAGTGTGACCAAAGTTGGAAGGTTTCCCACTTCAGCAATTCAGCAATCGTTCAAGAATTAATTAGGCAATAAAGTAGAGGAGATTCAGCTCATTTGATCTAACAGTTTGCCAAGGAATGGTGGCTATGTCTCCATCTGATATATATACCTTGTAACTCAAGTACTGATTCCATATAGTCTCCAAAAATACATTAAAACCATCTGTGAAATACAGTGCTGCCATAAACTAAATTAAAGAGAAAACTCTTTTGAAACCTTATCCTAGAAAAGCATTAAGAGATCATCAGGTCTGCATTAAATAAGACTATTTATGTGAACTGTCAGAACCATAAGCTGTATATAATCAGAAATCAAGACGCTAGGACAGTCAGAGGCATCTCTGAGCTGCCCATTTCTTGATGAGAACAGATGGAGAAATGCCCATTGTCCAACAGGAAAATGTGATCACCACTAGAATTGCTAGGACAGAAGTTTTAGGAGAAGTTCAGTCAACTTGCTGGAGTAATCCCCTGACTTCACTGTAATAATGCCTTGCAAGCACAGTACTCTTGCAAAAGGGTGTTAAGAGATTCTCCTCCAGCATAAGGCAGTCCCTCAACAGTGAAAATTGTTGTTACTGTATTGATAGCAGCTAAAAGGCTCTTTTCAACACTGTCCAGTTCCTACCACTGGAATCAACTACCAATTGCACTTGCCAATGCAGAGATTTCCACTGACTTCAGCAGCACAGAGTCAGGCCTATGCACTACATTTCGGGGAGATAAGATATATTGGACAGGATACCGCTTTCTTTTGTTCTTCTCAAGCAGCTTCTCACAGATGCAAGCATTTCTACCTCCTGCTGCATCCCAAACCCTGGCATAGCTTGGACCTGCTGCTTCTCACATGTTTCCTTCCATTTGACATTTCTGCCACGTAGCACTTTCCAAAGGTGGATTTTTTTCACATCCTACCTCAGGGAGGCAGGATTTTGGAGAGGACAGACAGCCATTTTTCACTCTCTGAGCTGCTAGTTTTGCAAATCATACGTTCATGATGTTCTTTGCAAATAGTACTTCTGTAAACCAATAACCCCTAGAAATCCCTGAGGAAAGTGACAAGAGTTGGGTAGGCTGCAGACCAGTAACTAGAGATGCTGATCAGTGTGACACATCTCACCACTACAGCAACTGACCTCAGTCATGCAGTTCTTAACTTCTACCCTAACGGCTGTGGCATGGAAAGTTTTATTATGTTTGGAAGGACTTAATGGTCTCAAGAATGCATTGTGCACAGAAGAAGAGATTCCCCTTTAGTGTATTTGAAGATGTTTAGTACAAATGATAAATAACTTCTTAGGGCTGAGATGAATCAACGATGTACATTTATTATCCTGTTTATATTTCCATGTTGTTCAGCTTCTTTGTGAGACTACGGGGAAATGTTAACAAATTAATTGCATCCACTGCTAAAAGGGATCATAAGACGTGTTCTCAATCATCTGCCTTATACAGATACTGTGTGTGGGAGGTTATGCTGTTTACTACCAGCTATTGTCTGTATTACCATAGCACCTATAAGCCTCAGAAATAGAGCAGGCTCCATTGCAGGGATACCATGAACACACTAAAAAAGACAGTCACAGTTTCAAAAACTGTTCTGAGTTGTAAATCCCCAAAGATACCTTAAAGGAAAAATCAACATAACTCAGCTGTTCTCATCTCTAAAACTTTCACCTTTTCTTTCTAGGTGAAACTATGACTCAGAAGCTTTTTGTTACTTATCTATCGTCCTTTAAAGTTTTATCTACAAGTGCCTAGATAAAATTAAGCCTAAAACTGAATATGTATCTTTTTATTTCAAATCCAATAGTGTTGTTGATGTGATGGTGTTACCTTGATAACATTGCAACATAAGGTACATCAGATGCACTGGAATCTGTGTCCTTCTAATTACCCTACAACTAGATAAGCTTCAAGGGCAGGAATTTTTCCAGAGGATCTTGAATGTAGACAGCAGATTTACAGATAATGTTCCAGTGAGGTATAAAGCACACCAAATGTGGTGTTCTGGACTGTGAGGCAGCTCTGTCAAGTTGGAACACATAATGCAATCAGTACATTAAAGAAAAGTAAACTAAGCAGATTGTTGTCAAGAGACAACCTTACTCTAAAGGCCTTTTTCGTTCTTCAGCCAGGTAGTGCGAGCATTCAGGGTTTGGGTACAACTGCTAATGGGACTGGATCAGTGCTTCATGTCTAGAGTGGCTTTCCGCCTTGTAATTCACAAATGCGTGAAAGGCTATTGGCTACTTTCAGATGGAAGAGGAACATCAATAGGATCCCACCAGATCTCTGGTGTTTCTCAAATCCATCTGAAAATGGCTTGGTAGTTCTTTTTCTCCCCTTCTTCCCATTGGCAAAAAAAAAGCTAAACCTTCCTGACAGAAGTCGGCCCATCTACAAGAAGGGCCAGAAGGAGGATCCAGGGAACTACAGGCCTTATATCAGTGCCGGGGAAGGTCATGGAGCAGATCACCTTCAGTGCCATCAGATGGCATGTACAGGACAACAAGAGGACTGGGGCCCAGCCAATATGTGTTTAGGAAAGGCAGGTCCTGCTTGAATAACCTCCCGCTATGGCAGGGTGATCTGCTTAGTGTATGAGGGAAAGGTTGTGGATATTGTCTACCTGACAACATTGACACCATTTCCCACAGCATTCTGCTGGAGAAACTGGCTGCTCTTGGTTTGGATGAAAGGTAAAAAAGTGGCTGAATGGCTGGATCCAGAGAGTGATGGTGAATAGAATTACATCCAGCTGGTGGCCAGGTACCAGTGACGTCCCCCAAGGCTCAATACTGGGGCCAGTCCTGTTTAATATCCTCACTGAAGAGCGCAGTCAAGGGCACCCTCAGTCAGTTTGCAGATGATACCAAGTTGATCGTGTGTGTTGATCTGCTGGAGGGTAGGAAGGTTCTGCAGAGGTATCTGGACAGGCTGGGTTGATGAGATGAGACCACTTGTATGACGTTCAACCAGGTGAAGTGCCGGGTCCTGCACTTGGATCACAACAACCTCACGTGACTCTGCAGGCTTGGGGAAGAGTGCCTGCAAAGTGCCCAATGGAAAAGGACCTGTGAATGTTGGTCAAGAAGAAATGGTCTCAAGTTGTACCAGGGAAGGTTTAGATTGGATATTGGGAAAAAACTCCTCACTAAAAGGGTTGTCAAGCATTATAATGGACTGCCCAGAGAAGGGGTGGAGTCACCACACCTGCAGGCATTAGAAGACATGTAGAGGTGGCACTTGGGAACACGGTTTAGTGGTGGACTTGGCAGTGCTGGCATAACAGTTGGAATTTATGATTTTACAGGTGCTTTCCAACCTAAATGATTCTATGATTCTGTAAGTACAATTTCAGCTTCTGAAGATGCCTTGGGGCTTCACTGAAGTCAGTACAAGAAGGCCCTGTAATTACCTGGACAGGCTGCTGATCTCCTCAAGGACGCCCCACATCTTCTCATTCCACTCTCCCTGGTAAAGCATATCACCAGGCTCAATATGACACCTGCCCTGAGTTTTCTACTTTTTCTTTTGTTCTTTTGTACTTTTTTTGGCAAAAGTACATGATTTCTTTTGCTCATTATTGTTTATAGCAGAAAATGGAACATGGGACAGGAACATTGCCCTTTACAAGGGAAAGATTGAGAATCCAAAGTGATCTCATGACTCCAAAGAGAATCAGACGATAAGCCTGGGAAGCTTACCCAGCTATAATGGTGCCTTGTACCAATCAACAGCTCAGGATTAGTAGGATTAAAGTAAATCTTATTTCTGGCCATCCATGTCTGAATTTCATTTTGGCATCTGGTCAACAAAGCAACCGCCTTTTGCAAGGTAGCATGACAAATTTCTTTTTCCATAAACATTATGGGGAAAAAGTGTTCTCGAAAAGTCTGTGAAGTGCTCTGTGTTATCTGTGGAAATGATACTAAAATTGGAGCAGAACTGAATGTTCAACTTTCATTGTTTAATAGAGTGCAACAGAAGCACATCATAAAGTCACAGGTTTACATCTGTTCAGCTGAGAAGAAGCATTTTGTCTTTGCCATATACATCTCCTTACACCTCATCCAAGTTCTCTAGATTAAATACTTTGTGCTACAAATAATCTTGCCTTTTGTAGCAAGCGTTAACCACAGCGTAACTACAGGTCAGCCACACTGGTTGACACACTTTAGTGTGTCAGATGCAATGGAGAAAGAAGGTTCAAGGACATGAAAGGACACGGGTATGTGCGGAAGTGAAAGAACTGGTATTTTGCAGTTGCAAAGATGCTGAAACTGCAAGCAAAAAACAAAGAATGAGGCTTACAGCTATATGAACACACTTTTTGAATGATCTTTGCCAGCAATTTTCCTCTTAAAGAGAGATTCTGTATCTAAAAATAAAAGTTTAATTCTGATTCTTCATAGTGGTAATTTCTCAGAGTAATGACATTTCTTAAAGATCTCTCAGTGTTTTCTTGAAATCCTGATTTCTTTTGTGCTTGTGGCTAAGAGTCTTGTCTTCAGGTACCAGATAGAGGCATACTGCATGTGTGGACATGTCTGAACCAGCATCGTGAGGAAGGCAGAGCT
Source organism: Falcunculus frontatus (assembly GCA_013398115.1). NCBI lineage: Eukaryota > Metazoa > Chordata > Aves > Passeriformes > Falcunculus > Falcunculus frontatus. The sequence continues at coordinate 255,232 of VZRV01009273.1, forward strand.
CAGTCCCAGCTCAGGACTATAAGAACTATATTTCTCTTGCTCTCTTGTTTCCCCGTGTACCATGGAGTTGCTGACCCTGACAAAAACTAATGGTTAAAAAACAGACAAAACGTTTGTAGTAGGTAGGAAATGTCACGTCCGCATTTCAGATGTCTCCAACTCTGTTCAACTTTGATAGGACTATTTGAAGCACTGAGAATGCACTCCCTGCAACAGACCTTTTAACCTACTCCCAGTGAGGAGTTAATTGGGACAATTAACAGTGTTAGGACTGCTCCTTGAACTGTAAAAAGATGACGTTTATAATCCCTTTAGGCGGGGATTAACATTTTTATGTCTGGAACTACTCCTAGAATATCTTATCCTTTCTTCATTCCCGACGCTGGGTGAGCTGCCTGCTCCCCTTTTAAGAGACTGAAAGTTTCCGAGCAGGATTTTAGCCACTACAAGTGACAAAACATTGGTGGCATCACTCCGACTTACGGGAGCAAAAAATCTGACTTAGAACACATGGTTATTCTATTCTATTAAAACCATGCCTCTAAGAGTACATAAAGGGCTGCCTGCAACTCTGTCTCCTGTGGTCTGAGGTCTGCCGTTGCTGTCCTCTGAAAACAAAGAGTAATAACAGCTTTTTAATCTGAATGCAACCAGGTATAAATGCTGTCAAGAAACAACGTATCAGATAACACCGTTGTTGCTCTAAAGGGGTACTTTCCATTTTATGGGAGTTTTTGGTCTAGAATGGAAGCACTATAGCAAGTTCAGTAAGAAATCTAATACCAACAGTGAAGAGTAGTAAATATCTTTAAAGGGGTGAAATTCAGAACTAAAGTGCTACTTGTGAGGATACAGACCTGCACTAAAGTTGACAAAACAGAGTCAATGGGCTGTTCAGTCAGCTGGTACAAAAGCACAGCATTCTGGCCAAGCCTTGACTGAGGGCAAACAGTATACCCACCCTCCCATCTTTAGTTTCACTTCTTTGTTATGCATATAGTGTTAATTACCTGATAATTACCTGATCATTTACTTTCTACAGTCCACACACTTTGCTTTTACATAGGATTCACTTTGACAGTTGATGTGAACTACTCCAATCAAATTCCAGTACATTTGCATGAGCTGTATAGATTTTGTCTAGTGTTTTTAGAATATGTTTGAACTTCTGTAGAAGAAAAATTGGAGGCTGTTCTTAAACAGTGACCCCCACTGGAGAGTAAGCCTTAACCTTTGTTCTCCCCACCTAAGGTATTAAATTAATTATGGAGAGCAAGATAAGCAGCTCTCAAGAACAATTTGTGCTTTAGTAACTCATTTCATGTAACCTAAGACCTTATACTTGATCAGTGATGTTGCAGTGAATTTTTAATGTGTTCTGCACATGGATTTTTCTGAATTGCCATTTCAATTTCATTTTACTTTACAATGCTTGGTGTTGTATGCTTGTCAAGGCAGACTCACAGGGCTGGAATTCTGTGTCTAGTTTTGAAGTGAAAACAATATTATTGAGACATTTTGCCTGTGGTAAGATTTTAAGCATTGTGACAAATGTTAAAATAGCAACAAATGCAGGTAAAGTTGTAGGAACAAGGTTGAAAAAAATATACATTTTTCCTCATGCTTCTCCTTCCTCTTGATTATCAAAGCTCTTTTTTTGAAGAGGAGATTACATAGAATTCCAGAAGTAGCATAGTCCTAATTATTCTTGGTGCCACATCACTCATTTGAAGAGCATCCAGACACATTCTCCAGTCAACAGCCTCACTGCAACATCATTGCCCCTGCACAGAAGGGGGCCTAGCGTGGGTAGGCTGTACTGTAAGGAACCAGAGAGAGTGCTCTCAGTTCTTATTCAGATACTCAGAACATTCTTATTTGCCTGTACAGCCATGGCTGCTGTCAAGATATGTGTAAAATAGTAAATATTCTTAACTAAACAAATGTTCTTATTAAAGTAGCCATTAATATATATCATTTGGAAACTAAAATTGATAGCAGACACTATGGCAGCCTTAGAGAAATCCACATAAAATACATAGCCGGGACAATTACAATGAGCCAGGACAAGGGTCTTGATGTAGTTCTTACTGTCAGTCTAGTGAATGAACAGGGAAGTGTTCTCTGGTTGAACATAATGGGTGATGAGTGGATGTTATACTGCCTTCAAAAAACATTCCATACAGCAAAAGTCATGCATCAGGATTCAGTGCCACCTCCTCTAAACTGATTAACCTACTACTAAAGTTCCTACCTACTTAGACTGGGGAAAGACAGCAAAGTACTTTATAACCACTGTGGCTTTTATAATTTACTGTGGTCCCTCTCCTTTTTTGATGTTTCCCCTCTTATAGCTCATCCTCACTCAAAATCATCCATGAGTCATTGTTTCTCTGCCTTCTAGATGAAAAGAGCAAGAGACCCCAGAAAACTTACTGGAAACTCTGATATCACTAATCTAATACAGAAGATGTTGAGATAAATTGTGAGCATATCCTCCTCTAAAAGGGAGATATTGGGACCCAGATTCATTCCCCCTAACTATCGTTACTGAGTTTATCACTGAGATGCCCAAACTAGGAAGACAGTGCCTCTATAAACCAGGGTCAGATAAGGACAATTTTAGAGCACGATTCTGGTCTTAGTAAGATGAACAACTCATTGTACCACGACATTAAGTAAAGAGCAAGTACAAGGGTTCTAGATATCTGTCTTATGTTTATAATTACAGTTAGGACACTCATGTTAGGATCAGAGTATCCCCCAAAATGTGCTTTTTCTGTGACCTCTCTTCCTACTCCTTACCCTACCTGCCCCCAATGGCCTCTGCCCACAGAGAAGAATCAGTGTCGGGGTGGGGGAGAGATCCTGCAGTATACCCAAAATTTACTGTCATCTGCAGGAAAATAAATCTGTGCAAAAGAAATGAGAACTTTAACAACTTTTACAGCTCTGCTCAGATGCCCTGCACTCATGACGTAGCCTTTTTATTTCCAAGAACCTTTATTTCACTTGTTAACTTCTAGGTTATTTATCTTTGAGCAATAAATATTCTATAGCACCCAAGTTATTTTGAATCTCTTTTCTAACAAAAAAATTAAATCTCCTGAGCCGTCTTGTTCTCTGAACAGTATTATATTGGATTAAACTTTTCAGCAGGCATTTTGACACATCTGTGCAAATGTCAATAAAACTAGAGAAATAAGGGCCAACAAGAGATGCTTTTGAAAATTGGAACACTTGTGCAATAGTTTAAACATGGATGTAGGTAGGTTTTGTGCCTGCATTTGGGTTTTTTAGTATTGGATACATAGATGTATAATGTTTGTGATACCTTTTTAATAATGCTGTATTAATTCCATTTGGTGTCATCAGTCATACTCTACCACCTGTCCCAGCTCTCCCAGACGGTTCAGAGACCTCTAATTAAAAATATGTGTTGGAAAATATGTAGTTACTCTAGGTGCTGAATCCAATCAGGCAAGTCAAATATCCCTTTTTGAACTAGCTTAACTTTTCAGTATGGTATCTTGAGTCTGTTTTGCGGTGCATACACATATGGCTCTAACAATTGTAACTGTGTCAAATTTTCTGATATTAGTTGTCAGCACTGTATACCTGATACTGTGTATGGGGACAAAATACATGTCAGAGAACGAACTTGTGAGTAATAGGAGTAGCTGTCTCTTACAAGCAAATGCAAGTGCCTATACAACATATCCAAGATCTCAAAACACTTCAAAATACTTTTGACAAGGTGTGTGCAAAGCACTCAGTAAAGTGGTGAGCTTTACCATGTCCCTCTGACACCCTAATACACGCAGACATGGGTCTTTACCATTAATGCTAGAATTAATGAGCTCCCATCATTTCTTTTCTACAAGTCATGAACTTCAGTTTTGTCATAGTTTAAATTTCACCTGAAAGTCTTAATCAATGTTGTTCAGATTATATCTGAAAATTAATACCTGCAAAAAACCTCTTTAGATTTCTAGAAAATGGGAATAAGTTTGCAAATTTTGCCACTACTCCATCATCCTTTATTCATTCAGGTGCTCCTTTCAGGTTGCTATCTACTAAGGGCATCTTAAGCTCAGTTATTTGACTTCAAGCAATTCGTTGCCATGGAAACAGTAAGACATAGCTTTGGGTATCTTCTGGGCCAAATTTTAGGTGAAAGTCTCAGTTGGAAAATGGTCATTGTGAGACAGTCAAGCTTCAAATCAAAGCCAAAGGATCACAGCTTAACAAAGGACTTTGGACAGATCTGGCTGGACTTGTCTCTTTTGATAAGCAGGGACTTCTAACTCGTGGAGAAGTTGGGGTTAGCCATGGATAGAGCAGACAAAAACACACAGGGACCTTGTAAAAAAGATCTTGAAAGAGACAATATGACAAAGCATATCCATACTGATGTAAGCAGGAATGTGCTGAGGAATAACGTTTGTTTGCATGTATATAGTGTTTCATTCATGTACTTGTTAACCTACATGTAGATACTATTTCCATTATTCATTGCATTGGCTTTTCTGTTATTCTGTCCAATATTACTGATAATAGCAATATTTAAGGCATTATTTTTCCTACTTGTCATGGGTTGAACCTGAGTTGATGGACAGATCTTTCAACCAGTAGCGCTTCTCGAAATTTACATATTTAAGCCCTGTGGAGACACAGAAAGTTCCCTTTTGGGTTTGAGCCTTCCCACGGGGAGGGGGGGAATACGGGCACCGGGCTCCGTTCTTCGGAGTGGCCCCAGGCCTCCCCTCCCCTGGTGCCGGGGCACAGGCCCCAGGTGCCTGCGGGAGAGCCCCTCAGAGCCCCTCAGAGCCACGGGCAGCTGAGGAACAGCCACAATGGCTGCAGAGCCGAGACCACCCGGAGCAGCTGCTGAGGAACCTCCCCCAGCCCCCACGTGGCCGCGCAGACCCAGCGGGAGCTGATGGAACTTTCTGCAACCAACCCATCCTATACTGAACTGTAAAATAACATCAAGTAACCAGCAGCATAAAGGGAGCGAGGCTTTCTCCATTGTAAAGCCTGAACAACAGAGACCACTGGTCAACATGGCATCTTCAGGGTCAGAGAGAAAGAGAAAGTGAGTGAAGCTGAAGATGGCAGTGGGGAACAGAGGGCGGAGTCGCGCCTTCTGTGCATAGCTTAAACCTGCTTTTTGCAGACCGTGGTAAAAACTGTAATATCACAAACTGTTTTTCTCTTTAATCCATTTAAAGACATGGGGGGATGAGAATTCTGTGTGCAGCCTGTGAGAGAAACAAAGGTGACCACGCCAGGTTACCCAGGAGCTGTGAGAGGTTGTGAGAGACTTTTAAAATTTCTGTGAAGAAGAAAGCTGTTGTTTTCAGGCTGGAATTTTGTCTATCCTTAAATGAGAATACCCCATGTGTGGCCCATGGTGACAGTGTGAAAGAGACTGTGATTTCTTTCCATAGGAGAGATATTTTTTTTTACGGCAGCAGATTTTCGGGCGGGGGCTGTTGCTGGTGCAGTTTGGGAACCATGAGAAGCAAAAGAGACCTCTATTTCCTCAAACAGTAGAGAGACTTTTAAGAACTGTAAATGCTGACCAAGAATCATCCTTTGTTATCCTTTGTGTGAGTTGGATGAGGGGAGGGGCGCTGGAGAAAAGGGGGTTTTGTTTTAATTTCTTGTTATTTCTTTTTACTCTTAATTCTGTTAGTAATAAAGTTTTTCATATTCTTTAAGTTTGAGCCTGCTTTGCATTTCTCCAAACTTCCTATCTCACAGAAAGTAAGAAATGCGAACTAAACCACTTACATTAATTGGTGTTTCCTCCCGGTTTACAAATCAAACCCTCTACACTACTAAAGGAAACCCAAAAAACATTATCTTAACAGACTTCCTTTCTCAATGAAGAAAATATACAGGTTAATGTAGTTAGAGCCTCCTGAAATGCTGCTGCATTTCAGTACATGTATGAGGGGTCAGGGAGTGCACTCAAGCTGACTTGAGCAGAGGGAACTGTAAGTCTAGTCGAGAAGTTTTTTGTGCACTACCAAAACTCTTTTAATACTGTCTAGTTTCTGCACCTGCAGGAAATACTGTGTCATCTGCCAAAACCCAAATTTCAAGGATTAGCTAATAACATTTTCTTTGAAAAAGAGAGCTGATTCTTAACCAGTATCGTGAGTCTTTGAAGTCTCTGTAATCTATTTTCCCTGGTTGCTTTTAATGAGCCTTTGAATGTTAGTCTGCAATTTCTTTTTTTTTTTTTTAATTTGGTGGGGGAAGGGAATATGCTCTCACTTTTCTCCGAAGAATTTTAAAAATTCAGTATTGCAAATAACTTTCCCAGTGCCAGAACACTAAGTTATGCAGTATCTTTTGAGTGCATCTATGGTAAATAAATCACAGCTTTGCTGGATTCTCCGTCCAAGAGGTTAATGAGATGTAGAAGAAAATCCCAATTAACTCATATCTAAGTTTGAGTCTCTTTTTTCTTCATGTAGGCCAGCTATCAGTGAAGTTTCTTCCGATTCTCTTTGGTATCTGCACTATTCTCTGCACTACTCTAAATGACTACATGTATGCCTGTGCTATGGCTTCAACTGTGTTTACAAAATTAGCACAGCTAAACTAGTCAGCTTTGGAATCTGTAGCAGGTAAGCAATGGCAGCAGGGAACTCAGATGTGACTTTTATGTTTGACTTTTACAGTGGGTTTTACAGCTGAATTGCGGTTGATACTAAAGTAGCAAGTTGCTGATCTCCACTGCCATGCCTCAGTCCTTGCTCTGACTACATAGCTTGGCTTGTCTAGCGTGAGTCTCCACTGAGGTTGCCTTATTTTACATTTATTTGATTCCGGGGAATGTATACCTGAGTCTCTCCATCAACCAGACACAACTTCCCCAAAGCTGGACAGCTGCATCTCACCCTGGCTTGCAGCCCACTGCCAGGAATACACTTGTAGACACGTGCTGCAGTTGTGCTGGCACAGCTGTGCACATCTCCTTCCCAAGGCATGGAGGGCTCCATCTCCTCTGAGACACATCCCAGCTGAGGCTCCCAGGGTGGCAGGGGAAGAACGCATTGGTGGGGGGTCTCAGCCTCACAAATCGAGGCTGCATTCCTACACTGGGGCTGTGGACTTGACTCCACTCTTGTGCTCTTGAGAGCTAGCTAACCTTCCCTCTGCAGTGCCTGGCAGCCCCAGCCTCCCTCCCCACTTCTGTGTGACCACAACCACAGACTCTCTGTTGACGCCTCCAGAGAAGAGAGAACAGGCCCCAGCCTGTGCAACTTCTTCATTAGTGCTGCTTGAAGCCATAATTAGACAATATGAGAGGGTTTTCCTCTTGCCAGCAGACAGACTTAATGTACAAAATCTGTGGTAATAATTTTCGGCATATTGCAACTCAACTATAAACAGGATAGGACTGGGGTTTTTTTCTGTACACAAGGAAGAAAGCCCATTAGACAGAAAGCAGAAAGAGCAGACATAAAGGTGGGCAACTGTATAATAGCTCTGTTTATCCTTAAAATAAATGCAGACTCTAATGACATTCCATCATTTAACATATTTCTGTATCTCTTTTTAAAACCCCAAAGATATATTTTCTCCACCATATTTTTCTGGTTTAAGAGCAGATGACTAATTACGCTTTTATAAACTTTGCCTTCCTTTGAAATAGTAATCACTTACTTCGTCAGACTTTTCCTATTACGGTGCATTTTCAGAGCACTTAGAGTACTACTTGTTAAACAAAACAGGAAGCTAATTTGACTGGCCATGATGAGACCACAAGTGGTCTCCAACTAAAAATTATTTGTATCAGATGAAGATTCTTCTTAAAAGCTGGGCTACTGGCTGTACTTCCAGCAGCAGTACTGCCACATGGAGGAACTATTCAGCCTGCTCAAGGGTACGAACCAGCCTTCACTGCTTTATGGTCAGATTTAAAATATTAATGTTTAGAGTACCTTTCCCTTCTGCTGGTGGAGGGTTGGAAGTACCGCCAAGCCACTGAGCATAAAACTACTCGTCTTGCCTCCATTGTGGACAAAGACATGGAAGAAGGAATTAGCCCACCTACAAAGTAATTATATATCTTTTGTTATTTTGATTTCTTTCAAAATCAAAGAGTTACTCCTGGCAGAGAAAATTTATTCGTAATGGAAATCATACAGCTGTAAAGAGTACGTGCAGGGTAGCATGAGCTTTTGCATTTACTTACCCCAGTGGTATTCAATCCTAATTTGCTCCCTTTTTTGCTATTTTGGACTCCTGGGACACAGGTTTTCCAATGAATTAAACTTCTGACACACTGAGCTGGAATATGGCCCGTACACTGTAGGCCAGAGCTTGCAATATCCTAATGCACTCTCCCTCATGAGTTTGGAAACTCATCAGTTTGATAAAACCAGCCTGACTCAGTCTTGCTCTTCCTCTGCTGGAATCCACCACAGCGAGCCCAAGGCAGGAGCTTGGATAAACCCCTGGGGGAATGGCTGGCATGAGGCACTGCTGGGAAACCTGTGATGTGGACTGAGCCTCCCCTCTCAGCACTGCAAAGTGAGCGAGCTCGGCGGTCTTGGCTCTCCAAGCAGCACCCAGCGCTGAGTGAGTTAAGGTCATGCCACAACACAGAAAGGTACAGGCCAGGCAAACACCCACCCAACCAAACTAAAGTTTCTTGCCCCTGGGAGAAGCAACAGAAAGTGAGGAGGCATCGACCTGATCTAGCCTTTCCCAGAGTATCTGTTTCTTCAGCTCTTCATAATGAGCATAAGGGGAAGTGACATTTTACTGCCCTTGACTTGGTGACATGAACCACAAGCTGGATTGGCTCCAGAGTACAGAAACTTGAAATTACTTTCACATTTAGACTGCATGACAGAGAGTTAGGACATGTTCAGCATGCAAACTGCACGTGCCAAATCATTTTGGAATGTGTAAAAGCGTGTGTTGTTAATACAGGATAAAAAGTCATCTGTGGATGATGGGGTTTTCAGAGTCTTTTCCAAATAAATCTTCCTTTCTCTACAGTAGTGTACTCCCACTGTCCTGATACAGGCAAAATGTCAGCTGAGGTCATATGAGTCCTGAATCAAGACAGCAGACTTGGCTTGATGTGCACAAACTGCCTGATGCCAGCAGGCAAAATTAAAGAGAAGAGTGAAAATACCCACAACGTAGGATAAACCCCCACTGCTCCCAAATCAAGTGCAATTAAGAAGTCAGAGCAACAAAGAGGGTGGATGGATCTCACACTGGAAGCAAAACATCTTTTTCCCTTCTGTTTCACTAGAAGGTATTATATTTCTTTGCAAAGAACACAGTTTATTATTTTCTGCTTCTCCTTTTATTGTGTTTTATTAAGATATAAACCGCCCGTGTTAACTTTTTGTCATTGTGAATGTTCCTAGTTGGGACTTTAGAGATTGAATTAACCAGTTCCCTGCACAGGCTGCAGTCAGGTGTCACAGCACTCCAGCTGAGGTTGCTGGTGAGGTTGCCTCAACAGAGCTTTCCTGTGTAGAACAGAGCCTGACTTCAGTTTGAGAGCTTTGTCTTCTGAAGAAGAACCCACTTGCCCTTTCCCAACACAGAGTGGTACAGCCCACATGGTAGAATCTAGCTTCTCTGAAGTCCAGCTTGGAGCTGGATGCTGCTCCAGTGGCACAGCTACTCTGCTGTGCTGTGCTCTGGCATGGAGTCTAGGAAAGGTATCCCAACTGTCCTCTACACAACTCCATTCTTCTGAGATGACCAAATGAGCGTCAGTATTCTCTAGGATAACGGTGTGGATACTTATACCTGTCATACTAGAGCTGTTGGAAATGTTTAATGTGTTTTAGGGGACACTGAAATTTGCCAGCAATACCCAGCTTCATTTTGATTTGGTCTGGGATTTATTGCACATTCTTAACCACTATTATTTTTAAAGGCTTAAACAGCTTTGATTTTTTTCTTCCTTGACATCTCCCAGTGCTAGCAGTCAATGGGATATATGAATGAGAAACTAACATCGATATCAAAGGAAATTACAGCATTTGCTGCTCAGGGGGATGCTCCAATGAGGCTTTTTTTCTGACTAGCAATACCAGGTAGTAATGATGGAAAACACTGAGTGGGTATGCACTTAACATGAACTTGATAGAGAGATTAGGAAGTTTCCCTATTAAAACAGACATATCTTGCTAATAAAATTCAATTAGCATGTCAGTCTTGACTTCAGGCACATTTTAAAGGAAGTGTCAATTTAATAATCACTCTTCAGTTTGAAATGTCATCCCTACTCTGATTACAAGTAAACTCTATAACAACCATAATTAGGAGACTTTGGAGAAAGGAAGTTAGTTTGAATGTATTTAATTCTGTTTTGCAGCACCGTGCGGAGTCCAGTAATTCCTTTTGCTACAGGTACAAGGACTCCTGCAGGCCCTGTATTTTCCCCACTTAAACCAATGACTAAATCAGTGAGCTCATAGTTCAAGGGTGAAAAGGTTTATGGCAATACAAATATTAACAACTATCAGAAAGAGCAGTAGTGGGCTGGATCAGTGTAAGTTGGTGACAGCACATGAGTGCCTGAGGAAATGCAGTTGGACAGGAGAGAGATTAATGCAGAGAAACACTCACCATTCTAATGCCTGTACGTGTCCTCAGCTGGAGGTGTGAGGAAGGTTAAGAAACAGCTCTACTGAGGACATTGACATTCTTCTTCTCAAAGAAGAAGGAAAAAGTGAGGAAAAAGGGTGTCCAGGCCCAGAGGACAAGAGAAAATTCAGACTGCACAGCATTAGTAGTGATGGCAAACTGGCAGCAACAATGATTTTGTGAGTGTTGCGAGAGAAATACGGATGAACAGGGAATACTCCCACCTGTAGAACACCGATATCTAGTCATATAGTGATGCCTAGAAGAGATTTGTGGTCTCTTGGATGCTGTATGCATTTGTACTGCTGTTTGTCCCGATAAACTTTTAGGGAAACAGAAACCAAAAGTAAGAAGATGTGTGTCTCAGTGCATCAGCAGTGTGGCCTTCACTGAAGAAGAAAATCATCTCTGTGTCCTGGACATACCACCAAAATTTGAATTACCAGCCTTTTGCCTCACTAAGTCACTCAGAATTAGGGACCCTCTTCAGGAAAAGTATTTCCCAGTAAAATCTTAATGTCCCATGTTTTGGAAATGGTTTTAACATTTATCTGCTGAAAGAAACTGGCAGGACTGAGAGTCCTAAATGAGCAGGTCCAACCTCACAGGGAACTGCCCTGACTGCTACTTTCCTGCCTTATGGGCTTTTACATTTAATGTGGCCTTATTGTGATCGAAGAATGTTGCTGTTGAGTCTAAGTGCAGAATGGCAGCTGAATATTGAAGGGACTTTCTGAAAAAGGACAATTTTGCTAGCCTAAGTGGGTACAGGTTTGGGAATGCTTTGTTTGTGACATCTTTGCTGAGAATAAATAAGTGATATATTTAGGGTGGGCTAACATCAGTGATGACAGATTCCACGTTATGGCCAAAGGGCCGCAACTTCATTAATAAGACGCCTAAAGGCACCTTCCTGACAGCTGTGGAAAGAGGAGGAAATGACAATAGCCTACAGCACTCATCAGCCTCTCCTCCCTTTCTGGCACTGCGGAACAAGAGACACTGCAGCAGGCCAGAGCAGCCCTGCCAAACCGGGTGAGATTGCCTAATCCCACCTCCCTGCTTCCTGCAGCTTGCTGCAGCAGGAAACCAGATCCCTTCTTATCTGCCAATGGTTCTGCCCTCTGTCTCCATCAGCAGGAATATTCCCTAGTTGGTGTTGCTGTAAAGCCCCACCTCAGCCAGGCTATCAGCAGCCAATGTGAGCCAGGGAATGAGTCCAGTGGTGGGAAGGGAGTGGGAAGCTGCACAACAGTTACTGTGGGCTACGACCAGGTGCCTGCTACCACCAGCAGCAACAGTGGGAGATCAAGCAGGACCTTTCTTTTACTCTGTTAGCCCACTCTTCCATTCCCACATTGTATGTGTCTTGAAAGCAAACCACCGCCTTTCACTGGCATGGGTGAAAGCCAATGCCATCCTCGGCAGCATCCCAACCTAAATTTATAGTAACTAACACAGTGAATACAGCTCATACACATACAAGAAAGCAGTACAACATGACATTTACCCTGCCATAAATAAATACACAAGGAATTGTTTCACCTATTTATCTCTGTTCATGACTCATATTCTCTCTGACATGTCTCAATCCCTGAGCTCAGCAAATGCTTCTTGAAATCTAGCAATGCGGTTGGTTGGTCCAGGCTGATGTGCTCACGCATTAATACTCTGGGTCTTGAGGTTTAACTCCAGCCAAGAGAAGCCTCCAGTCAGAGGTATTGGCCCCTCTTAGGGGCACTTCAGAGCTGAGACAACATTCAAAATTGCCCATGGAAGATTTTTTTCCTCTCCTTTTGCTACAAGAGACTCCAAAGACACATTGGGTGAGACTGAGGTTAACCTTTGGGACTGCTCCCCTCTTACTACATCTGCTATTGAACAGACATATCAAGAGCAATCCCGGGGGCAGCTGAGAAGCTACTGAATTTGGATTTGCACCACACAATATTACTGATAAAAACCACATAGTAAGCGGATGACTGAGGCAACCTGACTCCCCTGCAAAGCTGCAGCACCTGCAAAGCACCTGCACCAGCACCTGTAAAGATAGGAGCTGTGTTCTGACCAGAGGAAAGCGACACAGTATCTCCACCTGCACGGTAGAAAGTGCCAGTGTCCCTCACCCGAGCTGCATATGGAGTCTGTTCTGCTTGCAAGGAAAAACTAAGAAAAGTGCGACATCTAGACTTGTGGAGGAAGGGACAGTAATGCTACAAACCTCCAGAATGAAAATATGCTCCCTATGGTGGAGATGCACAGACTTGGCAGAACCTTCCTCCTTTGAACAAGTTCATTCCTGTGTGGTTTGGTGCTGTGTGTCCTGTACTCAAGCCACACAATTGTCATGGGACTAGTAGTGTTCCTAAAGTGAGCTGTACCTTTCCAATCATGGGATAAAAAGAGAAACCATGGAGTCTATGTACATGTGAAGTAGTAATAACAGACTGGGAAAACTAAATGAAGAGCAAGCACTGGCTTTTGGTACCTTTGCTGAGGTTGAGTAGGGATATACTGCTGGAACCAAGGTGTTGTTTACAAGGGAAGGAAGAGAGCTGCATAGCTCTTGTCCTATCTGACCTGATCAGAGAGCAGGTGCAAGTGGGAGGCTGTGGTAAGGTGCAATCTAAAATCCTGCCCCTTGCAGCTTTCACCTGTTATCTGTGGCTCAATTCACTGGCTCATCATGTGCCTGGGAGAGAGGCCGAATGAGTGCCTGGGCTGATTTCCTCAGAGGTGTCTCCTGCCCCTGCCTGGTGAATGCTATACTGCTGTTTCTTGGTCCTTTTCTTGTGATGCCACACCAGTTTGGGTGGCTGCTGCTCTTTCTGAAGCATTAAAACTTAACAGTTCTCCCCTGTTTTATGAATCTCAAGTGAAATATTAAAATACCTTTCAATGGCTTATAAATAACGTATCATGACTCCCCCAGGTAGGAAGAGCAGTACAGTCCATGCTCCATTTCAAGAGATAAAAGCCTCCCCACTGCAGAAGAAACTCAGGCATATGGGGTACAAATACCCCAGTGATTTTAGTAGCGGCTTACCTTCGGTCCAAGAAATACTTTTAGTACTGTTTGAGCACTGCCCCTGGACCTGCGACAGCTCTCACATCCCTGCTTGCTCTCACCAGGTCACACCTGAACTTCAAGCCCCACAGGAAACGTGGGGAAGTGATGCTGAGACTGGGATAGGCTCTGTGCCTTCCTCCCTGCCCAAGCATAAGGCTGGGACCCATTCCAAGCCAAGTCAGAAACCTGAGCTAAAGACCTGAGTTGACTTTGTGTCGTGGTGTGTTCCCCTTCCCAGAGGCAAAGCATGAAGGCACGTGAACGGTCCATGCCAAAAGCCAGCAGCAGGGCCAGCAAAGTTCATCAGCTCAGACTCTGATCTCTGTGAAAGCAGCTGTATCCCCCCTGTGGACCTAAGCTTGTCCCAGGAAGGGGTCATTGCATCTGCAGAGTGTGGGGTATGTGTATCACCAGGCTGGCAGTGAAGCTCTCTGCAACTCAGGCTATTTGACCAGAGGTAATTAAAAGCTGCCTCTATGTGGTCATGTAATGACAGACTGTACCACAACACACAAGTGCAAGGATGACAAGTTAAGGTCAAGTGGGCAAACAAGCTGCTGTTTCCAAACTGTGGAATGCCTGCATTTGCATCTGCCTAGCTCTCCTTTTACAGTACCTCTTTCAGTGATATTTACCACCAATAATTTAGAGTTTGTGCTCAGATTTCATGCCTGCTTATTAGGTACGTTCACCTTTCAGAAGTGTACGTACGCCAGCTGAGCTGCGTTGCGTCAGAAGCGGTACTCCTTGTCTGACGGGAACCCAGCTTTCCCTGACCCCTCCTAAGAAGCCGGTGCCCAAGTGCATGCACCTGACTTGAGGGAGTGCAACAACCTCCGCCGTGCCCCAAGAGGTGACACCAGTGGGTGGGCACCACCCTCCCGCAGAAATCGGGCCTTGCTGAGTGGGGTTCCCTTCTGCCCCTCGAGACAGCTTCTCTTTCTTTTTCTGCGCACCTGAGCACTGCTCCCGCCGGAGGGGAGACGGGCTGGGCCGGGGCCGAGGAGGCAGAGTCCGCCCGGAGCAGCGGTCCCCGCCCGACAGGGGCCGCCGGTGCCTCCGCCACCCGCGTACCGGGACCGCGGCCGCCGCGCCCGCCCCGCAGCGCCTCCCCGCGGCGGC
>VZRV01009273.1:270449-505150 GCA_013398115.1 Falcunculus frontatus
GGACCGTGGAGCCGCAGCGGCTGTGCCGGCGGCAGCCCGCCGCCTCCGTGCTGGAGGAGAGCTGGGGCGCGGAGCCGCCACCGCCGCCGCGGGACCCGCCGCCGGAGGAGCCGGGCACGGCGAACGAGGGCGCCGAGGCGGCCGGCGGCGGGGAGAGGGAGGCGGCGGCGGTGCTGATGGTGCTGGACCTCTGCTCGGTCAGCAACGTAGCCCTGTCGCGGATCCTCCGACAGCTCTCCGACGTGGCCCGGCACGCCTGCACCCTTTTCCAGGAGGTCGAGGCTGACATCCAGGGCACCCACCGCCGCGTACGGGCGCTGCACGGCCGCATCGCCGGCCTCCAGGGAGCCGTGCGCGGCCTCGACCCCAAGCAAGAGGCAGTGCGTAAGTACCACGGAATGCGGGATGCATGGGGAGCACCGCGGGATGGATGGGGCGCACCGCGGGATGGATGGAGCGCACCTCAGCCCGGGGCGCCCGGCGGGGAAAGCCATCCCCTGGCAACCTGCCGTGCAAAGTTTGGGACCAGAGTCGGTGGGAAAGGAGTCCTGGCGGGGCAGCAGAGTGGGAAGGGAACGGGCGGGCGCGGGTCGGGTCGGGTCTGTGGGCGCCGCTGGGCGCCGCGGCGATGCCGGCGGGAGGGATGATGTCAGTGGTTTGTGCCTTACGTAAGGAGCTGGCTGGCGGGGCTCTCGGGACGCATCTTCTGCAGCCAAGGGTTTGGCGGGGAGGGGGACGAGATCTGTCAGCGAGGCGCCGGGGCTGATGGAGATGATCCGCCGCACTCGGGCATCTTCGTGTTTTCTGCCTTTGCCGGCCTGTCCCCCTTCCCCTTAGAAGTGTCTCTGAATTCCCGATCGAAATGTTACGCTCCTAAGTAGAAATAATAAAACTGCTTCGTCGTTACCTAACTTTCGGGGCCATAAAATAAGGAAGTTTGGCTAATGACTTTCTGTTTAAAGAGTGGCCCNTAAAGATCAAGGCAATATGGAACTGGTGTTTTGAACAGTGCTTGACTCCTGTTTCTTCTCCACCCAAACTATAAAAGCAGTGACAAGCTCTGTAGTCCTAACAGCTGCTGATTTCTGCTGAATATGGCTCGTGTTCACAGCAGTGTAATGATTTTGTACTCTCACTGGTGCATATGCTTCCCAAACACCTGTGGATATGAATTTTTTGATAGATAGGGATGTGGATTGAAAGTCTGGAGTAGCAGAGATTGGTGTTGGTTCTGACCTCTTAGTATCTGTTTTAGGAAAAGCAGTGGCTTGAAAGGAGAATTTGGCTTAGTTTTTGCGTTCTGCTGTACTCCTCTAAATCCTGAGTACCTCCACTAAGTACAGCAAAGTGAGTTTACACCAGGGTAAACAAGATCCTCTTCTAGGTGTTTTTAATGAATGTGCCATAAAAATTGTGCTCTGGATTTCCTCCCCTTTGGAGCACTGTGGAATATACATAACTCTTCTAGGATCAATGAAGCTGTCCTGATTAACAGAATCAAGCCTTAAGTATTCAGTGGTATTTAAGCTACATACTCAGCAGCTGTACAGTGACTTTGCTGGTGATGTATTAATATACATCAGCCGTAGATGAGACCGAGGGAGGTTTTTTGTGGTTTCTGGATGAGTGTGTAATCAGAGCAGAGTGCTGGGCTGTGATTGGAAACTGCAGTGAGAAGGAGGCTTGGCTGAGCTAGTGAGGGAACTGTCTGAGGAAATGAAACTCCTCATATCACATTCTCATCTGTAGGTCTTTTGAGCTGAGTAACTGTGTGTATATACTAATGTAAGTGAGAGCAGAGCTTAGCTGTTCTAATCTGTATGGCTTTTTTCTTTCTGGATTGTGCAAGTGCAGCTTGTTTGCAAATCACAGAGCAAAATCTTGATATTACAGCACAGTTATGTCATCTGCTTAATTAGAGAGTCTGGCTTTATCCCTGTGATGATAAATGCAGAATCCATTTTTTTGGTGTTCTGTTTCCTTTTAAATCCTTCTCTCTTAAGAGGGGAAAAAATTTTGGTCATGATCTTCCCTGTGTTTGCCAGCTGTTCCTCCTTCCCCTTGTATACAGCACAGTGCCACTGATAGAGCTGCAGATGTCCCTAGGTCTGATCAGCTGAGGGATCCTCCACAACACTGGGCTTTTCCACCCACCCATCTTCCAGTAGGTTTGTGTTTTGCCTGCAGCTGTACAGCCTCTCAAAGCACACCTCCCAGTCCTCATCACTTCTCGCCACGCAGCGCTGTGGCATGTGTTCCCTAAAGGTGAAAGTCTCAATACCAATCCAACATACACAAACAATCAACTTCTTTGCCTGCTCTGGCTGCTTTTACTCCCCCTCCAGTGCTGGATCAGCAGAGCTGCATTTGCGTAGTGCTGCATCTGAACGTCTCAGCTGAGACCCAGAGCTGAACAGCATCACTCTACCCATCATCTCCTCACATTCCCCCAAAATCTGTACACACCCACAGCTTACCTCCCTTTGGCTTCCAGACCGCTGACTGTTCCCAAGGGACAGATAAAACTGCCTGGCAGGAAGCTGCCCATCTTCCCTGTAGTGTATAATGATAGTGTGCTTTCTCGTCTCTGGGCTGACGCCTCCTCCTTCATTATTACTTTCAGCAAGACTATGCTAATGTTTGTTTTATGCATGAAGTGCCTACATAATTTACTCCTGAAAGTACTACACTCAAGTTACTACACCCAGTTGTTTTTTTGAAACCAAGAGAGCAATCGCAGGTGGTCACAGATCTGCCCAGGACCTAACCAGTTTAACATTACGGCATACTGACTTCTATCTCCTGTGGAGAGCATGGAAATGATGGAATGGCCTCAGGGCTGTCTTTTGGCTGTCCAGCCCAAATGACACATCTAAGATCTGGCTGGAGGTTTGGACTCACAACCACCAAGAACAAGTTGGTGACAGGCATGCAGCCACCCCACCCATGGCATGACTGTAATGGCTGCATTGAATTTATTTCATATTATGAGTCTGGAGGGGCTGGGCTTCTTGGTGCATTGACCAAGACACCATGTACTGGGATGTTAACATCAGGACAGTGCAGCCCAACCACACATTTTTCAAGGATTCAGTTTAAAACTACTAGCCTATCTTGCCACAGTGAGATATTCTTCATGTTCCAACTTCAAGTGCAGCAGAGTGATTTGAGAATAATGCTACTGGACATGCCCTAGATACTGAGCTGTGACAGTGGAAGGCCTTTTTCTCCATGCCTCATAAACCAGCTGGATTCTGAGATTCTCCTGTGAACGCACAGGCTGCATTAGGAAAAGGAAACGATGGGCTAATGCCATCTCAAGAGCTATTGGAGCCAGTGGTTAGAGGGCCATTCCTTGCCCAGAATGCAATTCCTTGGCAATTGCGGAGATGATACAAAGGGGAAGGGGAGCAGGAAAGTTCTCTTGAAAATAGCATATAATACAGTTTTACATAATAGTGTTGTGTATTATATTGAAAATTATGTATTATTATATTAAAACATCTATGTTGGATTCAGGGAATATTAACAAAGAATTAAAATTAATTAAAACTGGCATTTTCCCAGTAATTTTTATCACTACTGCTGTCATTTTCATGAGGCCTTAACTTTCTCAGCTCTGTTGCTGTTACAATGGTGAACATTTGCAAGTACGTGTATACTTTGCTTTAAGAAAAGTACTTAAACTCCTCTGCTAAGCTGCTGGTAAAGGTATTTACCTATGTGTTGCCCTTTGATTTTGTCACTGTTCAGTGTGATTGGAAAGCCTTGTTAGACACAATAAAGGACTGATTCTGGGCGGTCACAAGCAGGTCATCTTCAAAAACTCAAGGTCCCTCGCCTCTGCCTCCCCAGATGCTGCTTGTCCTTTCATCTTCCTTTTAAGCCCCTGGCCAGCCAGCATCTTGCAAATAAGACTCCTTTCCCATCCTCTGACTGTAAGAGAAGCAAGGGTGAGAAATGTTTTTCTGCTCAACTCCTGAACTAACTACTTTGCCCTTCTGCCACTCCAAGTACTTTACTGCTTTTTATCATGAGCTGCTCCAGGGTCTGCTTCTGAAGCAGAACCATGTGGGAATAACATGATTGTTGTCAGTCTGGCTGTTGCTTAGAGTTTTCATGTTGCCAGCAAGAGAACTGAGCAGAGTGGTACTTCCTGGTTTTATTATTAGATGCTTGATTATCTTGTTAATACAGAAACGTAGGAGAAGTGCTGGACTAGCGTGTAGACTTGGGACTCAGTGCCTCCATGGTTATTTGGAAAGATGATTTCTCAGTCTAGGGCACTAGAGATCTGGCAGTTTAAGTGGAATATAGTACTTTACAGAAACTGATGATGTAAGCCATCTTGCTTTCTGAATAATCGGCAACAACCGGGCAGCAGATTTTGAAAGCCCTAGCTAATGAGATCCTTTTTTCACCCTGGCATCCCAGAGAATTCCACACATTCCAGGCTTTTTTTTGAAAGCATCAATGTGTTTCCAGTAGCCAATCTTTCTAAAAGCTGTATCGTTTCCAGAAGTTGCCTGCTGTATCTTCATTTGCTCCACTTTTCCATTCCTGATTTTGCTATGTGCTAACAGTCAGTGGTGCAGCCGCTTAGAAGTGTGGGGATTTCCCGTGTTACTCTGCTCTTCAGAGGCCCCTGGATCTCTACAGTGAGCTCCCCTATAGGATTTTGTTCTTTCCTGAAGTGTCAGTATTGAGATAAAAAAGACAGCTCTGAACTGATTCTTTATAATTTTAGGCTCTGCATTAATTTATTCTGTTTGATTGAAGTTGGTTACTGAGAACAGCCTGGCTAGTTTCACTCTTGCTTTTAGTCTCTTTCCTTGTGCTTTTTAGGTGGTTTTGTTTTGATTTTGCTTGGTTTGGGGTTTTTGTTAGTGTGGCTTTTAACCATACTGATATAATGCTTTTCTGTTTGGGTTTTGAGCACTGCAGGGAAATGTTTAATCCATTATAAGGTTTTCATGTGTTTTCTGCCACAATCCTACCATTTTTATGAAGTATATATTGTACCCAAAGCTCATCAGATGATGCACCTCCTTCTCCTTGACTTAATATGCTGAAGTCTCAATTGCTGTTGAAATGGAATCAAGAAACTGTCATGCTTTCATCTCAGAATTCAGTTGCATCGTAAGGCCATCCCAGGCTTAGGGTTGTTGAGCATCCTTGCAGAGATCTTCAGGGAGTTACATAAGACCTTAAGAGTAGATGTATCTTGAAAGAAAAAAAAAAGTCCAAGTCATTGCACTTTATCTCAGCTTCTCAAGATCCTTGAGATTTAAAGTGCAATTTTCATTGTGTGGATTTTCTGTGGTACTGAGGCATAGCTGTAGGTCTCCATTGGTTGGATACATTTACACAAAAAATATCTCAGGTACTGCTGGAGACAAACCAGAAGAGATTCCTAGATTCCTTTAACTTTGTATTATAGCCCTTTATAGTTAATGAGCCTATCTAAGTGTGAGGATAGCTACACTTTTAGAGGTACACACTAATGTAACCTGGGGGACATGAAGCAAGAGGATGTATTCAGAGCTCCCTTTGTACACTGAAATTATATTAATTGGCAAGTTCTTGTTGGTGCAGAATAAAACCTTCAAAGAAAAGCAGCTGTACACTGGATGTAGTAATCTGTCACCTTCAGCTTTGTGTCCTTTACCTGCTTGAATGGAATGACACAACCTCTTCACTTGTCCTTTTGGAAAAGGAGAAAGGCTTTTGGCTTTACTTGCCGGGTTTGGTTTCTTGGTGTTGTGCTGGTCACTGTGTATTCATTTGTGTCAGAGAACTCACCTCTCTGGTGCACTTGCCTGTAGTTTGCCCATGAATGCAAATAACCCAAGTTGTGGGTGTGGAAAAGTTGGAGAATTTCCTCAGTGCATGGCTCCTTCTAAATGCAGATTGATGGCACATTAGCAGAGAGGAAAGGAGAGGGAGGCCAAAGCATGGGCTTTCCTTCTTACCTTTACTGCTGTCAGAACAACAAAGGGACAGAGGAAGAAAAACCTGCTCACTTAAGGATCCCATCCCCACTTCACCGTAACATTGGCTAGAGCACCATTAGCTAGAGTACTGTCATTTAGGAGAAAAATGCCTTATCTTTGTTTATGGAACAGTGATAGAAGACCTTTAACACAGGAACACGACCATTCAGTGGCTTGGCTTGAGGTATTTTTTTATCATGCATTTACTATGTGATAGAAGGTAATGGGATAGAATTTGTCAGGTGGCTTTGGCAAGGATGTAACTTTTTAAAAGCTGCGGTTGTCACCTTCAGTCATGTTAGCTTATGGAACACAGACTCTGGTCTCTTTGCAGATAAACGCATAGTGTAAAATCCTTTGTCCTGCCAAGGGTAGTGAGACCCTCAGTGGAAAGGCTCTGAGAGCTCAGTGCTCAGGTAGACTCACTAGACTTTATCTGGCACAGCCTGGTAACAGATGAAGAGCAGACAGCAGAGGTTTTCCTCCAAAGCCATTCCCTGTTATAAATGTGTAAATCTTCTAGAGTTTTGCTGAGTGTCATTTACTTGGTCTTCCATTGGTATAGCTCAGAAAGCCTTTGTCTGTTCTATAGCTCCTTGTTTGTCATTCCACAAGTAGTGCTGAAGCTAATGTACCAGATTTGAATATTTGGGGATTTTGTTGCTGGATGGAGAGCCTGCCAGTTAAAAAGCATGATACCAAAAAATATTCAGTGCTTGATTTCCACCTCACTGCAGCTACACAGCTGTGTAATATCATAGTAGTTAGTGGAACTTTTTCCTAGCTCATGCTCAAGAGCCAACCAAGAGTCTCCAGTGGGTTTATTAGAAATTCTGCTGGAAATGTTTTAGCTCCTTTAAGACCAATAAGGCCTCCTTTACACAGGAGCAAAACTGCAGAGAAGATAGAACCAGACCTATAAGACACATAGACTTACTGTGGATCTAGTGGTTTAACAGAAATTATTTCTACAACCCCTTTAAAACTCCATGCTTCTATTTAAAAGCCTTAATAGTGTAATGTGTGTGTTCAAACAGAAACGTAAGATGAATGTTCCAGTGAAATCGATGGAGTCATTCCTGCTTTTGGTTAGTTCCCCTGCTCATACAGGAGAGATATGGTGATTAAGAAATAAACGGACTCTGATAACATACTGAGGGCATGGAGAGGTCATTCACCTGTTGATTCAGATGCATAAGAGACGTTCGTTTTTCTTTATGAACAGTGAAGGGCCTGGAGTGTTTCCAAAAACTCTTGCACAGTTCTCAAATGTCCTTGGACTGAGGGAAGGATTTGCAGGAAGGAAATATATATACCCAATTTAAGGGTGCCACTCAGCTGCTGTTCTGGATCAGCAGAATGAGGTTTTGTTGGGATTTCTTACATAGCTTTACCTGTTCTGAGGCTTCAGTTCCGAGGATCAGATTAGGCTGGTCTAGCAGAGGTGTGCAAAGGTGCAGAAAAAGAATGGGAGCCAGTCCTTACTGATCCCTGCCATGAGCCGGTCCCAACCTCTCCTTCTCCATTCAGGCAAAAGCAGACTTTTCAAGTGTGTCTGTTTAAAGGCAGCACCTGACTCTTTCTCTCTCCAGACTGGAGAGCAAAAGAGATTGGGTGCAGGGGAGCGAGGGCTGTTTAAAAAAGCCCCTGATCTGACACATTTCTTTCACATGTGTTGTACCTAAATCAAGCAGAGAGCCCCAGGGAACTCTTTAATAGCAATGTTATGATGTCCAAAGTGGGGAAAAAGTAGGACCAGCTGATATGAGTAATACACATATGTGTTTTAAAGGCATTGTTGCAGGGTTGTGTGGTTGCTGAAGTCAGAGAGCTGGGATTTTTCAAAAGCTGCTCTTTCCAATCGCTTGGCATCTCCAAGTAATCAGAGGCTGACATCAGACTCTCGATTGGAACTACTTGAGCTATTAGGCTGTGAAGAGCAGAAGCTCTCCGTGTTACCCCGTGTGTATGAGGGGGGAAGATTTTTTTCACTTCCTTTGATGTATTAGCATCAAGAGAGGGAGTCTTCGCTTCATTCCTAATTGCTTCTCGTCTTTGAATTTATATACCAATATGTAAGTAACTGCAAAGGGAGATAGCAGAATTTATAAAAAGTTCAAAAAGGCAGGGCTTAGAGCATGATTAAAATAAAAGATAGCATACAGTGTATGCTGTTTTTAGCTGAAATATCTCCCTAGAATACTTTCCATTTACATTCTCATTATATCTAACTGCTTCTAATGCACTGCTTAGCTTAACAACTGGCATGTTTTTAGGGTAGATTTTATAGTAGATATACACCCACTGTGTTCTTAACTCAAGACTTTAAATTGCAGTATCTGTATTGGACAATCTTTTCTTATACCTTCTTGGCTGAAGGCAGCAAAAAAGCAATACTGATAGGAACCTAATTAAGCCTGTAGTCTTATTACACCAGGAGCTGTGTGCTTGAAATGCTGCTCAATTCAATGAGTGCTGCGTGGCACTGCCATGTTAAGTGCCAGCAGAGAGTGACATTTTTTTTTTTAATAGGATCACTGTAATTCTTACAAAGTCACCATGGTTTTCTCTTTCTTTTCAGCTGCCAAGGCAGTTGGACTTTGAACTACAGCCACTCAGACCGAGTCCCTGAGAAAGTTTGGAGGAGATGTCTTGCGAGTGTGTGCATGTGATTAAGGGGAATGAGCATGGGGCGGTGTGTTTGTGCTGTAAATAAGCATAGTCTTCAGGCCTCTGCAGCTTTTCCCCCTGCCTTCTCAAAGCGTTTTTTGTCATCTTGACAATGTTTGAACAGACTTTTAAGTTGACCTGACTTTTAAGTCCCCCCAAAAAGCGTTGGGGAGGAAAAAGTGCTAATCCTTCTTCTTGAAGATGTGTGTATCAGTGGCTACAGAATTGGGTCACTTTTAGGAGCAGAATATGCAAGGTGCTTTGAAAAATTCCATTGTGTCCAGAAGCTTTGGTTTGCTTTAAAGGCAAAACTGGGCTCTCTGTATATGCTCAATTTTGCCTGATTTTTTTCTTTTTTTTTTCCCCCCAAAAAGGCATTACCAAGCATTGTTCTCTTCAGACTGTCCGTGATTGCAGAAATCAGATCTTCTGGATGATGAAATTCAAGATAGGCAGCAGTAACTCCCTGTGATGCTCAGAGGCAAACTTTTTAAAGATGTTATACATGTCTCACTGCATCCAGTACTTAGTGAGATATGATAAGGGGCGATTTAATTTTAAGTGGAACAAGAGATTAATTATTATTTAATGCTTACCATGCAAATCAGACTGGGTCCAAAGAATGGATCTCAATGCAGCTCAATTTTTTCTCACTGTAAAGTTTATTTACTTGCAGGAAAAAGAGGGCCAGTTCTTGTCATAGGCATGGTCTTTTCTTTGGTGAAGTGGTTTTTGGTGAAGTGTTGTGTACAGGAGAAGAGTCAAGAGATGTATCTTAATTAATTTCTAAAAAAAGAAATCATATATCATGTATTGACCACTGACTTTTACACACCCAGCCTTAACCCTGGAAGCTCTGCAAAGTCCAGATTTTGAATGCAAGCTTTTTTTTTCCTTGTGTTTTTGGGGGATGCCTTTCATACTTATCTGAAACCCCTTCTGGCTGGTTCTGCTGCTTCAGGCTGTGCTAAACACAGCTCTCCTGGCCTTCCTGCACCCCAGCAGTTAAAATCATCACAGAGGCTCCTATCTCAGCTCATTGAGGAGATCTCACCTCCCCTCCTATGCTGACTGTTCCCTGCAACAAGTACTGCTGCAGGAACCTGAGGTCTTGGTCTCTGCAGAAAATTGCCTGAAGTTTAGCATGCCACGGTTAGCATGCCAAAGACAAATTTTCCCCATAAGGAGGATTATCCTGGCAGCACTGTTTTTAGCCTGGTTTCTTATCAAAACATGTGTTAAGGAATAACGCACGCTGTGTATAGCAGGGAAGGGGGTGGGTGTGCCTGGATATCTCACACAATCCATTCAGAAATTTTATATTTGTTACTCAGCTACAATTTCAACTACATTGCCACAATGTAGAAATCATAAAAGAGGCTGCCAGGTAAAGGAGAGGACAGATTATTCCTACTGCATTTGGAGGAAGGTCTTGTTCTTTATTAGAAACTAGAAAATCCACTGGGGAAAGAATCCCATATAAATGTTCCAACCTAATAAAAAAAAGTGCTCCAGTTGGAGCTCACTTTTAGTTCAGTGTGAAAGTCAGTCTTTGCATGACATAAAAGCTGGAGAAATCCAGGCTTCATTAGTTCCACTGCTTGCAAAACTGGTTGTTCGTATTCCTCTTTCCCCTCTAGACTTACTGATTATTTCTTTTAAATTTCAATATTGTTTTTTTGAAACTTATGCCTTGAATTACTTTCATTTTGTGCCATCCTATCCTTTACTCCTCTTCTCATGGTGGTTTCACAGGGGCTATACTTTTACTTCTGTCTTAATAGCAAAGATAACGCCCCCTCACTCCCTTCATGATGTGAATGAACAGTATTAATTTTTACAACTGTGGTTTATTCTCCATTGATTATCTTTAATGTGATGCTGTCTTGTTCAGTTAATAAACTACCTGCTAAGATGTAATTATCCCCCTCCCCCAAACATAACCTGCTTTTAATAGATGTTGTAAACGCAGTCATTGTGCCTGGCATATTAAAAGCACTGGTTTAAGTTCCTGTACTTTCAAATTGCACTCTAGCTGAAGTGTATTTTGTGGCAATCATTACTCTGCTAATAGCTTAAAATAAGTATCACTGCTTCCTTACTTCAGTAGTATTTTTAGGCCTCTGTTACAGCTGCTACAGGCTTGATATAGCCTTGGTGCCCAGGCAGAGGTTGGATAAGCTGTGCTCTGGACAAAACCCTCCTAAAGGAGACTAGGAGATTCACCAGAAGGTTTATCATTAATTATCTATTGCTGTTAGCTGATGTGAGTCAGTGTCCAGATTGAAGTATGACCCAAGGTATTTACCCAGTTTGTGCTGTAAATGTTTTTAGGGACCCCTGTCAATATGTGCAAAATTTAGAGTACAATTCTCTCTCAGATCCAGCAATAACATCACCTGCCTACAGGTACATATGGAAATGAGCACCCGCATTTGAGAGGTGCTGTCTGTAAATGAATGAATGGGTTACAGCTACATTCAGCAGCTATAATGTGACTATTCATTTATGAAATTGTCCAAGTGGAACTTAACACAAATTATTAGTGTAGATTAAAAGTATGTTTCATTTATCTGCTTGTTCTTAAGAACCCAGTAGAATGGCAATTAGTTAAAGAAAATAAGAGGCAACTGCAAAATATCACAGCTCAGGCTGATTATTTATTTCCTTTCTGAATCCTGTTTGGCTTTACATCTTTGTTGATAAGCAGCATCTTGGACTGTGAGACTAAAATGTTCTGTCACCGTAAAATAAGTAGGTGTGCCCATTTTTGTGCAGACCTTTTTAAACAACAGTTGAAATAGGTTTTCCTCAAAGAGGAAGAAAAACAAGAAGAGGTTATTCCTCAAAATTCTGTGTGTTACTAGAGGAGGAACACCTCTGTGTACACACACACGCACATACATACATAAACACATATCTAGAAAACGGAAGAAGACCAGTGGAAAGATTGGACAACATAATGTCGGTCACTGAGATTAGAAAAGCTTGATAAATGGGAGAAGAAATTTACAGCCACATTAGCAGCATACTGGTCACATGAGAGAAAATATTTAGTACTCCAGCTCTCATTGCAGAGGTAAAAATTGAAGGTAATTGATGGATCTTGTTTTTTCCTTGTTTTGACTTTGTATCTTCATTCAGAAGCATCTCATGGTTGACTTCACTTCCTTCCCATCCCCTCTCTCTCACAAAGGAAGATTAGTTTGGACTCAGAGACTGTGATGGTATTGATGGAAACTCTTTTACTGGATATAATGGATGATCAGAAGTGAGATACATCTTGCTTAGGGATGTGGGAATTCTGCTGTTTGGTACTTGCATACTTGAAAGAGTAAAGACTTTGCTTTTGAATGAACTGCCCCTGCTATATTACAACAAGGGTTGAGAAATAAAACTAAAATGTAGAAAAGCCAGGTTAATGAAATTAAAGCTTCCAGGAAAACAGATGGGTAAGTGAAAGGTAAAGTGCTGCAAGTCTACAGTGTCATTTGCAGATGCACTGAAGGAATGTGTTGTATTTATTTTTGCAAAGAGATGTCTCCCGTGCCTTTGTTCCCTTTTGAGACAGTCCAACCTTGGGCTTGTTAAATATGTCTCTACAGAAGTTGGCACATACTGACCTTGTTTGCTGCAGTCTGCTCTTCTGTAGCTTCTTGATTCTAGTGGCATGAGCCAGATGGACAGAGCCCTAGAGCTAAATGCTGGATAGCATAATTAAGTGCTCTAGTATTGAAGGCTGGAGCTGACTGAGACAAACTTTGGCTGATACTACAATATTTCTTTGTCCAAGTTACATCTCCAGTGTCAAAGTAATTCTCGTTTTTTTTCTTTCAGATTATAATCCTTGGGTATGAGGATGCTAAATTATATACCAATATTATTTTCACTGACATAATATAGAGTTCTCTCTACTGCTTTGTGCTCTGATAGCACTACGGGAAAATTTTACAAATTTGTAGAGCTTGTGGAAGCTCACCTGAATTTTCCTTTCATATCTGTACAGCCTTTTCTCTGCTATGTTTTAGAGTCGTGGTGGTCAGTTGTGAGTATCATGTGAATCCTGCTCCCTGGAAGCCCCATGCCGGTGTGGTCCTGGCCAAGCACGTTGTGGACACTGGAATGTGGTTTATGAGGAAACATAGCAGATAGCTTTTAGATGGACTCAGCTGCTATCTGTCAATGGCTGGTAGGTGTGTAGAGCAGACTCAGACCCATCCAGGTGCTGAACTCCTCCTGAGTGAGCCGAGAATGTTTAGTTTTGCAGGCTGGAAGTGAGGAGGAGGACCCAGCAGCTAAAATAATATTGCTTAGGAGACCTGGATTCATCCACTGACTTTTCATGAGAACTTTCAGGGAAGGTTGTTAGTGGCATTCAGATCACCAAGTTTTAGCACTCTATACTTTGGGCCACCCATCCTGTTCAAAGGTGAGCCTGTCTTTCACTCTTGAGCAGAGAAAGTTTCTAGTTCACACAAGTCCCTTAAGTTGTGTGAATGTCACGGTGTGAAGTGGGTACTGCCACAGGCTTTTTGGCACTCTGTTCTCAGGTCTGTGGCAGAATGACAGCACATTCTCCCTCTCAGAGGAGTTACCACACAAGCAGTGAGAGTGGGTTGGGTTGTGGGGTGATAGATCCACGACACACAGACCTGTTTTGTAAATGACAGGCAATCTGCCAGGCTGAGACCCTTCCACGCCGGGAGTGCTTCTGTCCTTCATTGGCAAATGCTTTCAGGTGCTGTATGAAGGCAGTACCCCCAGGTGGGATTCTCCAGTCTTAGTTTTCAGCAAGTAGGAATCCTTGCAGGCTGGAACTGAGATCTGCAGGCCTTACTCTGTGAGGACTAACCTTAGGTTGGGCTGTGTTTGCAATTGCCAGTCTTTCTTTTGAGGCCTGGCTCATAGAGGAGGTTGAGCTTTCTTAAATTACAGACAGCATGTCCTGGTTAATTACCGTCATGTAAAGATGAGGTTTTACCTTGGGACTTGGTTTAATTAAAAAACGGTGCTGGGAAGTTTATTAAACATCTATGTTCTATCTGGGTGCTAGGTACTAATGCTGGTTTTCTTCAGGTGCTCTCCCAGCTTCAGTCAAAAAGGGCCACCTGAACCTGACATCTGCATTAGTGAAAGGGGAGGGAGGACTGTCATTCTCTGTCCAGCCAGGTGTGAGCCTGGCAGCTCATTTTTCACAGCATGGGCTTTGGGGAAAGGTTTTTGCAGGTAATAGTGTCAGAGGAAAAGTTGCAGTGCAGAACCTAATGCTTTCCCTGTGTAGTGGAAAAATCATGATCATGCATGTGAAATGTGGACTTAGAGGAACTTTGTGTGGGTGGTCTTGTTTTGAGTCTTTCTGCCCCCTCCCTTTCCCTTCCCACTCACGTATGCTAAAGTCTGTCATCTATTTAACTTGAGCTTTTCTAATAATCCTAGATAATATGCAACAAAAACAATAACAAGGTGCCTGGATATACAATCCCTCTGAACTATAGAAGCCAGAAGATCTCCTAGACATGCTTTTTGTTAGTACTGACTTGTGAGAGACCTAGCACTCCATGATGCCCATCTGTTAGCAGCATGTTTAAATGTGATTAATGTGAAAGTTGCAAGAACTGCAATAGCTTTTGGTAGTCTACAAGAGAATCTGTCACTGTTAATCTCTTGCAGTATTAAAAGCTTAATATAGTAAACATAATGTTATGGAAAGCTGTAGCTTTGCTTTTCTTACCATCACCTTAGTGTATTATTAAACTACTATTAGCTTTTCCTCCATAGTTCACAAGCATAGAGCGAGTGTAGATATGATCCGCATGCAGAAGAATATTTAAATGATCATTTAAGTATGAAGGCTCTCAGGAAAGAGATACTCCAGCATAAAAGGATTTTGGGGAACATTAGGTTTGATTGGTATTCCTGAGGGGATATGGACAGAGCAGGATGTATTAGGAGTCAGCCCTTTCCCAAAATGCTGGTAGAGGCTAGGAAAATCACAAGCAGTGTCCTGATGTGGTCGTTCTTTGCTGTGCTTTGGTAGACATCACAAATAATTTTGATTTACCCATCCATGGCAGTAGACCTACCTCGTTAGTAGTTTAAACAGAACTGCTACATCTTTAACAGAGATGATGGGCAGGATAAGCAGTGTTATGGCACAAGCAGGGACTGTCTCCTGGAGCAGGCTGACACTTCAGGAAGCAAATAGAGGAGGACCCACAAAAGGAAAATTACTTGCTTCGTATAGCTGCTTATGTTGGAAAGGATCAAAGAAACCATAATGAGTCAGTATCTTTATTTTTCTTTAAAGGAAATTTCAGAAGAGTGATTCAATTAAATAGTAGTTTACTCAAGATATGCAGGTGGCTTGTAAAGTGTAATCAGATCCCCCTTACCTTTTAAACCCAGATCTACAGCTTTGTTCATTTTGGTGGAGGTGGAGATCTCCATTCTTTGATTTACAGTGGCAGTTTGGTAGAGGAGAGGGCTTGTTATAAAACATATTGGTTTATGGCATGATTACAAGGTGCTTTTGTTTCCAGCAGGGACAGCAATAGTTCTTTGGTCAAGACACTTCAAAACTGCTTGCAGTCTGTTGTTGTAAGATCATCGGGCACTGTGGGACAAATTGAGACCTGCCTTTCAGTGAAACTCCCCCTTGCTCCATCATGCACAGCATCTTCACTGCTGCCAAGCAGCTTGTCCACTTCCACTCATTGCAAAAAGTCAAAATCAGATCAGATAGAATAGTGCTGTCAAAGGGGTAGTTACAGAATATATATAGTTGCAGGAATCAGACTGAACTCTATGAGATTTTCTGATTCTTCCATGTGCCCCTCTATAATCCAGTCTTTGAAGCATTTAAGAGCTTGAGGTGCCATGATTAAAAGCTTCAAGGACCATGCTTTTTACCCTCTAAAAGGACAGGCATCAAGTCTACTGCTCTGAGCCATTAGGAAGACTTGCAGGGAAGATAGCCTGTCAGTCAGACCCAGTGTGTAAAAGGGGCTTCCTCCCTTTTGTGGTAACACACTGTTGAAGTGAAACTGTTCATTTTTGGTCCCTGAGGGCTGCTGTGGCACACCCTGCACCTGTGAGTCTCACTATTGCTCCTGCTCTTAGTCCTGTTAATTGAAGAGTGATGCCCAGTATCCTCCATCCGTTCTCGACAGGAGAGTCATGTGCCAAAGGCTGCCAGTAATGGGCTGAGGTGAAGGTCATACAGCATGTTATCAAATTAGGAGACTGCTTTGCTCTGCCCCCTCCCCTCAGCTCTTTGGCAGTCAAAGACTGTTAGCTCACACTGTGAGAAATTCCAAGAGCTTCTAGGATGGTATTCCAAAGCCTTGCAAAGCTGTGCGTAAAAAAAATGTAAAATCTGTTTACAGGAGTCCTCGTGGATCAGCTCCTTCCCGTACTCATGGTTGCAGGGATATCCCTGGAAAAGGGCATTTTTTTAATTATTTGAGAGAGTCTTCGGACAGGGAGTTAGGGGAAGGAGGATTCAGCTGCACCTTGAATGCCTTGCTGTTGCCTTATGCTTTCAGTTCACTTTTTAGCTGTTAAAATGTGGAGGAAAGAGGATTCAGTAAGCAACTGTGTATGTGTTTGCCTTCAGTCAGTGCCTGCTCAGGCAAGGCAAGCATGATTCAGCTACTAGTTAGTGCTGATGTACCAGAATTGGCAAGCCCTGAACACTCCTGCTACTGGATCTGCCCCAGTTGCTTGATGTGCAGTGATGAATGGATGAACATTCACCAATGCTGTTGCACAAACAAATAAGTTAATAAAAAGCAGCTGATTGTGTCATTGTAAGCTGTAGAAACTCCAGAGTAGCACTGAGATTATTTAAAAACAGATGTTCTTATCTGGAAACTCCTAGAAACGTACAGTGGTTAGGTTTTTTTAGGGGAAAAAAAACCGCAACAGGATAGACACAAAACAAACTCTCTACCTGCTCTTTAAATAATTTTATGGTGAGGACTTTTATAAGAGTTTTTCTCTTGAAGCCTTATCCCACGTCTGAGTTTGACAGCGAATTTAGCTTTGGATTATCTCAGAGATAATTGGAGGTGCACTGGCATTCTCCAGTGAGAGAATTAACTCACGAGGAAAAGCTTTTTTAAGGGGACGCACTGGAAAGAAAACGCTCTGTGAAAACTGGAATTATACAAACCAGCTGTCTGGCCTCATATAAAATTATACTGGCCTTTTGTACCTCCATGTAAGTGGTATTTAACCCTTGCCATCATTACCGCGTACTGCTGCGACAGATGAACTTCTCAGCTGATGGCTGAGCGGGCCGGGAACAAAGCGCAGACGGATGCGATTGTGAGAGGACGCGGGGCTGTGGCGGGGCCAGCCGTTGGTTCATTATTCAGGCAGACAAAGCTTCCCGCCCTCATGAATCACTTCGGGGTTTTGTTTTTTTTCTTTTTTTTGCTTTCCCTCCCTCTCCGAGGGAACTCAGTAAAAAGACCGGGCATATGGAGGAGTCTCAGCAAGCTGGATCGTTTCCATTTACGTTTCTCTGCCCTCTGGAGGCAAGCGTTGTCCCATGCTTATGGCCTGAGGTGTACCGAAGGTGCCCCTTCTGCCCCGTGCTCCCCAGGTGCCGGTGTGGTGTAGGAGTGACTCCTCTGCCCATTTCCCAGGGGAGAAGGTGGTTTTCTTTTCAACTGTGGAAATGAGCCCAGACCACTGGTCCTGGGTGCACACAGACTCATTTTTAACCGCTTCCAGAGCCTAAGGAGGACCCTAGCTATGGCCAGTGCCAGGAGACTTACATTAATGTCCCCTTTTTATCAGCTGATAAGAAAGGCTGTAGAGTGGTGTCCATGCACATCCCCTTCAGTAGCTGTGAAAATACCTGAGGATGACAGCCAGTTTGGGAAGTTTATTGAGCCTTGCTGTTGCTGGAGAGGAAATGGAGTGCTTCTGTGAGGTGTTCCAGGGCCATGGAAACAAACACGCGGCAATGTTAATGTTCTGCTGTAACAGTGGATGGAGCAGAGCAGGCTCCCTCCCATCCCAGGCATGGGCTGCTGCAGGCTGAGGCAGCATGGAGCAAGGGCTCAGGGGAAAAAAAGAATATTTTTTCTACCACGAGCCTAATGGCAATCCTCAAATACTCAGAAAAATAGTTTTGATCAGAAAATCATGGCTGGTACCAGATGGTTCAAGCAAAGTGTAAGAAGTACTGTAGTAAAAAGTAGTAACAACTGCCCACCCATGAAACTTTATCCTAGAGAAGGAAGGCTTGGCTTTGACAGCTCCTTTGAAGCATGAGCTTCTTATGTGTTGTTTGTTCACTCTGTATGTTGTCATTGCACATGTTACTATTAACTGAGCTGGGTGTGTGTTTGTTTTTTTTTAAATTCTTCCTAAATTCTTAGCCTCAGTGATGAAACATGGCCAGCAGCTCTGTTGGTTACCTGTGTATTGCCTGGGAACTCTCTGGAATTAGTTTAATTTCTCTGAATACCCACTTGTTCTTGCATTACAAAGCTGGATAATTAAAGAATCCCGGAATTCTCTCTCTGTACTATTCATTCCTTTGTGTACCTCTTTCTTGTGCCCTTATATCTAAATTAAATACATTAGACCTCTCCAGTGTCTTTCCATCTGCAGATCTTTTCATGCCACTAATTATTTTTATAAGCTGCTTCTGGAGCTCTTTTATTTCTCAGTATCATTCACAACTCAAAGGAAGCTGCAGACAGCAGTGTCCTTATGAGTGTGTTCTGGGAGCTCCTTTCTCCTCAGTTTCTCTCTCCATCCTCCCCATTTTTCCAGTCTCAGTGCTGTAGTCTTCCCTCACTAAACCTGATGACTTCAGCCATTGTAAGTTAAGAATACAGAATCCTTCATTTATGTGTATTAATCTGATAAATGACTAAAGCTACAGACCTAAGCATCTTGGTGAGCTGCCATATCATTTGCTAATCATTAACACAGTTGAAAGACTTTTTTCTTTATTAAAAAACAAAGTATAGTCTTTAAAGAGCAGTATTTTGCAAGAAGAGAAAGCTGTGTTTGTTTTGAAAGGAAGATTTATTGGGATGATATAATCCGACTTGTGCTATCTCCTCACCTGTTTTTCCTCAGGGAGACCATCAATCTTTATTAACATTTCTAAATCAAAAGATAAAAATGATAGACAAATTCCAGAATGGGATGAAAATGCTAATAAGAGCTGAAAGAGAAATCCCTTCCTTTTAATACCTGCTGAAATTGAATTCAAAGAGGATCTAGTTCACTATAGACGTGTGTGATCTGAGAGGAGTTTTGTGGCTTCAGTCCTTTGTAACACGAGATCGGACAGAAAGAACAGTGGTGCACAGGTCCCATCTGGAAGGATTTATCATCTGAGCTCTGCTGGGCTTGCTTTTTATTTTTCCATCTAATCTTTATGCACTTACATGCCTCACGTGAAACAGCTTTGAGTGGGTCCTGGACTTGGCTGGGTCCAGCTTCTCACCTCGCTTTACCATTTCCTTCCTTGAGCTGCCTCTAGCACAGCTGAAGCTTTCCTTATCCTTGTCCCTGCCTCTGGCTTTTGCAGCACTGGCTCCACCGCAGCATTAATACACACAGAACTGTGGGCTATACTGGAGAATCAGAGCGTTTTCTGATTTGCTTTTCCTTTTTGATCTAGTACAGTATATTGCCTGTGTTGAAACTAAACAGAATTAACTTTGTAATCTCTAGTGTACAGCATCAATTTCTTTTTCAAATAAGCTTTGAATAACAAGATATATTTACTGTTGACATTCAGTCAACAACATATTTTTTTAAATACCTAATAAATAGAAATGTCCGATAGTACTCATTTTTTAATACAGAAACTAAAGAATGGCTGCTCCTAAGGGAAATAAGACACTGTTTGGGAGTCCTGGAACAGCCAACCTATGTGAGACAGTGCAGCACACCCTGAATTTATGCTGTGTAACAGAATTGTTGGCAGAGCAGAACTGCCATAAATAAATGAAGCTGATGGTCCTAGGTCACATCTTTCCTATAGAAGCAATTGTTGCTGGATAGTTTGAGAGCAATCTCCTCCAAAGTAGTCAGGGAGGTAATTTCTTCCCTGGTTGGCTCTTCCAAACACATCTGTGCATTCATGATCATGCAGAAGATAATGTTTGGGAGCAAATGAGACAGACATAGTCCTATAATTTAGGCTTGGTGTACTTCCTTTATCATATCTTTCTGGAAGGAGCCTTAGCCCTAATCACTGGCTTCTCTGTGAAAGCATACAGGAAATCAGCTGGTTTTAGCAATAGAAATTTTGTCTCAGAGATGTTCACTAATACTGAATTCTCGTCCAACACAGGGGATAGGGTTTTGTTTGTTTGTGTTTTGTTGGGTTTTTTCCTCTGCAGAGTTGTAAAATACTCATGTTCTTTGTGTATGAACATTAATCACAGGGCAGCAGGTGAGGCAGGCTTCTTCATGGGTCAGGCTTTGCTGCTGTCGCTTCTCTTCCCTGCGCAAAGCTGCTGTGAAATTGGAGGAATTTCTGCTGACAGTTTGAGAGGTTCTAAGGTGAAGAATGGGGTGAAGCACAGCAATTGGGACTAATCTGTTCTTCTCTAGGCTTTTTGATCTGGAAGGGAATGACCTTCAGTGCATATGGACCATTGTGAACACACTGAGTGGATATTTGCAGTGCCTCTGAGGAAAGAAGCAACTTTAAATGAAGTGTTCCAAGGCAAGTAAGAGAAAGAGAATGGTATTAGAATAGACACAGGAGTCTCAGAAAGGACAGGTGCCTTGTTTTAAACAGGGGATGTATATTTTACAGCAGCAATCTTAGCTGATCTTTTCTTTCCGTCAAATCTTAGCAAGTGTTGATTTTTACACAGCACTACTTACAGTTTAATTAGGTTCCCATGTTAGTCCCTAGGTCTGAAGGGATATGGAAAAGGTATTCAAAGTTCCAAAGGATATGGTTGGAAATTGGACTAGTCTGAGCAGGTAACAAAATCTGCCTTTTCCTCTTTGTCTCTCTCAGGAGTGCAGTGGCTGGTGGGGGGAAATTTACTTCTTATGAATGAGTGACCTGATTTTGTCTCCCACTTGCACAGCACAGCCTCTTGTAAGAAAACGACTAGTCTTAAATTCATACATAATTGCACAGCAGGGAGACTGAGTTTAAAAAT
The DNA here is from genome assembly GCA_013398115.1 of Falcunculus frontatus. Classification (NCBI taxonomy): domain Eukaryota; kingdom Metazoa; phylum Chordata; class Aves; order Passeriformes; genus Falcunculus; species Falcunculus frontatus. Next base: position 291,274 of record VZRV01009273.1, read on the forward strand.
GCAGATTTCTGTGTATTAAGGAGCAGAAATCTGTTTTGAACCCTTGAACTTCCTTTGTTGTTTAAATGGCCACCTACAGAACCCGTCTGCAGAGAGCCAGTGAAACACAGTAGCTTCTTTTATATGGAGCAGTATCTTCCCCCACCCCTCTCCTTCTCCCCTCCTTTCTGACATGAATGTAATACTCTATCCTTGTAACAGAGGACACTAATTATGGAACTTAGGGCCAATGTATGTCTAGGCTATACAGTAACAGTAAATGAGGGTATATTCTGCTAATCGGTGGTACTGAGCTTGGGAACAGTGTTATCTTTCTTTTCTTGAGAAAATGAGCTACTTGCTTCATTTTACATGTTTTCTTATTGAATAGGAGCTCAGTTAGTAGGTACAAGCCTCCTCCTATCTGTATAAAAGGGGCTAATGTTTATATCTTTGTCCTCAGATGTTCAAAATCATGTTCTTCTGCTATAATTTGGCAACTTAAGAAAGCATCAAATATACACACCCTACTGTTGCTGTCCTCTATAATTAAGTGCTATAAAGGTAAATTCATGTTGTGAGTATGATTTTATAGAGCTTGTGCTTGTACTTTATCATACTTGCCAAAGCCTTAATGTAAAGGGCAGTGTTTGACAAACGTGCTGTGACTAACTCATGAGTATCAGCAAGAAAATTAAAACAGTGTGGGATACTTTGTTTCATATAAATGACTTCCTAAACATTCAGCTCTACAATTTTGCATTTTTCATGTCAAGAGAAAAACCAAAAAACCTAAGCTCAAACAAATCACCTTAACTGTAAGTGTGTGGAAAAACAAATTTGGTAGAATGGATGATTTGAAGATAAAAAGGCTTTAGTCCTTGTAGACCTGGGTTAGCATATACCTGTGCTGCAAAATTACATTCACTTAAGCTAAGGTAAAATAAAGAAAAATACCACATTGGGAGGATTAACTCTTTCACAGTTGTGTTCTTGTCCCTGTGTTGATATAGAACTGGATAAAGTGGTGTTCTAGCCCTGCTGGGGATCTCTTTAAGTGTGACTTGTCCTTTGAAACATTGTGGGCTATACTGCAGGTAGAAAGTGTCTGTCCTGTCTTGGCATTGAGGCAGAAGTGAGGTTAATGATGTTATCATGGCAACTTGCTGTGGTATGCAGCTAGAAATTGATTGTCTAGAGCCTGAATGGCCTGAACTCCTTTATGAAATCCCACATCCCATGGCAGAATAGCCACCAACTAGCAGTCACCAGGGCGTGTGGATTTCTCATTCTGATAACAGGAGACACGTGGGAGGGCCTTTCAGAAGGAGGTTTTTGCCCTCAAAGGGTGACTTTGCTTGGGAGATTGTTAGGCTGCATACAGCAATGATGGGGGAGGGAGGATAATGTCTGCAAATTTTCATAGGGGAGGGAGGCTGATGGCTGGTTTTGGAACATGGTTACAAGCATGGAGAGTGGGGCAGCATCCTTGTGCAGGCCAAAAGTCAGGCTAGGACTGTTTGTTTTCTTTTGCAAGTAGAGACACAGTTTTGTGCTCAAAACACTGAAGCGTTAAGAGAGATTGCTTTGCAGGAAAAAACAAAGTGTGTAATTGTGCTGCTTGCCTCATCCCTGTGGAAATTAGTTTGGTTGATTTCAGACCCTTGTCACTGCATGATGTGAGGAAAGGGTGGATGGCCTAGGAGTAGGTTTTGGCCTCTGAAAGATAAGAGTGAGTGAAACAGTAAAGCTGAGAGTACTCTGTAAGGTCTTCATTGCCTTTAAGTGTAAACTGTGCATGAGAAAAATGCATTGTGCTGAGCACACTTGGCTAAGTGTCCAGATGAAGCTAAGGCATTCTGTTCTTATCTTGTTACAACTTTATTCCTGAATGCAATTAACAGCTATTTTATTAATCTTACTCATTTTGTGCATAGGCTGTACTGTTCCAGAGATGCTATTAGTAGCTGTTTGGAGAAACGCTGATGGAAGAGCACTTTGTAAAATGGTAGATGAACTGTTGCTCTTGGTTTGAGGCCTGCTGACACCCTGGACAGTGTTGACAGCTTCTGGAATTTTATTGACCATCTTGGACTGCCAAAAACTAGAGTCATATGCTCATTTGAGCATTACTTCTCCGTGTTTAAAAAGAAAGAAGTTACTAGCTAGTCTGGTTGTAAACATTAGTGTTTTGAACTCTAGAGGTTCACAGCTGTAAAGGTAAATGAAGAGCACTAAACTACCATTTATAAAACAACCCACAAAGCCCTGGTACTTCTGCCTAGATGTTATGTATGCAGACTCTGTTTTAGGAGCCAGTGGCATTTGACTACTGATTTCTGAATACTTGAACTTGGCAATAATGGACAGAAATTGGCATATGATCTCCCTTTTAAGGTGGTTTTACTTGGACCTGATCTAAGCATCTTAAAATAAATCCAAAACATAAATAAATGGTGGGTTGTCTGTCTAGAGGACTTCCTGATAGGCATATTGCTATGTTTTCTGTTAGTGCAATATGAGGCAATTTTCCATCCTACTTAAAGGAATTTTACTGCTGCATTTACTATGTACTTCCATAGGGTTTTTTCCCCTCCAGTTTTTACAGAGGAGGTCTTGGTAGATTTTGTTGTTTAATCTGGAAGTGGTAGTTTTACCTGGCAATGATAGTACGTTCTATTTTTGCAAAGAAGGTTAAAAATTATAGAAGAATAACAGTTAAAATTGGTTGAATTGAGATATTTTTCTTTCTAAATTGGCCAGTGCATATGACAGTGCTTAGATAATTTTCTCTTGGCATTCCTCTTGTTAACTCATTTCTAAATTACAGGAATCTGGATCAATGCTAGGAAGTGGCCATATTTTTAATTTTTTTTCTCTAAAACACTCTTCTTTAATGTTTGTAATCTCTTAAGCTACTGAATAGACTTACTTAAACCCTGTCTTCATTTTATGATTCAGAGGCTGCATATTCTATGACCAGCATTTTGTATTATTCATTTCATCTATCTGAAAATAATGTGATAAAGGAAGTGAGGAATACTGTCTGGTTTTGATAGCTATAAGTTTACTTCTAGAAAACACAACTCAGTGTTTATGTCTCCATCTGAATGTATTTTAATAAGAGAGTTGGAACAGCACCACCATCAATACCATCATCCATGTACAGAACGAGTGGAACAGCCAGTGCCTTAAGGATTAAACCTGTAAATAGATATGTTTGGTTATGTCCTTAAATCTGTCTGTTTTGCTATTTCTTTTGATCTAATGAATTTTAAGGCTTCTGATCTTGGCTTCAGGCTCTAAAATACAAAGGCTTTTAGTGAAGCAATTGATAGTAGAAGGACAATAACCGTTTTGGATTTACTTGGAGCCCTCTCCTTCTTAGCATTAATACCATTAATTTTATTCTAATTTTGTGACATGTGCTGCCTTTTTTTTGTCTCCTGCAGAACTGCAGTTATTGAAACAAAGTCAGTTTGCCCTCTTATCTCAAGGCTAGGCTATGTCTTCGCTCACTAAACTGGGATTTCTGTGATTTTAGTCATTCTGTTCAGCCTCCTGGTTCAACTCCACTACGGCAGGCCCTTTCTCCAAGCATTGCTGGCCATGCCTTCCCATGCATATCACATCTCATCATGGAAATTCCTCCCTTGGTGGAGTTTGGTCATAATGGCAGAGCCTTAAGTGTTGTTGAGTCTGACTGAAGGCCATTAAAAGCAGTATCAGAAAGTCTGCTGATTTCAGGAGGGACAGGATCAGGATGGTAGTGGAAAGGGAAGAGGTCAGAAGATGGGAGGAGGGAAAAGGGACCTGGTGCAGAATCAGGAAAATAGTGTTACTCCTAAGTGGTCATCATGTCTGTGTTGTTTTCCACCCCTTTGAAAGGATGGATTCCTGGACACAGGGCATGGGATGTGTGGATATGCTCCATGGCGCTTTCCAGTGCCTGCTTTTTTCACTTTCATTGCCATGTGCATTTGAAAAGCAGTTAATGATTTTTAAAATTATCTACTCCTACATGTCAGGGGTGCATTGGAATGTGAGCAATATTTTCTCAGCACTTAAATTTATTTCCACGATTATGAATTTCATTGGCAATTTAAAGTTTTCGTAGCCCCCTTGTCATCAGGAGAACCCTTTCGCTGGTAGTCGGGGGCACTTGAGGTAACTCTGGGATATGACTGCATTGTTCATCTTGGCTCAGGGGGGTCTCTGTGCTGGCACCCATCTCCCCTTTCAGCATGTCCAGGAGCACGGTTTTAGCACTGTTAAAATTTGGGGTTAGTTTTAGCAGGCCCTGCAAACAGGAAAGGCAATATGCTGCTTCTTGCTCCAAAAGCAGGGGCTCTGGGTTGGGTTTTTTGGTGGTTTTTTTATCCTCTCCCAAACTGCTAACTGAGATTGTTTATATTTTACAATATTATTACTCCTGTTATGAGCTGCCTAAGGCAGCCACATCAAAGTACTGCAGAGTGTGCATGGTGCCAGCTCGAATAATAGCAACAAATGCCGGTCTCCCAAACCTTGGTTTGATTTTATTGTTCCAGTAGGAAATGAGTTGGTGTGATCCCTCTGTCTGTGAGAGTCTTTGACTAGAGATCATTGTTCTGGCACTCAAATCCCTATCTTAATTAGAAAAGAAGGAAATACTTTGAGCTGATGCTTAGATAAAAGCTGCGAATGATATTTATCACTCTCTGAAGGAGTTTTATTTTCTTTCAGTTTAAGACTTCAGAGCAAAATCCCTCATTTGGTTTAATTTTTAATTTTTTTTGGTGTCTCCCATTCTCTCTGAGGTGGCTGAAGCAATGGCACTGTTGTCCCTGCTCCCACCAGGCACCCCATATGATGTCCTGGCCATGTGAATTTTGTCATTGACTTCAGTGGGGATGCCCTCCTGGCCACTGTCTGCACATAAAGAACTAACACGTGGGCCCGTAAGGGCTGCTGTTACTTTTTGGCTGACATGGATCTCTGCTACCTGGCTTTGGGTGTGGTGAGGATAGAGCTGCCCACTGAGGTCATCTTCTCTGTCCTGGGGCTCCAGCAGCCACCACAAGCCACAGGGCTGGGAGGAAAGGCTTCAGTACACACTGTCTCAGCTTATGTATCTGAACTGAAGCCATTTGTTCCATGCTTACAATGGCAGGAAGTATCATACTGAGGTCCTGACCGCATGTAAGCACGCTGATTTTTATAGTGCGGATTCCGAAGTGAAAAATGGACATAATTCTGAATGGAGACTGTTCGTGTTTCAGCCTGTTGCCATTGTTGTCCAAAGAATGATTAAAAAAGGGCAATTCTCTTCCCTTCCCTTCCCATTGGCTACCAGACACTAAGAAGCTAGGGTCACCTAGACCTGGTTGCCCAAACCCATGTCCAAATGGCTTTTGAATATTTTCAGGAAGGGAATCTCTACAAACCTCTCTGGGCAACCTGTTTCAGCGTCATAGTGAAAAAGTGTTTCCTCATGTTCAGAGGGAACCTCCTGTGCTTCAGTTTGTGCCCATTGCCTCTAGTCCTGCCACTGGGCACCTAATAGTGCTATATATCTTAGTGTCTAGCAGCAGCCTTTAAAATGTGCTTAAATTGAAAGGATTAACTTAACACCACAGTCTTTAATACCTTCCTTCAAGAAATCCAGCCAGTTCCTAGCAAGAATCTGACTCAGCACTAGTAGTCCCAAGACAGGACAAGTTGAAAGCATGTTAAAGTTGTTCATTTGGTTGCTCATTTTTAGAAGCCTATGTTTCCATGGGGCAAAATGGATAATATTTCGCAAACGTGCCATTCTTGTAACAGTCCTAAGGTGCAAGTCCATCACAACTGACTTGTGAGCTCCTTGTATTTAAGTTTCAAGTGTCTGACTTTCAAAGCATGGCCCATCTGCAGTCCCTGTTAGTGGTAAACTGTTAGTGATAAGCTTCTCACACAGACCTTCTTGACTGGTTTCATTGTATTCTGCCAGCTGTGCCATCCCGCTTCAAAACTTGGGAAGTGTGGATGTTCATCAGGAGTGAGCTTGAAAAAATATCATTTTCGCATAGATAAGAAAGCCCTCAAGCTTCAGCTTCTGTGGACTTTCAGAACAATCTTTCTGGCCAAACCATTGGAAGTAATCAAGAAGCTGAATGCTTTAAAAAAACTATTTAAAGACAATCTAGTGACTTGCTAGGAGCTTTAGCTATGTTGGTAGAAAGGGATGATTGTCTCATGTTATCCTGTAAAAGAGAATGCTTGGCACACTTCTTTGTATTGTAAAATTTTGCATAATTTTATCCTCTTTTGTAACTTGCACATGATTAAGGAAAGGAGAGGATTTTGTTTCAGGGCAGAGGAGAATATTAAAGACACTAGGTAGGGTTTTCCTCATTTATATCAGCACAGTGATTTCACAAAGAACATGGAGAGATGTAGTAGGTGGGGAAAAAAATGGGACAATTAGAATGGAAATTTTGTTACTAAAAACTCCAAAATTTTTGTACAGTCCTTTAAAAATCTGAGACATGAAAAACAGAAAACAGTAACGTTTTTAAAATGTTTGCGTTGTGGTGTAAATATTTTTTATAATTTAAAAGGTCACAAGTCTGTGAAAAAATAAATCCAGAAAATGAATTCTTAATTTTTATGCTATTTTCTTATAAAATAGTGCTTAAAAAAAAAAAGTTGGAAATGTTGAAATAAAGCCATGTAAAGTTTACACTATTAGGCTGCTGACCAGAAGCCTAGATTGCTGCAGTTTGTCACTAAGGAAACCAGAAGAGTAGGTTGCTGTAGAGGGCTGTTGGAAACATGAAAACAAATCAGCAGGTGACAAGTTCAAGGCTATGTGAGGTGAATCCTTGGCCACCTGGGGAGCTCCTCACCTAAACTTTTGGGCCATTGATGAAAGGGAGATCTGCTGAGTGCTGATAAATACAGGGGCATCTGCTCTGTTCCAGGAAATTCCAGAGGGAGACATTGCTGGAAACAGGGTGCTCTGGAGAAAAGTCACCGCGTGTTCTTTTGGCTTGGTTAACTTTTGCTGGTGTTGTTTATTTTTTGGGAGGTGCTGTTGTTTATTTTTTGGGAGATTTGTGTAGAGTGGGTGGAGCCAGCTCCTGCACTGTCTCACCCATGTAATACAGTGTCCTGTAACCTGAAAGCCCAGTCAAAGGACTGAAATCAGGCTGCCGAGCTGCACAGGATGTTGGTCTGACCTAGTAAGGGTCTTGTATTCTTTGGTTCACACAAGCAGTGAGTAGGGCAGAAGATGGTGTGGCTTGTGCAACAAATCACACATAATCACTTTGACCTTCAGTTTAACAGTTTGTTTTCCCATTTCTTTTGGATGTAAGAAGGTCTTGTAGAATATAATTTATGCTAGTATAGTTTATATCAGTTTTACAAGCCTTGCTTCTGAATTTGGCCCAGAATCTATAAAGCTTTGGCTTCTAGAAGGTAATGAAACCACAAAAAATGAGCAAGTGGTGTTAATAAAGAATCAATCAGAGTATTGGCTTAGCTATTACAGCTACTAAAATTGGTCAAATAAGGTAAATGCAGAGCTCAGACAGCTAAACACTCTGCCACTGAAGTCAGTTTCACAGCTTTCACTGACTTGTCCCTTAACTTTCAGTAAAGCATATGACAGTATTCCTCAAAACTTGCATGGAACTAATTTTAATTTATCTGGGCTTATGCACTGCCTAGCTGATTGAAAAAGCTGGCAGTGTTTCCAGATGTTGAAGTCTTATTAGAATAAAGAACAGGCAGTTCTCATTCTGGAGCCTGCAGCTCTGTGTGTGCCTGTGTGTGTGGAGTGGGGACACCCACCCTGAGGTCCAGGCCAGGTTTGCAGCTGAAGCGTGCCCATGATTGAGGGAGGAAGCTGACACGGTGTTCTGTCATAGCTGTTCTCATCTCTCATTTCTGAGACGTCTTCACATTTGTTTCACTCCAAAGCTGAATAACAAATGACTCTGTCCTTCCTGGTAAAATGTCTTTTCCATTCTGCTGTTTATTCTTTCTTTATGTCTTATTGAGCATTTCCAGAGTTCACTTGCAGTGATGGCCTGGAAGCGTGATTAAATCATGATTTACTAAACCCTGCCAAACCTAAAGTAAAATATGTTTAACATTCTCCAGCTGTTCATCATACATAATCCTTGACTTTTAAAATTTTTAAAAAAATATTGAGCTGGTATCCTGCAAAAGCACCCCTGGGAATGCTGCTCACTTGCTTCTATGCCAGCAAGAGGCTCTTTACTTGCTGAAAAAGCAGCATCATATGCTTGACACCTTGGTTCTGATGGGTAACAAATACCATCCGGTAGCTTCCCAAAACACAGAGCACTTCTAGGAACAGTGAACTCAGTCTTACATAAGAATTCTCACAACACACACTAAATGAGACCTGTAGTATTGTGATGGTGTGCAGGTGCTCTGGCTGCAGGAGCAGAGGAAGGGAAAGGTGGTCAGTAATTGCAATGCATGTAGATAATTTTGTCATTCCTTAAAAGTTAGGAAATGCTTTCATTGAGGCAAAGCTTTGGATTTCTCTCCTGTTATTTTCTATATTTTGAGCCTATACTATTAGAATTTGAATTGTGGAAGCTCCAGGTGCCTGCTGATACCCAGGCTTCTGGTTTTTGTATTGAATTATTTGCTGCATTCCTTAGCTCTGTTTGTCTGGCTAGATATTTCCCCACACACTGAGTGCCAAGTGACTGCTTCCTTGCTTTCTTCTTAAGACTAGCTATGCCCATCATGAAGACTCTGGGACAAGCAGGAGAATATTGACACTTGTAGCATCCTCCTGTCAGATGGTTTGGCAGGAGACACAAGTTGTGACTCTGTGTATGAGGTGGTCTTGCAAGGTCTTTGCAGAGTTTGGAGCCAGAACCTTCAGGTCCTTGTTGGGAACAAGCCTTCACCATGTGGTGGAAGGTTTTATGGATTTTCCTCAAGTGACCTCTTCATGAAGTTTTCTTCTGATTCTCCTCCTGAGACTGTTGCTGTCAATAATACTTAAAATCAAACTTGCTTTAGGCCCCTTGTGCCTCTTGACTAAGGCAGCACCAAGTGGTGAAGCAGACAGACATTAGGGAGGACTAAGCAGAAGGAGGGAGTATTCAAACTAATTTCAAGGATCTTTCTTTGCTGAAAGATTTTTGGTAGCCTCTGTCCTATCTTACTCATGTTGAAGTCCTGATATTTTTCTTTAATGTGCATTTAACAAAGATAAAAACCTTTAAGCCAGCCACACCTAAGAACAACCTCTGAAGAGATTGTCTGGTTATTTGGGGGTCTACTTTGAAGGAATGGGTCTTATTTTAAAGTTGTATGTTTTAAATTTGGGAAAGGGCCCTATGTCATCCACATAAGGTTTCCAGTTGATCATAAGGTAATTAAAATCTCATTCAAACAAGCTGGAGCCTGTTTACATATACTCAAGTGCAGTGTCTATCCAAGTGCTGTGTACAGATTTCATTTTCTTTAATTGCTCATCGTGTGAATGATTAATTTGAGGGGAAAACTCTGCTGGAGTGAAATAAGGATCTGTTTCTTGTCACTGTGTACTGTTTTAATGGGTATGAAATCTGGGATTTGAATGACTTGACAGTCAGCAAGACTGTCTTGCTTTTAACAGCTCAAGAATTTCAAACAGAGCAATGAGAAAAGAATATAAACCTGAGCAAGGGATTTGAGCCTTTTGACATCTGATTTTAGCAACACCAAGCACCTCATGAAGTGCAGCAGCTTTCCTTAGTATGTGAGTCGGGGGGCTGGTGACGCATTTGTTCAGTACTGATCATTGGTGCCCTTTTGCATTCACTGACGTGCTTTTGGTGGGGAGGAACATTTTCATTAGATCTGTCTCTGCTGAAGCTGTCTCCTAACCAGGTGGTGCCAAACCAGAGTGTGCCTATGCAGCTTAGGAGCACAGGGGTGTCTCGGGACTCTAACAAGCTGACTTCACCACTGGTGTAGTTGTTATAGCACCATTGGCTTCAGTAGGACTCGGCTGGAGAGTAAGTGGCCCCTCACTTGGCTGCTCACCACAACCATTGTGACTGCTTCTGCTATTACAGAATAAATAGGTTTTTTCCATGGTTACAGTACATGTAGTCTTTAATGTTCTTGCTGATTACCGCTGACCCAAAAAGTCTGCCTAGCATGCCTTTTATATGGAGTATATGTCAGTGAAGCTTAAAGTCTCTTCTCCTCCCCTAGGCTTCACTCTGCAGTCATGTCTTTCAGACAGCTGAAATGCCATACCTCATTCGTTGGGCTTTGTAGGGAAATGTTTGATCTAATCATGTCTGAATATTTTAAAAGGTTTTCGATAACGGAATGCTAGAAATGTGCTTTAAAAAGGTCTGTATCCCTGAAAAGTATGTGCATATAGTTTAAAGTTCTCCCTTCAGTGTCTCCCAGATTTGTGCCTATGAAAGTATTTCCTGTTTCTCATTATAATCATAAAACTATATCATAGTGGTCCCTGTGTTTCTCGTGCCTTTTATGGTTTTGTTTGTATTTTTAAATGTGAGTTGCGGCATTTGAAACTCGTGCTGACAAAGACCCTGTTAATGGAACAAACAGTTCCATCGTCACTCCTGCAAAGTACATGGACCTGTTGAAATGAGTCCAGAGGAGGACCGCAGTAATGATCAGGTGCTGGAGCACTTCTCCTATGAAGATGAACTGAGAGAGAAGAGAAGAGAAGAGAAGAGAAGAGAAGAGAAGAGAAGAGAAGAGAAGAGAAGAGAAGAGAAGAGAAGAGAAGAGAAGAGAAGAGAAAGAAAAAGAAGAAAAGAAAAGAGAAGAGAAGAGAAGAGAAGAGAAGAGAAGAGAAGAGAAGAGAAGAGAAGAGAAAAGAGAAGAGAAGAGAAGAGAAGAGAAGAGGAGAAGAGAAAAAAAGCTCTGAGGAGACCTTATAGCACTTTCTAGTACCTAGGAGAGGTGTACAAGAGACCTGGAGAGGGACTTTTTACAAGGATGTGTAGTGATAGGACAAAGGGTAGATTTAAATTAGCTATTATGAAAAAAATTATTTACTGTGTGGGTGGTGATTTACTGGAACAGGTTGTCCAGAGAAGCTGTGGATGGCCCATCCCTGGAAGTGTTGAAGCCCAGAATGGATGGGGCTTTGAGCAACCTGGTCAATTAGAAGGTGTCCCTGACCATGGCAGGGGGTTAAAACTAGATGTTCTTTAAGGGTCCCATCCAATCCAAACCATTCTACAATGCTGTGATTCTAAAGTAATTTTCATTAGCTCATGTAATACTGTAGTATGGAGCATGCTTTGTTTATCTGTCACAGTTATGCTAAGTAAGTCTGGGGAGTTCTTTCTAGAGGGCAGTTTAAATAAAGCTTCTGGTGCTTCTGTCTCTCTGCACTGAGTTCTGAACTACTGACAACAAAATATGGCCTTTGCTCTGTTAACCACATGCTTTCATATAAAGCATTATTAAACTAGATATTCCCAGTGTAAAATTTCTTACAGCTGGGTAATTCCTGAAGATGAACAGGGTAAGAAATCTCAAACTCATGCTGCAACTACACTGCAAAACAGATCCTGTCTGAGATAAAGGTGGACCTAAGTTGTTCTTGGTGCTTTTCCACAATTTACGCATGGGGCACTTTGGTCTATGGAAGTCACCTACATGATGTTATAGCAAAAGTATAGTTCCATCTAGTTCTGTTCTACTGCATGTGCTCTAACATGTCATGAAGCATCACTGCTGCAAATGAACACGGGTGTTATTTGGGGCTAGTGTGACAGGTTAGGATGCTAACGATGGAAGGGAAGAAGAATATAGTAAGGAAAGAGGATGAAACCTGGGATGCTGCTTGAGGGGAAAAAAGAGGTAGGTTCAGTGCAGGGATATAAATGGCTTGTAAACCTTTAGCTGGAATTGAGCTTCAGCAGAAATTTCAGGTGTGCGGGAACTGCTGCCCTTCAGGAGGGTAGGACATTAGGAGGCCTTTTGAAATGTTCTCAGTAAAAATTCATGTCCTTGACTCTGTTGAGAAGTGCAGTGATTACAGGGGTGAAAAAAGGGGACTAGCCACACTACATGCATCGGTGTCTTGGAGAATCAAGTTACTTGCTTTTTTATTGTTTTTTCTTCAGAGAGGGTGGTGTCAGATCATTCTTATCCCCTTGTTGCTCTCTAAATCAGCAGTTTGCCAGAGGAGTAATACAGGCTTTTCTCAGAATTGATTTTCAGGGGAAAAAAGCCGAACATTTCCTGTCAATAAAAACCTTCAACAAGGTCTCCTCAAATCTCTATACCTACATTTTTCTATATTTTTGTATCCTCTGTTCAAGCAAGTAATATGGTTTTTTGGTTAGTTGCAGGACCTCTCTTGAGGTATAATGCCAACCAGTGAAAGAGAGAAAGAAACAATGAATTTTAATAGACCTCCAGCTTCTCATAATGTAGTGGAGAAGAGCCAGCTTCACTGGGTCAACCTGAATCTTGAACAGTATTGGTGAAAGCTATTGCAGAGCTTGTGGCAATGTGGCAAGATGCCACCATCCCTGTTGAGAGACAGGAGATATGGAATATATTCTGTTCCTGGCTAGTAGCCTGCTCTGGGTGGCAAGCAGCCTGGTTCACTCCTTTGTATCTCAACTTTTCGTAAGTGTTTAGATTATAGAACTCCTGGGGGAGGAGTAGTCTTTTCATAGATATTGGCTAATACCTGGGTCAAAGAGGCTCTGATATTAGTGAGGAGTTTCGGCACTTAATGTAAATCAAAATAAGTAGGCAGTGAAGGCCATTTAAGCCGCTTATCAATCAAAGAAGCACTTATTTGAATCAATGCTGTACCCATTCATCTTGCCTAGGCATAGTCATATTTATAGTCAGAAATCAGAGCAGAAGAAGCTAAGGATTTTAATAAATAATTGATAGCATGTACTTGCTGTGGCCGTGCTCTCAAAGAAAGTGAAGATGGAGGGGCAATGCATGTGGAATATTTGAAAGAGAGCAGATGAACTTAAGATATAAAATTTCATCCTGTTTTCACATCAGTGCTACTACAACACATTTGAGGCTTGTTTTCCTCAATGCTCCACAAGACTTTGTCCTCAAAATAATGTAACAGGAAAAAAAGAACCTGATCTGCCAGTTTCTGATCAAGGTTGTTTATGAGCTTTTTGGCTTGCTTCCAGAGGAGTTCTGTAGGTTTATCTCTTGAAATAAAAAGAAACGCTCACCTGGAATGTTTCCATGTCCTTCCCACCGCTCCTTTCCAATGTGGAAATATTATTTCCAAAAATAGTATGCTTTAGGTCTGTTCCTAGTGACAGTGAGAACTTGTGTATGAATACTCTGCCCTCTCTTGAGGAACCTGGCTGACTGTTACTTGGCTGAGGTGCTCGAGAGGTGATGACCCAGATATATATATATATAAAAATATATAGATAGATAGATAGATATAAAACATGTTCAGATACATACATATACATGTTGCATCTCCTCTTTGCATTGCAGGGAAGACCATAACAGAGATGTAGAGCAATCTTTCTGATGATGCAAAATCATCCTTCTGAAGTAAAGATAGCTGTGAAATTAAGTTTGAAAACAGGGCCAGGAATGGGATCACCAGTGCTGAAGGAGGCTTTGAACTTTTTGTCCAACCTAACAGTTAATCAAAAGCATCTTTAGATAACCTGTTAAAGGTTTCTAAATAGAATAAGGATGGAATGTGAATGATGTTCACATGCCCAGCCTTTGCTGGTCAGGGCTTGATAGCCATGGATGTGACACGCTGAGAGGGAGAGGAATGTGTGGGAGGGGAGTCAGAATCATCAAAATGCCCAGAGGGAATTAGAGCTTCTCTAGATGACCTAGACCCCATGAACCTTAATGCAGTTGAGCTTTAAACTGCCTTGCAGCTTCTCTCTTGGAAAGAAAAAACCACAACCAACCGCAGAAGTTACATGAAATCATTCTGAATGATGGTTTCATTATTCAGCTCCAGTGGATAAACTTCTTCTGGGCTTAATTGAAGTGCAGATTTCTACTATATAGAAGTCAAGGCCCTGGCTAGAGTCTCTCCCTTTAGTTTGCCTTAAAAATTATTTCTCTTTGCTAGCTCTCCAGTGTGCTCCTCTGAATTACTTCTTTCATTTCTTTCTGGATGGTCCAGCTCTTGCTGTGGTTGTGTGCAGATTGTGGTTGTGTCTGTGCAGATGCCAGACTCTTCTTTACTACACCTGAGTGTGGAGCCACTGTAGACCCTATGATACCTGGGTGAGTGCTGGCTCCCCTTGATGTGTACAAGTCCTTGCTTCTCTCTCATTTTAGAATCTAGCAGGGTTGGCCAAGGGGTCAAGGGAAAGCAATCAGGGAGTGTCTCTGGTCAAGAAAGGGGGAGAAGGAGCCAGGCAGAAAGCTGACTGCAGAAAACAACTTGTGATCTCTGGTCAGCTTGCCAGCTCCCTTGTGAGTCAGATGAGAGAATGGGAGTCAGTACAAGGTGCTCCAGGGTCTTCCCTGAGAATAAAACATAATTTTGATGCTTTTTATACCCTGAAATGGAAGACGATTGGTAGTAATAATGTTCAAGTAGTGGGTGTTTATGCATCCCTTAGCCTTCAGTTAAAGGAAGAGGGATTCCTCTTCTCAGCAGTGTTTGGGATCCTTCAGTTAATGTGCTGCCTTTTAATGAGGGAGTATTGGAAAGCACCGTTTGCGAGGACACATCAGAATGCAGTGTGTCCCACAGCTTGTGTGTATGCAACTGTGTCATGCAATATGCAGAAAATTCAAAGTGCCACATCAATGTAACTAGAGAGTTATACTGGAAAAAGACTTCGCTGCTTTGCACTGAAGGATGCATGAATGAAACTAATAAATAAGTAAATACATCTGAGGAAGGAGAAGGAGGGGAGGGAAAGTCCAGTCCACTGCTTCATAAACTTCAGTGCCACATTAACCAGTTTCTCTCCTATAGCAGACCTGCTATGCTATCATAGTGCTTTAATGTTTAATTCACTTTGATTTGCACTACAGAAATACCAAGTGTTTCTGCAGGCAAACCGAGGCATCTAAGGAGCACTGTTGGGAATAAAACTCTGGAAAGACCTTCAGAGAAATTAAAGAGGGGGCACTTTATTAGTTTTTATTCGAGTCCTGCAGTTCTGCTCTGTGGCTTTGTTTTTTCCCCTCCATTCAAATGAGTATGCGGGACAGATTGATTTTAATATCATGTCCTCAATTCTGTGCATGACCCGTGGAGGCTGTCTATAGCAAGATTAGAAAAAACAAGCAAATGTTTAATTTTGTAAGGGGGAGGGGAAAGGATTCGAAGGCCCTGCTGCTGTTAAAGAACATGACTGCTGCAAAGCAGACATAATGAAATCCTCTCCTCAGAAAAAAGGGTTTTGACCAACCCTTTTGTTCCTGCTATTTTCAGACATCCAGATAATGTGCATTTCATAAGGAATCATCGGCAAAAATTAACTACTATTGACACTTTTGTTGATCTTTCGTCAAATCGGTGGTCAAATTTGAATGAACTGTGCTAGAGGGACACTGCAGACTCTCTCCATTGCTTCTTCAGGTGACTGATGAGTCCAGTCCTTTCTGCACTGCTGTGAAGGGTTTGAGTGTTGCCAGACGGAGACACCAGGGAGCCCTGAGCAATTAGGTGTGCTACCTGTGCACTGTACAAATGCTCAGTTCCTCCTGAGGGCATGGTGAGACAAAAGGGGTAAAGGGCCAAAGCTATCTTGGTGTCACCACCTTCCTAAAGGACATGGTGGAGTTTCTGAGCATGCTGTGTCAGATTGAAAAGCGTGTAAGAGTATCACAAAAAGACCATTTCACAACAGTCATTTAGCCCAAGATATGAGTTCTGCAGAAGTCATGCCTGAGAGCTTTGTTTTGTGCTTCACCAAGCTCATTCACCCCGCACCCAGCTTTTGGGCCACCACAGTGCT
This sequence comes from Falcunculus frontatus, assembly GCA_013398115.1. Lineage (NCBI taxonomy): Eukaryota > Metazoa > Chordata > Aves > Passeriformes > Falcunculus > Falcunculus frontatus. The sequence goes on from VZRV01009273.1 coordinate 307,197, forward strand.
AGGCAACAGCTGAACACTGAAAGCAGAGATTGAGGGCCAGCAGCCTTTCGTGAGTGTGAATGCACCACAGAGATGAGCCTGCTGGACTTCACGTCTGGAGGGGGAGAAGCAATTCCCCTTAGGGCTGACACAGTAGGGAGAGAAGGCCTGTGCCCATCACCTCACCTGGAGACCTCTCTTTGCTTATTTTGGCTGAGGGACACCACAACAGCACCTCCTGGGCCCCACAGCCCCTTCAACAGCTCCGGGTCTCACATCCATCAGCGGGTGCGATCATCTGAAAACCCTTGAGCCATGCCAACAGAATCAGAAAATCCTAGTGTGTATAAAGGGAAACAAAGCCCCAATAACCGTCCACAGAATTACTATAATTCACCCTATTATTTTTCCAGTCTCTCTCCACAGTTATCGTGGTGGTGCCGGCAGACTGCAGAAGTACATGTGCAAATAGCTAAGTTGTAATTTGCAAGTGCAATTAGCTGGTTTTGTGAGTGCAATCACAGTAATTGCAGGAGCCTAACTTATGTGCTTCACTGTTTTTCATCTTCAGAGCAAAGACTAATTAAACATTAATAATAACATTAACAGCAAAATTAACATATATATATTTGAGACCATGAATTATTTGCTTTTCTGCAAGTAACATAAGTGTGAGGGAGACAAAATGTATGTTGAGCAGAAAAGAAGCTTGCTGCACTTCTTTGGACTCCCCCCATACAGCTGCTTCATCACCGTGCTGGTGTCATAGCTGTAGCAGCAGACAGATTTAGGCATGACTATGTGAGGATTAGGGCTCTTTGTAACAAAATCTAGAGAGTGCATGCTATAGGAATGCGGGAAGAAGTAATGCAGGAAGTCATCCTCAAGATTCCCACTGCATACAGCACTGCATAAATGCACATAGAGGATTATATGAGGAAATACTACTCTTTCAGGTAGTTTACCAGTGGCAGGATGATGTTTTTGGCCGTGAAATAGTGCAAAGACACTAGGCCAAATCTGGCAGATGTAGGAAGGATTCAAGGGGAAAATAGGTTCTGTGGAGATTTAGGTCATTAGGTAAAAAGGAAATTGGAAGCTGTTCTGAGTGTTGTGGGTGGTATGGAAAAAAAAGGCACAGAGCTGAGAGTGGGAGAACACTACAGCTATAACACCCAAACTCAAATGTCTATTTTTGTTCACAAGAACAGGAAGTTGCTTTTTCATTTCTTATCTTGACAAATGATGGATGTGTACAATACAGTGTGAGAACACTGGCTGTTTCTGGATGGCTTTTTGCTCTTCATTTACCTTCACTGCAGCTCTGTCAGTCTCTCGCTGCTTTGAGTGGCACAAGGAGTGAAATGTTGGCCAGAAATGACGTCTTCTTTTTTTCAGACGAGTTGGGGGGAAATACGTTTCAGTAATTAATAATAATTGATGGATAATTAATTCACTAATAGCACTAGTGGTCTGTTAACGCCTCATCTGAGTTGTGCATAAACCAGCTGTTTATGACAAGCTTTCATCCATGTTTTTTAACCTGGAGATTTAGTTTTCATCTGATTAGTGGCCACCTTTGCAGCCTTCAGGCTCTCTGTGCTCTTTAATTACTCCTTTCTGTACGTAGTCTGTAATGTACTTAGTTTCTACAAAGCAACTTAAAATCAGCATCAATCAGGACAGACTGTACTGGTCATTGGGAATTTCAAGAGGTACAAATGATCCATAGTTTTTATAACAGCTGAAGAAGTAAAACCCAGTAAAACTCTGAACTTAAAATGTAAAATGAAACTGCAGAGGAAAAATAAGGGGGCATAGAAATAGAATTCCTTAATACCATGCTATCATGGTTGAAGAAGCTGTCATGACTCAATCACAGGCTGAGATGGCTGCTTTATCAGGCGTGAACCTCCATTTATCCTCCTTTCTGTGAAAGTGTATGAAAAATGACTCCTTGTTACTCATAGGCGGGCTGGCGTGCTACTGAGATCAAGCACTTCTGACATATCAAAGCACAGGGGCTATTGCCTGACTTTGGCTTTTATGAGTTGCTGGAAATACTAGTCCAGATCTCATAGCTGAGCAGTTTGGGTCACTGTTGGGTGCAAAGAAAGCAAAGTAGATCTTGAGAAGAGGGACAGTGCAATGAGGCAATATTGGGGGACAGGTAACTTATGCCTGCTCTTGTATTTGTGTATCCTGGCAAAAGCCCTGCTTCTGATGAAAAGTTCTTTGTAAGAATGTGTGTCTGGTAGACCTTGGACAAGCCAAGCTATAGAACAAAGGGAGAAAGATGAAGTGCTTTGCATTATCTGTACAAGTAGGTAGGGAGGCAAGTCTTGTACCAGAGGCATCACCTTTGAAAGCCTTTCAAAATCTGGGATTTTGTACTTGTCTTTATGTAGTTAATTGGCAGACGCTTGCTCTCTTACTTGGAGACATAGACTACCAGAGGAAATGGCCCCCACTTATTGAGCTAAAGGAGGATTTTTTCTTCTCTTTGAAAAAGCACAAGGGGGAGGTGAAAGCAAAAGCCCCAGGCTGTGGGCAAAATTTAGCTGAGACCTCCGCATTTTGGACAGCTGGTTTCTCCTGCAATTATAGACATTTTGATGATGGGTTTAGAGTTCCTATATAAGTAATCCTTATCTGTTGTTTAGTGAATGCTCCAGCTGAGCCAGCAATCTGATATTTGTCAGTAGCTTATGGGAGGTTGAGGGCAAAACAAGAGCAAGGAGGGGGAGCAGCCCTCCACCTCCCCACCCCTTCCTGCAGATAGAAAAGCTGCTGGAAAGGATAAGGGAGAGAGGGAGCTTGTTTTGACTTTGTCATATTGTGCAACTTACAGCATTTTGTTATTGTGCATGAGGATGACATGAAAAACAGCTTGAAGTTTTTATAGAGAGAGAACTCAGAGGAATTGTTAATAAGCTAGATCTAGGGACATGGGAGAACAGCAAAACAGACCCTGAATCTGCATTTCTCCTTCCTGTGTGACTGCTCCGACTGTCCCTGAAGTTAGAGTTTAGCTTGGCAGCGCCCACCTGCATTCTCTGTCTCTAATCAGACTCATTGCAAGAGGGAGTGCTTCCAAAGAAAAAGGCTGAAACTGTTCAGGAGGTATAGCAGTGATCTTTGCCAGTGCTCTACCTGGCCATTGGAGGAAAGATGCTGAGGTGAAATGCTTCATGAAAGATCACTCAAAACCAAACTTTCGTTAATTCATTGAAAGAGTATTTTCACCCACAGATACCTCCATTCTCTGGGGCTGATAAGGCAAACTCTGCATTTCTAAAATGCTGGTTTTAACACTTGATAATCTGTAATGGCTGCTTATCCACCAGGTGACATTATTTGGGAAAGTTTTTTTCATTCAGTTCCTTAGGTTGACAGCCAGTGTTGGGGTTGAGTCACAGGGCTCAGTGCTGGGGCCAGTCCTCTTGAATATCTTTATCAATTTTCTGGACGAGGGCATAAAGGGCATCCTCAGTCAGTTTGCAGATGACACCAAGTTGGTTTTTTGTGTTGATCTGCCAGAGGGTAGGAAGGCTCTGCAGAGGGATCTGGACAAGCTGGATTGATGGCCTGAGGCAGACTGTATGAGATTCAATAAAGGCAAGTTCCAGGTCCTGCACCTGGGTCTTAACAGCCCCATACACTGCTACAGTCTTGGGGAAGAATGGCTGGAAAGCTGCCTGCCAGAAAAGGACCTGGGGATGTTGATCAGCAGCAGCTGAACATGAGCTAGCTGTGCCCAGGTGGCCAAGAAGGCCAGTGGCATCCTGGCCTGTTTCAGCAATAGTGTGGCCAGCAGGACCAGGGCAGTGATTGTCCCCTGTGCTTGGTACTGCTGATGCTGCACCTTAAATCCTGTGTTCAGTTTTCAGCTCCTCACTACAGGAAGGACATTGAGGTGCTGGAGCACATCTTGGGAAGGGCAATGGAGCTGGTGAAGGGTCTGGAGAACAAGTTTGATGAGGAGCAGAGTCTTATGTCGAGCAGCTGAGGGAGTTGGGGTTATTTATCCTAGAGGAAAAAAGGCTCGGGGGAGACCTTATCACTCTCTACAACTACCTGAAAGGAGGTTCTAGCCAGGTGGGAGTTGGTGACAAGAGACGGGACAAGAGGAAATGGCCTCAAGTTGTGCCAAGGGAGGTTCAGATTGGACATTAAGAAAAAATTTCTTTATGAAAAGGGTTGTCAAGCATTGGAACAGGCTGCCCAGGGAAGTGGTTGAGTGACCATCCCTGGAGGTGTTTAAAAGACGTGTTGTTGTGGCACTTAGAGACATGGACTAGTGGTGGACTTGGCAATGCTGATTGTCTTGGTTCTAGCGAGGACAGAATTAATTTTTGCAGTAGCCAGGAGGGGGCATGGCCAGGACCTGGAGGTTATTCTTGCCCCTATACCCCTCTTTTGCACACTTTTGTTATTAATATTCTTGCTGTTACTCTTTGATTTCTTATCTCTTTGCTGTTTCCAGTAAATCGTTACTATCTCAGCTGGTGATATTTACCTTCTGTGCCTCCAGTTCTCCTCTTCAGCCACCCGTGAGCGGCACGTGGCTTGGAGAGTCTCAGTGAGAGCACTAAATTGGGGAGTACCATTCCTAAACCACAACGTGGGGTAACAGTTGGACTCAGTGTTTTTAAAGGTATTTTCCAAACTAACCAGTTCTATGATTCTATATATTTTAGTCAAAAAGCTACAGCAATATAAATGAAAGGCATGAGACCTTCCTGGGCTCTCTAAAGCTGTTAGAACTAAAAAGGGCATGTCCTGTTCAGAAACTGTAAGTGCATGCTTCAGCAACCTATGAACACAGTGATTTCTCTGAAAACATTAAGGTTTATCTGATCAGTGTCATGCCGATGACACAACAGAGCTATTTCAGGACTAGTTGTTTCAATATTCCCTCAAGAGGGCAATTGTCCAAAATGTACTGTCCTCCAAAGAGCAGCAGCTACCTCCTGAGTGTCAGATGTGCTCGTTACAGTAGATGCAGAAGTCTTTAAGAACAGTTAGAAACCACTGTAATAGTTTCTGTTTGCTTAATTTATTTGAATCTTTTCACTCTTTTTCCTGTGAACCTAGCTATTCAGAAGCCCTACAATAAAGATAATGTATTTGAATTTTTTTTTTTTTGTAAGTGCAACACATTACTAATTAATGGTGGGAAATAATCCCGACTGGTTGGGAGGTAGTGTGGATGCCTGGAAGGTCTCCTGCTTTTATAATCCCTTGTGCATCTTACCAGATTTTTCTAACCTCTAAGTACTCTCTTTCAAACTATTTGCTCCCAGACTAAGATTTGTTTTGAACTTGCAAAGGTGCTAGCATTTACCGTTTCACATCCCTGGTGGTGAACACAACAGCTTCACCATTTTGCTCCTCATCTTACTTATCTTAAACTATATTTCTCCAAATGTCGATTATTTTTTATCCCTTGGCCCTTTGTGCCCCCCACATTTGGATGGCAGTCTTATTGACTACCGTCTCCCCTGAGAACTTCTCCTGGGAGGGTGGAGCTGGGTCTGACACATTGTTAAGAAGCATCCTCTCTGTTACTGCTCATCACAAGTGTGTTTAAAAGAAAGGCGGCACTTTTGGAAAGAAAATTTGCCTCTACCAATGTGCTGTGATGGAGAGAATTCATTGAGCCCTCCATTTCTTTCTCAGTGGAAAAGAGAGAAAGACTGTGGTACAGTCCCTGTGGTATTTCAGAGCTGGGCTGAACTTATGACTGAGAGAAGTTTTCAGATTCATTTGTCAGGTTTTGGGGATGACAGCGGTAATCCTGTAAAGGGAGACTTGTCCACCTTTGATGGCTTTTGCTACAACATGCCATCAGTTCATATTAGTGTTGACAAATGCGTCCACGTACTCGACCAAATCGTGATTGCAGATCACTGCCTGGGCTTGAGTGTTCTGGCATTTCCTGCCTGTCTTCTTGGAACTGGGATGAGTTTCTGGCATATTCCCATTCTGAAATATCATTTACCACTGCCTGGACGATCTGTTTCTATTTTATTCTTCTACATCCATGCAGGCAATATCAAGAGAGTGTTTTAGGGAGAGGTGTCATCAATCCTCAGGTGGGGGGAAGATCAGCTACAAATGCAATTGGGACATTTATTTTCTATCACAGTGTAGCAGAGAGCTGAAAATGAAACTAAGGGGAGGAGTTACCTTGTAGTATAGCTGTAGTGAGGACAGAGATAATTTGAGGAGAGAGCAGGTAAGATGCCCACAAGTGATATGAAAACCAGCCAAAATATTAGGGAAGGAGAGAGTAGTCATTTTAAGCTTTTGTTTTCATTAAAATGAATGCTCTGTAGGCCTTTTACTTTGCTACAGGAATGAGACCAATGAGTAAATATTGTTGCTACAATAACGAAGAAAACCAGAAAATTCCTCCTTTTTTTTTTTAATGAAGAAAAATTAATTGCAAAGGATATTTCTCCCACAAGCTAGCTTGTTTTCAGAGGTTATTTCATATTATATGGCAGAGCATTTTTAAAGGGCAAGTATTTTTAGTTTAATAAACAATTTATAGAAACATAGAGTCATTTATGTTGAAAAAGACATTCAAGATCATCAAGTCCAACTGTTAAAATTCATGCAGTCATAGGCAGTTCAGGCTGGAGGGGACCTCGGAGGATCATGTAGTCCATCTCCTTACCCTGAGGCGGATCAACTGTACCAATGTCATTCTCAAAAGGTGTTTGTTTAACCTATGTTGAAAAGCCTCTGATATTGAAGTCTTCATGGTCAGCATGTTCCAGGGCTTTGCTATTTTTATCATTAGAAAGTGTCTCCAGCTACCCAACTGGAATTGTATTCTCTGTGATCTAAGCTGGTTACTTCTCTGTTGATCATGAATATAAAAATTGACTTTTCTCCATGACAGACTTTATGAATTTGAAGACTGTTGTCCTACATTCCCTCTTTTTCCTCACACTAGACAATGCCAGTTCTCTTTGTACTCTCAGATAATTTTTTAGACATCCTATCTTTCTCATTTCCCTTTTTTGTACTATTCACAGAAAATATTTGTTTCAAAGTGGTCCCTTATCTGAGAGCTGGTAAGAAGGGGTGGTGGACAAAGTGTAGGTTCTTGCTGTTTCCTTTTAGTTCAGAGGTTCCAAATACTGAGACTGAAGATTGGTGTAGGTTGTTCTGAAATGTCAAGTAGTCAAAAATTGCAGAGAAACAGATTCATTGTGTTAGACCTTATTAGTCTATTTGAAGTGAGTTGCAACTTATAGAAAATCAAAATCTAGTCTGAAAACAGTGATGTTTATTAAAACAAAAAAACCCAATAAATTTTGTACATAATAATGCTTTTGGCTTATTTTAAACTTCTCTCTATTTTGAAACTTTTGCTCATCTACAGATGCTTCTCCACAATTATAAGGTTTAATTCTTATATTTTTCTTCCTTTCCTCTCACTAAAACGATAATCTTAGCTTCCAGTCAATCACCTGATGTCAGGAGTTTGGGTTGTAAGAAAACCACTATATGCAATTAATAAAGTTGCTGGATGTGATTACTGGGTTTTCTTGAGGGGTGTCAGCTTGATTAGTAAGGAGGTGCCAGAGTAAAATTTAAATAGTTTTTTTTAAAAAAATTTTAATGTTACAGATGTATTAAAAACCCAGTTCTGATAAAAATTCATAGTATTCTGCTGGATGAAGACTTCCTTGCCAATAGCTGAAAGGCAGGGTGGGGTTAGGACTCATAGCCAATGTTTGGCCAGTACATTTCTGTCTCCCTTTCTGTCCTTTGTGGAAAAGCTCAGGGGATGACTACAGCTGTAGCTTGAGTGAAGAGGTCATTCTCCACCCATGTTTGGAGGGTTGTGTTACCCTCTGTACAGGGAGTGTTTTATGACAATGCCCTGGATTGATTTGTTGTTTTAAAGATTATCTTCTGCTGAAAACCCCTACATCCCACTGCTAGCTTTGCTGCCCTGCCAGTCCCTTCAGCCTCTAGTTTTACTGCTGACATTTTGTATTCTTCTTGTTGCCTGCTTTGGCTGACCTGATCACTTTTGTAGATTTGTTGGTCTTTTTCCCTTCCTGCCCTCCCCCTCAGATCTGTTTTCTGCCCATGATATATTACAGTTTCCAGCACAGCAGGAAAGAAAGATGGAAGGATTAATCAAGAGAATCTAAATTAAAAACCATAAAATCAAAAAGCCAGGCTGGATGGCTTAGGATGTATAACCTCACTTTCCAAGTCACTAGCTATGACTGCAAAGCCTCCAATGAAATGGATGGTGGTCTTGTCTGGATAATCAGCAGAAAAAATTGTATTCATTCCCCACAGCCCCATCTGGCAGCTCCTTTCTGGCAGCTGTGATGGGGATGCCAGGACTGAAATGGTGCACTGGTATCTTCTCACCCTGTTAAAATGCATCCTTCCGAGCCACTCTTGTGCCTGCTGGTAGGGAAATGTATCTGGCACTGCTCTTGGTAGAGGGGTTTGCTTTCATCTTACAGAACATGCACACATCCTGCTTACAGCAACCAGCTTCTCTTTGGTTCAAACAGCATGTGCACACATGTCTCCTCCAAAAAATCACCTATTAAAGTGATACTGAGAACCTAGGAGAAAAGTTTCCTTGCTCTCTGCCCCTTCATATTTACCCTGCCCACGTTTGTGCTGAATGATGGAAAATGCACCTGCTCAGCACTGGGGAGAGGGGGAAAGGCAGGCTGCATTGAATAAAACCCACCAGGGATGTGGTCCCACTGCTTTGTGGGGACCATCCAAGTGAGGGCTCCTGTCACCTGGGCACATCCCCACCCTTGCCTTCCCAGCATTGTGATACCTGCAGATGCACATGGGAGAGCATCTAAGAAGCTGCTTAGTTACATAAGGACTGGAATATGGAGTGGGGACCAGTACACATGGATGAAGCAGGAGGCAGGACACAGTTGAACAAGACTGCTTGCAGGGTGTGTTTTTTTACAAAGTACTTTCATTATATTGGTTTGAAAGCAGAAGTCTAAAAATGGCATCATCTCTTTGGTACAGAATCAGAATAGTTTGGGTTGGAAGGGACCTTTAAAGCTTGCCTAGTCCAACCCTCCTGCAATGAACAGATCAGGTTGCTCAGAGCTCTGTCCAACCTGACCTGGAATGTTTCCAGGGATGGGATATCTACCACCTCTCTGGGCAACCCATTCCAGAGTTTCACCACCCTCACTGTAAAAAATTTCTTCCTTTTAGTTTAAAAGCATAAGCTCTTGTCCTATCACTACACTCATAGAGCCCCTCCCCATCTTTCCTTTAGGCCTGTTTTAAGTACTGAAAGGATAATATAAGGTCTCTCTAGACCCTTCACTTCTCCAGGCTGAACAGCCCCAGCTCTCTTAGTCTGTCTTCATAGGAGAGGCGCTCCAGCCCTCAGATCACCTTTGTGGCTTCCTCTGGAGCTGCTCCAACAGGTCCATGTCTTTCCTGTATTGAGGACCCCAGAGCTGGATGCAGCAGTCTGGGTGGGGTCCCACCAGAGCAGAGGGGCAGAATCCCCTCTCTCGACCTGCTGGCCATGCTGCTTGGGATGCAGCCCAGGGCATGATTGGCTCTCTGGGTTGCAAGAGCACATTGCTGGATTGTGTCCAGCCTCTCATCCACCAGCACCCTAAAGTCCTTCTCAGCAGGGCTGCTCTCGATCTGTTCATCCCCCAGCCTGTTATTGATACAGGGGTCCGCCCTGACCCAGGTGCAGCACCTGGCACTTGACCTTGTTGAGCCTCATGAAGTTCACATGGATGTTCAAGTGGCAGTGCAAAGGTGTTTCCACTGCTGCAGGTATTCACAGCACAAAGGAGAAACGAGCTACTCTGTTGTGAAATATTTTTTATCAGTGTAAGTACATCTGTAGCTACCACTTTAATTTTACAGGTAAAACATCACACCCCCAGCTGAAGTAGTCAAACTGTTATGGAAACTTTGGATAGAACAAGTCTTAGAAGAATTAAAACCCAGAGGGGCTGGCTTAGCTTGAACAACCAAGTTATGTAAAGTAACCCAGCTAATTTTTGCCTGAAGGAACTGAGGGAGATCCTTGCCTTTCAGGATGCAGTAGGGATGAAGAAGAAGAGTGTCTGGTATCTGCAGTAGAGTGACAGGTGGCTGAAGACAATGGGAGAAGGACTCTCCCATAAGCAGGTGTATCCACAGGAAGACTACTGTTCAAGGACTGAGTCATGTCAACAAGCATTTAAGTGTGTACCAAGCATGTATAGCTTGCCTTTTCTCAAGGAAACTGTTGCAGGATTTGATGGTGTTATATTCCTCTCTCTTGAGCAGAGGGAAGGATGTCCCCTACCTTGTTTGTGGCCCACTCTACAAAAAAGAAAATCTCTCTTCCAGGCCTTAGTCTATGACTGAAATGTGTAAATTGATAAATAAAAACATGCCTGAGTTCTGCTGGCATTTGGGATCTTAACGCAGTGACCAGCAAATTGCAAATGCAAGTCCTAAGATCAGTACACCATATTTGGATTTTTGTAATGAGTGAGGTTGAAAGTGATGAGATGCAGCTGAGGGGCAGTGTTTGAAATTTACATTTGCTTTTGGCTCACTTAAAAATAAATATTAATAAATCCATCCGCTCTTCACCCTTTTGTACTCCTTGGTGCATAATGGTTCTCTATTTTTATTGCTGTGGGGCTATTACAGGGTTAACATCAGTGTCTGTTCACCAGTGGGCCACTTCAGAAGCTTTACTAACTCCATCCTCAGGAACAGAGGGATTGTCCTTGCAGTTCACCAGATTATCAATCTGCTCCTAAGATGAACTAGTTGTAGAATAACCTTTTTTGGAACAGGTCCTTCTTCTTACAAGAGCTTTGGCAAACATTTTACTGGTATTTTTTTCTCTGTAGCTATTAATATGTTGGCTTTGCTCTGTGAAGTTGACATGGGGCAGCGTGCTCAGTCTCACGTGGAACCTCCAGCTGCAGAATCTTTCCTCTCACCCCCTTGTATGAGATTGTACCTGCAGAGGAGGGGATGTGCCTCAGCCCCCTCTTTTCCTCACATGTGAGCTGTGGGGATTCCTCAGATTTGTGCTAGGCAGTTCATGAACATGGAGGAAACATTTAATTGCTAGGGCAAAAACTGCTTGTTGAAATATTGAGTTTACTGCCTATTTTTTTTTTTTTTTCTTTCTGAAGTGGAGGACTTGATTTGGACTGTGCTGATTTTTTCATCATCCTTTCTCTGGTGAAAGTTTTCTTATCCTTACTGGCATGATGTCCTTCTTTTCAGGGCAGCTTGTCATCTTGACATGGCCAGTGAGATCATAAATAAAGAACAACAAAACTAAAGAAACAGATGAAAGCAGCAAAGAAATTATTCTTTACTCCTAGATAGTACAGAGCTGGGTGACATGAGCTTCTTTGGTACAAAGGGATGAAGACCTCCCTGAGATACTGCTGGCATCACCCTTATTGTCTTATTCTAAAAGCTGACTGCTTGAAATCTGCACATTCACCTTTCGTGTAGTTATGGGCTCCTAGAGTAAGACATTACTGTTAATGTTTGACTCAGATATGTGGGAATGAATATTTGTTTCAGAAAACAAAGAAACCCACTCATGTCTATCCATTCTCACTCAGCTGTGAAGCTAGATTTCCAAAACAGGAAAACAGTTCTTTGACTCTTAAAACCTACTCTGTGTGACCTTTGATAAGAAATAGCCAAGAAACTCAAAGCTTTTAAAAAGCAGCAACTTGTTATTTTTTTTAACAAATCTCTTTAAGATCCTGACATAGTTTGGGAAAGTTAATGTTTGGTAGGCTGAGTAACCTGAGTGCTGACTTCTTCATTTTGTAACTTGAATGGAGGAGAAGGACCCATACCACCTTTGCTTCTGTAGAGCCTGCTGGGACTGTACTGAAATGCAGCCAAGTCTTTAGCTGTACTGGTATCGATAGTTGTCTGCCTGCCACCGCCCCAGTTTTGCAGCCTGCAAAAGAGCCTGCAAAGGCTGGCCACATCCTGCAGCAGGCAGCTTCACTGGAGCACCTTGATGCCACAACCAGAGTACTACAAGGATGCAAGCTCAGTTGGCACAAATCTTGTGGAGGCACACGTGAGAAGGCAGTGAATGCATTGCAGCTGCACCCTGAGGACAGCACAGAGCTGGCTTCCCTCAAAGGCTGCAGATGTCGGGCTCAGCACCCTTTGGGGCAGCTCCAGGGGAACAGCAGCAATGCCAGAAGCTGTAAAACAAGTACTAACCTGTTTGAGGAAGTGTGGCAGCCTATTTCTTGAGGTCCTTACGATACATTCAGCTCTAAAACTGAAGTGTCCCTGTTTGCCATGGGCTGCCATAGCCCTTATGATTTTTAGGCTCTTCATATGCCTGCAGAGCTCGTGGCCATCTTTCTCTGTCGCCTGCCAGCGCAGTCAGAGGGTAGGCATACAAATATGGAGATGGACACACATTACCTCCCTATATACTGCTCAGGGTGTGTGCTCTTCCTGGCCCTTTCCCTCTGACTCTGTGTGCACAGAAGATGTGTTACTCTCAGTCAGTCTGTGAAAGCTCACTTAGCTCTGCCGTTGATCCCTGAATGGGATCAAACACGTCTGGCTTCATTGGTGCTTGTGTGCTTATGAATATGAGCTAGCTGGAGAACTAATCTGTACATTTTGCAGAAAGATAATTCAGTTTAATGAAACACCATCTTAAAGCTGCAGGTGGGACATTGTTCAAGCACTGTGTTTTGCTGGAGCCAAGGCAATAACAGTGCTTGGTGTGTTGAGGGCTTGGATTGAGACCATCACCAGGAGGAAACTTCATTCAGTTCCTGTTTGGACATACAGAAAATTAGATCAGCTGTGATCAGTGGGGCTTCTTCATAAAAATATTGCACTATAGTGAGCCCTGGTACGCGGGATATTTTAGTCTGGGGGGGGTATTTTCTTATTTCATTTAGTTGTTTTATTTTTTTTCCCTGTGTCACTTGCTGTGATTTTGGTTGGTGTTTCTGAACATCCTTTTAGTGTTCCCAGTTAGCCAGTGTCACTGAACCAGGACTGTAACAGTCTTGCTCCATTAGCTATTACTGTTTGCTGAGAAGTTAATGTAAATGAGGGCAGTCAGGAGGAGAAAAGCAAGGGGAATTTGACTGTTCCTCCTGTTACAGTTCTGCCTGGCACTACATATTTTATTGTACGTCCGGCACAAAGGGAGATTGATAATATAAGATGAAAGGTCTGTGTGATCTCATGGCTGGTAATAATGACTGAGGGACCACTTATTTCTTCCCCCCGTGCTCCCAGTCTCGATCCCATTGTGAATGTTTTTTACTTCAGTGCACTGTTTAAAGACCACAGGTCTGGGCTTCTTTGCAAGGCTTTTTTGGTCTGATTGAAACCACATTTTTATATGTGTCAAAACCAGTTCAGCACTTAAAAAGAAATCATAGTATCGATTGGATCATATTTCCTAAGTGGATGTCACTGGCTAATTCTTTTGTTATACCATTTAGCTACACAGTTTTAAGCAAGTGGTTACTATTAGGCAGTTATATATGGGTCCTATTAATTCACACATTCTGGCTGCTTTTTGACTAATATCTTGTCAAATAGGTTAGGATTTCAAAATGTCTAAGTGTCTGAACTGCAGGGACCCTTCATTTCCCAAGCAAAAGCTAGTCCACTTAGGGGACCACAGGTTAGCATAGTATTGACATCTGAAGGACTTCCGTTTCTTAAAAAATGGCTTCGTAATGAAGTAACCTTTGTGGTTTGGGTTTGTTTGTTGGTTTGGGGTTTTTTTCCCTCATTAGGCTTTCTGCAGTTCAAGAAAATGGATATGTATGGTTTGCGAAAAGAGCTAAGGATGAAGAGGTTGACTTTTGCGTGTCCTGTCATCTTCCAGCACGCATCTCCAAGGAGTGAAATGCTTACCTTCTTGCCAAACTTTATTTCAGTCCTTCTAGATCAGGCTCCTTGTCTTTTTGTCAGTCCAAATGAACATCATTTCACCTTTGATGGGTATTGGATTGATCACTGCTGTCATGGCCTGTGATGACCCTTTGTTTTCATTGTTCTTCCTCCCAGCAGGCTCTGGGGCCTATTTGAAAGTGCTCACATCCTTTTTGGAGTCAAGTTTATAAGGTGTGGAGAAAAAGAGGAGATGCTCTGAGGCTTCAGAACAGGGGAGGTGCAGTGAAGTTTGAGGAGCCTGCACTGTCGTTTTAGCCCTTACTTTCTAATGGGCTGTTCTCACATGGTTCCTCCAGAGGCCTCTGTTCTTGCAGCTCTTTCTGCTGGAAGGACAACACTTCTTTGGAGAGTCAGTAGCTCAGCCAGGGTGAGGAGCAGCTGAAGTGTGGCTGTCTCACAGCCCTGGCACCTGGCCCCTCTGCAAGCATAGAGAGGAGCATGAGCTCTTCTGGGCTTATGCTGCTGCCAAAAAATCCAGTGGCAGCAAAAGGACCATCTTGCAGCCTCTTAGTAGGGGATGAGAGGAGACATCCCAAGTGGATTAGAGGAATGAAATTACTCTAGCTCAGGACATAATGCAGCAACTGAAGGGCTAAACAGGAAGGCACATTTTATCAAAGGTGTCTGAGCTGTAAAAAAAATTAGGAGCCACTGACCTAAAATGTAACATGATTTTCTTGAGCCCTTCCACAGGAGCATCCATAACGTCCTGCTTTTTTCCTTGGTTGTTGTGAACTTGTTCAATCTGTAAAACCAAAAAAAAAACTCCTCACCCACCACAACCCCAAATATAGTCTCCCTGTAACTGCTCCATCTCCCAGACATTGCTAACGTCTCCAGGGAGGAGCACTGTCTTCTTTGGCATCTGCAAAGTGAGTAGTATATGACAGGTATGGCCCTAAAAACTGCAGTGAGAATATATTCCTTATGCTCTGACCTCTCTGATTTACTCTGGCATTTGTTCTTTTTTGATATCTTTGTGGGGCTGAGAGTGTTCCTTGTGAAGACGGGATGGAGTTCATTTTCTTCTGTTGGCTGGTACTTTAAAGTGGGCATAGCTGCACTCCTTTTGCCTCCTGCCCAGCTTTTCTTCAGAAGGGAGCTTTTCTTCTCCCTCTCTTTGTGTATTTTTGGTAAGCATGCTGTGTTGCAACAGAATAAGCCAATGAAAGTCAAAACTTCCTCTTTTCCAGTCTGTAAACATTTCCTGGAACAATATGCTCAGCTTTGAAATCCTTTCCAGAGAGTATCTTAAGACCTCCCTCCCTCCTTCTATGAGTCACTCGATCAGAGCAGCATTCCCTTTACTTCTGTTCAAGCCACTTCTAGGCAACCTTGTTAAAGAAATAAGGATTCAGTATATGGGAAACCACTGCCAGGTTAGCCATTCCCTCAGGACACGCAGCTGTTTACCATCTGCTGGATCTTCTTGGGAGTCTTTGGGCTCCAGTCCCAGGCTGCAGACTCTCAGAGCAGGAAATTTTTCTTGGACACTGTCTGTTATTCAGAAGGATAAAGTTCATGGGCACAATACAGTAGGTTGCACGCTTTTTATGGTATTTCTCCTTCTAAAACAAATAAGTTACCTATTTGCTCATTCTGCCCTACCAGTAATCTGTTACATATTAGACCTTCCTTCATTGTGTAGAAGATGAGAAAACTGAAGGGGAATTTAAATAATTAGAAGGAAATGAGCTGTCTTTTAAGCTCTCTATTCTTACTTGTTAGGATTGCTCAGGGGTTAGCCCTGTAATGCGGTCATGCCAATAGCAACCACCACAGGTGAATGAAGTGAGCTGGAAGTTACAAACTGGGAAGACTGGAGCTTTGCACCACATCTGTGTTGGAGGGACCCGCCAATGGCTGTGGCTGGGCCCGTGGTGAAGACAGGAGGTGCAGTGAGGGTGGCCTGACCACAAGCTCCAAGGCCATTGGAGACTTTGTGCTGCTGCTCCCAGACAGCTGTACTTGTTCACTGCTTATTGAGGCTGGCAGGGAGGGTCAAATTCTCCAAGCTGTATGAGTCCTGAATGACCACAGAACACGGGGACAGGGTTAACCTGGAGCTCTGTCCAGGCAAGAGAAAACCCTCTGCCTGTGGCCATGGTGCTCATTTAGGTTAGATTATGCTTAATATTATTGTGTAGACCAGAAGTAATCTTCTGCTGTTGTTAGGCATACGTGCTGACTCTCCAGCTGTAATCAAGGCTGATGTTTACTATAAAGGAAATTAGATTGAGTTTAACTTTCCAGATTTAAGGAGGTGTTGGGTGGAAAAAGAGCTAAAGCACCTCTGAAGCCTTCCTCTTACACTTCCACCTTTCAGAGACGAGGAATGCTTGTCATTTAATTGAAGCTTTGTGAAATTGCCCATGTCCATGTGTAGTGTTTTGTCCTTGAAGTATCACTTTACATATTTCTTCTTACATTACTTGAGGAGAAGAGATACTCCCTTTTTTTTCTTTCCCTCTTCTTTCTCCTCATGGCCATTTCAAACTGACACACTGTGCTGCAGACAGAGGTGCTGGCAGGATGTGCCTGTGTGGGGACTGTGGGGAGTTTGTTTCCCTGGTTTGGTCTGAGCTCAGGTCTGTGGGTACTGTGTAGAAGGCATCCATTTAAGAGAACTGTGCCTGTGCTTCCCAGATCACTTAAGGAAAAGGATCTCATTTTTTTACCAAGGTGTTTGGCTGAAAGATTTTCTTTCTAATGATGATTTGAAGGCTCATGGTGTTTGGTACTATGATTAATTACGCGTTAAGATGCCTAGAGCCTCCAAGAATCAATTATTATTATTTCTTAAAATCAGAATACCAGTAAATATAATTAAGTGGAGCTTTAAATAACATGAAAAAAAGTGGAGGACGTTTTCTGCTGAACACATGCAGTTTTACACTGGGCTGAGACTGTGTGGAACAGTGAAACTTGACAGGGAGCTTTCCCAAGAGACTCAAATCACTGAAGATCAAGACACAGAAAGAAGGAGAGACAGAGAGAAGAGGTCTTCCTGTGGCTGATGCAGAGCAGGAGTCTGAAGTTAGGAGCCCCAGTTCTCCCCAGGCAAAGCTAGTCTTAGTGAACATCCTTTCCTTTTCTTGTTTCTGCTCCACTGTAACCAAATGCCTCCAACACTCAGCAACTTGCACAGCACTGGGGTGCTCCCAGACACATTTCAAAGATTGACACGTGGAAAAACACAGTTGGGAGGAAGGTGCTTTGTGTTATTCTGGGGAGCATTACTATGAACTTCAGCCTTGAAGGTTAAAAAAAAAGCCAACAGCTCATCTCCTATTTTCAGTCTCCTTTTATCCATACTCAAATAATTGAAATTTCCATACTTCCATAATTGAAATCACTCCCTCATTTTCACAGAAATAATGTAAGGGGTGTGACTGAATAGCAGCTTTGAGAAAGTAATAACACTTTGTTCTGCTTGATGATCCATCTGATATGGACTTTGCCCTATACAAGTGTGGCTGTTCCAAGAGCTGTCGAGTCTGGGAAGGCTTGAATGTAAAAACAAATACTTGAGTGCAGGAGAGGCAGCCTGGTTGTTGTAAATGGCTTTTCCTGCCAAAAAGCTGGTAATAGCATGTTGGCCAGGCATCTTTTCTTTCCTAATTGGAACCACACGATTTTGATTACAAACCTTAAGAATAACAGTACCTCCTCTAATTTAAGCTCCCTTTCTAACTTCCACGGTGTGAGTTCTTGCTGGAGTGTTTACCAGTGCAGGCTGCCTGTATTTGTTCCCCTTTGCATCCCTGGGTCCCCTTGTTTTACACTTCAGACTTTTATATCCTTTCATCAGCTCAGTTATTGCGAGCACCCAAGTTCTGCATGGAGTGACATTTGGTGAGAGTTTGTGCAACTTTGTAGAAAGATGTAATTCACTGGAAAGAGAAATGAGTAAGTTACTAGGCTAGGATTGCTGCTCTTTAGCATTGGATAGCATATTGAGTTCATATGGTACTTCTTTAGAATTTTTTTTTAGTTTTCAAAAACTGATACTGTCAGTGTAATTATGGATGCACTAATTCTGTGATATTTTAGTCTTTTTGACCAGGTAAAGGAGATGTCCCTTAGATTGGTGCTAGATCTCTAGACAGAAATGGCTTTAAAAGGTTGGTGTTTTGAAGTCCCCATTGGATTTTTGACTCAAAAGATCACTGAGCAATATGTGAAGTACCCTAGATTTTCAGATAGCCTGTCCCAAGACACAGTGGACTCAGGGAAAGTCCTTCATCATTTTATACTCAGATATGTTGGTTGGGCATATTCTGATACAAAACTTTTTCCATCAGACAACGCCAATTTGAAATTGAACGAGTCTGTGACACTGAGTTAGTGAAAATGCAATTTTGACAGGCACCAGCCAGCTTCTAGAGAAAACTTGCTCTGTAGTGCAGGATCTGAAACCTGCCTTTTTCTCTGTCATATCCCCTCCTAGCCAGCACTCACATGGGAGCCAGGAGCAGGGAAGTCTCAGATCTGTGTCCTTGGCAGCCTGATCTTGCAGCACCTGAGCAGAGGCTGTGATGACACCCAGGTGGTAGGATGCTCTGAAATCAGCCTAACTTTTCTGAAGCTCTACACATCCCATGTCCTTGAACATTCCTGCCCCTGCCTTCCAAGGCTTCGGGATCTGTAGAAAGATTTTTCAAGAAGTGCTGGCATGAAATACAGGTATTGCATGCCGTGCCAAGCATTGACTCTGCCGACCTGCTCTTGTGGCTGTGGCAAGTTATTTAACTTGGACTTACAAGTCTCCGTCAACATGTTTGCAGTAGGTTCAACAAAAACGTTTTCAAACAGATTAAAATCAATGGTCCTTTCTTCACCAGTGGGCTGTGCAGTACCAGTGTGTGCCACGCTTGCTCCCTCTCCTTGCAAGTGCTGTGAAAATAACTTCAGTAATATTTGCACTTAGCAGTACGAGCCTCTAGTCCCCAAGTGTCTTGTGTGGCAACACGTATGGAACTAATTCCATCTACAGTAGCAATGATTAACGCACACCTCCCTCTACATACCTATGCCACAAAAAAGAGTTGGCATGATAGCTAAGACACTGCCTGTTACAGGCAGCATAGAGATTTCTGCCTGCCACTGGCTTGGCTTTTAGCCTTCCCAATTAATTTTCCTAGGCTGTTTCATATAAGAGACTGCTGCTTTGAGGCGGTAAATTTTAAATGGGCAAAATGGGAAGAGCAGTAAAAATGCTTGTGAGGGCCTCTCTGCTTTCACACTGCTCTTTGGAAACCTGTGGTACCCTGAGTTGGGATGTAGAAGTGACATTGTACTCAACTGAGCCCAAACTCAGTTAACTAGTTATACTTTCAGTTTCTCAGTGAAGAGGGATCCACCAGCTAGATTTGTGTCCAGGTCATCCATCCGTGCTAACTTGAGGTGATCTATGCTCCTCTGCCTTCATTTCTTTAATCATGGGTGTTTGTCAGCAGAGCCAAAAGAGGAATCTCTATCTTCGCTAAACCAAGGGAAAAGAACAAAGCCTCTTTTTGCTTCTCCTGAGGCTTCCGTGGGAATACCTAAATGGCACCAATCAACAGTTTTGAAATGCTGGCAACAGCAGCTGGGGGAGATGGCATGCCAATGTGGGACCTGACACTACCACCTTTTCTGCCGTCAGAGCTAAAAATCTCATTTTTAACACTTTGGAACAAATAATATGTTTTAATAGCCATTAATTTGTAGCTGACACCTTCTCTCAGTGCCTCTGACAGCCTGCATATTTCCTTTGTAGTGTCATGCTGCTTCTGTTTAGAAGCTAATAATACAATTTTCATAGTTATTACACAGACTGTTTGGCTCTGAGGTTTCCTAGGAGTCTAAACAGTGCCAGAAATTCTTAGTGGAAGCTTTGGCAAGCTTTAAGTGAATGACATTCATTGGTCACTGTGCTGATGAGGGCTGGGATAGGGAAGTGGCCAAGATACCTACAGAAACTTCAGTTAAATATTGAAATCTGATTTTTCATGTTATGATAACTTATGAGCTTTTTCTACTGGTAACTGTTCCCCTTACCAAAGGTATGGGAAGGAGGATTATTTGGAGAGTGCTTGGCCACTGTTGTTTTTTGTGATATCTCTTGTCTGACTGACACAGGAGTTCCACAGAAATCTGAGATTGCTTTGAAACTTAAGAGCAATAAAAACCCAGTGCAGATGAAAGGACAGAAAATATGTTATGGTAAAATTTACATCCCTGCCTGATGCCCATCAAGTATGGGAGAACGTGAATGACAACATTGCTCTTGTTCAGGTTGAGAGACCTAAGCCTTGTTCCTCCTTCAGCTGTTACTAGAAACCACATGAGTTAAGTTGCAGAGGCACATGCTCAGAAGTTAGGAAATGCCCTTTTGTTTTTTCACTATAGCAAGCTTTAATTACCAGAATAGTAGCAATTATGGAAAATTTCAGCCAGAAGTTTGAACCGAAAGCCTTTATAAGCAGCTGAAAAGCTACTCTGTGAAGGGTTGCTTTCTACCTCTAATGACATGTTATTGGATCCCATATGCCATATCAAATCTTACCATATCTTTGGCTTCCTTTCCACACACTAATTAACATAAATGCTCCAACTCCTGCTTGCTTTGTAGCTTGGTAAATTTTGGGGGCAGTTGGGCAGCTTGGATTGTGGCAGTGTGTTGCCATCAGAGGGAAGGACTAATTTTTTATATAGTTTCTTTTTAATGTATCTAAGGCTATAGACTTCAGCAAAGGGAGGTTGCTTCTGATGAAGCTGTAGCAGGTCACTCACATTGCCTGGCAGTTGACAGCTTATTTCACTACAGAATTACATACACAAATTCAACTCCTGTTCTGGATGAAGTTTTGATCATGACTGTCCCAGCTTTCATTAAAAGAAAAAAAAAATATAAAAAACCAGCCTGATAGTCCAAGCCTTGCTGTATATCCAAACTACAGCTGAAAAGGAGGTGAGACAGCAGCTGTGAGACTTATCCATGGATTTTTACAAATAGGTATGTCTGATGTTTGCAGCATAAAGAGCACTGCCAAGGATGTGCCGTAGGGTACAAAAAATCCACTTGTCCTTGAGGCTGCCTAAGGAGCTGTCTGCAGTAATTGTCCGCCACTTTTGAAGGTTTCGAAACTTGCAGTCTGAGAAGTTTCTAAGCCTTGCGGGACCTGCAGAAAATGGAGTGAACGTGAGCGGGTCCCGCGCTGCGGCAGAGCGGCCGCTGACGAGCGCCTTGGCAGTTTTCACTGCTGCTATTTCAGATTCTGTGGGTGGCAGGGAAACAAGCAGGAATTAGGTCAATTTAGCTCTTGCTGCTGCTTGGGAAAGGGAAGAGCAGCTGCTGAGGCAACCGCAGGAGATATTCCCTCTAGAAGAGCAGACAAAAACTGAAGCTGGGGGAGGGGATAGGACACTGGGCCGCCATGTGAGGAGGAGGGAGATCAGCTGCTGGGGTTGCCTAGACCAGGAGTGGGCATTGCCTCAGGTGAATGGGGCATACATAGGCTGCACACTTGTGTAAATAGCTCCGAGGATGTAGTAACAGCATTGTCTTGCATCCTGGGAGGGGAAAAGGAGGGAGATGTGCTCAGGCTCTGCTCTGCGACTGCCCTGAAAGTGTTTCCTCTTGCCTTACCGTCCTCTGTTGGCAGTCCTGAGGCAGGGCTAAAATCTGTATTTATGGAAAGACACAGATGTTGTAGTTTGGTACTGGTTGGATCCTTGGTAACTGGGAATATAGAAAGGAGTTGTATTTCTAGCTACAGCATACGCTAAGCTACCTGGAGGAAATGATCTCTGCTGGGCATTACAGGGGTGTTGTAGTGCTTATGGCAGGGCTGTGGCCCTTTGGGAAGGAGCAGGTACCCTGAGTAATACACTGCATGGAGGCAAACAGGCTGCAATTGTTTTCAGTTTAGGGCGACATAATATTTTGTTTTCTCCCCCTCATCCACCCAGATGAGTTCCGTGGTCTGAGCTCAGCAAGCCTGCAGAACCAGCTCTATCAGCAGGACTGGAAGGGCACTGCAGCAGGTGTGAGCAGGCAGTGGGCAAGGAGGAAAGAATATGGCAGCACAGGGAGTCCATGGGGCTGCTCAGCTCTCCTCTGAAACCACAACCTAAGAGGGAAAGATTGCCTATGATAAATATAAGATTTCTTTCACTTGCCCCCTTTAGAAATAGCACCTGAAAAAAGATCTTTTCTGCAGCTTTGCAAAAGAGTAAACCCTTAATTTCATTTTCTGTCTCCCAGCTATCTGCCAAGGGTGCAGTCAAGCATCCACCATATGTACAGCCCCAAATACAGGCTGCAGTGATTTTGCTAATAGCAGTAGCACAAAAGAAGAAAAGAGAGCTTGCTCTTCTGTTTTATAATCCATTGACTTTCAGACATAGTAAATTGGTAAAACAAAACACTCACATAAAGTCTGGGTTTACAGAAGGTGAAAATCTGCCACCAAGAATGGTAATGTTGTTTTAATTATGCCAGGGCTTGAATGAGGGTTGCAGTCAGGCTTTCTGCTCTGCACTCCGGGGCCTGATGGGTGCCAGAGTTATTGTCTCTGTACGTCTCACCCAGTCCCACCAGCTGCCAGGCTGCAATACAGTTACGTCTGAGTCACTGCTTCCCAAAAGGATGACAAGTAGGTTGTGTGTAGCTGAATAGGACGATGCTGGTCCTCCACTGATCCTGCCAGCTTGGGTCTGGACTCAGGCCATAGCTGCACGATAAATCCAAACGAATGTTGTCAGCTGTTTAAGCGAGCTGGTTGGCTGGGGGTAGAAGATGAGAACAAGGCACGCAGCCGAAAAGTGGACTGGGGTGCCAAAAGAAGAGCCACTGGCCCTGTTTCAGCTTTCAGCAAACGGAATGGATCACTGGAAAAACACAATGGACCTTTTTTGCAGCCAGGCTGCACAGAGAGGGGGGATACTTCTTTTGGGGACCATGTCAGGCAGAATAGTCGCTGCTTACATGGGTCACTGGTCTTTGTGTGCTTTGGTCCTATCGACACCATCTTGTTTAGTGACACTATGAGTCACTGAGTTTGTTGCGCAAATATGGAGAAGTAGGATGCTTTTGAGGTTTTGTTGGTTTGGTTTTTGGTTTTGCTCTTTTTGTTTGCTTAGACCAGTAAAACAAACTTCGTGTGTTATGTGGGACAATCTAGCGTATATGTAGCCAATGAGGCAGATATACAAGGTGAGTCTGGCTGAGATCTGCTCCTCACTAAGGGACCACTCTCCAGGCTGGTTTAGTTCCTTTGGGAGAAGACAGCCTGTGTCTGTGGCTGCTTTCCACAGCCTGCTGGTGGTGAGCCCAGGAAGTCACTGCTCAGGTGTATGGTAGCTCCTGGTGACTCTACATCCCACGTGCAGTGAGGGGATGCCTGTTGTCTGATTGCATATCTTGGCATCTCACATTGCTGTTGTGGTGGCTTTTGACTGCCTCCAAGGAGAGGTCTGGGCTCCACTCTTCCAGGTAAACCAAATAATGTCCAGTTTTGCAGATTGCTGAATTTTCTGCCTTCTTAGCTTTCTTTCCACACAGGAAATATGCTCAGGGCTTAAGCACATAAGTCCTCATTTTACATGCTTAATACTGGCCTGTTTGTTTGCTGATACCACCTAAGCTGTGTGTGCATCAAAGCAGAATAGGAGGGAGTCTCCCAATATGATGGTGTATCTTTTTCCCATGGTCTAGATTTGGTTGCATAGTCCAAACACAAGTGATATCTCCAGCCGCGACATGGCTGCTTTCTTCCAGCTTGCTTCTATATCAGAGTGCATTCAAACATAATGCAATGATTTGTGGCAAATGTCTGCAGAATATTATTTTATAGTCAAGTTAGTAAAAGCTGGAATAACAGACAAATATCTGATGGAATATTTAATTTAAAAAAAAAAGTGCCAGAATTTGCATAAAATATTTGCTATAAATACTTTATAATCTGATTTCTAGCTTGTAGCTGTGCTTTGAAATTGGCAAAGCAAAGGTATTTTGGTTTTGCAGACAAAAGCTGTAGAGTTCAGTCCTGGCTGATTATTTGTCATGGTTGACCTAGGTTATGGGAACTAGTTCATTAGCTGAGAGTGATAAAGGAGGTAAAAGATAAAGGTCATGATATCAGGAGGATTAGTTGGGTGAATTAAAGGAGATGTGGAAACATAGCTAATCAGGATAAGGGCCACACAAATGATACCTTCAACTAACAGCCTTCAGCACTCTGACGCCTTGAAATATAACTCCTGCACAAAGCAAGCAGGAGAAGGAAAGATGCCACCTCCAACAAGCCACAGGGCTGAGCACCAAAGATCAAAGGGATACACAAGTAAGTGTTTTGGGGTATTTGACTGTCAGCTAATTTAAAAATTCTTCACTACAAGGAACATCTTCATGTCCCCTGAAATCTATTCCTCACTATTTTTCCTCAAAGCAGTATCTTTCTCTTGCTGCCTGCAGTTATTAACTCCCATCAAGTGTAACTGGATGTGCAGGGAAAGTAAAGGTCCTGCTGCAGTAGTGTCAAGCTTAATTTATATACTGCAAAACTGGAACATCTTTTAGAAAATGACTGACAGGCTTACCAGCTCAAATGAACTGGTTTGCTCCAGCAGTGCCACCAGGCAGAGGCAGCTCTTTTAGAAAGCACCAGAGTGTCTGCAGTGCTGAAAAGAATATGGGTGGTAAAGGTGAGAGGACAGCAGAATAACTGGAGAGGTGTGGGCCAGGCAGCCCATCCTATCTCCCTGCTCCTGCAATCCTCCCTCAATAAATCTGTGCCTGCTCTATCACTTTGGCATTTGCCTTTGTGGTGAGGAGCTGGATCCTGACTGACAGAAGCACTTTTGGCACACCATGTAAAAAATCTTGGGAAGTGCCAAGAGAAACATGAGTGATGTAGCATGTTCACATTTGTAATTTGTCTGCGTTTGAGTGCTGTATCCAGGGAGGAACAGGGTGTGTCGGTTTGGGGCTTAGACAGACTTTTCCTGGGAAAATAGCTTGCACAGACTCTACATAAATGTGGTGTATAGACATACAGAATGGAGCACAGGGAGACATCATCACATATCTGATCAGTGTGTAAGTGTATTTAGTTTTAATTAAAAACCAAAACGAAATGAGATTTTCTTTCTTGTTCTGGCTGCCATCAGGCTCTCTTCATTTACTGTGGGATAACAGAAATGGTGAGATGTTCAAAGCTGTATGGAAGCTCTGGGGAAACGGATGGTGGCACTATGGAAAATGCTGCTTTTCAGGTGTAAGGAATGTCTAAGTAAGGAGAAATTACAATGAACTCCCATGCACAAAAAATGAAAGTGTTAAAAGCAGATTTGGTGTAGAAAAGTTAGAAATGATCTTGCAGTAATGCACTCTAATTAGTACTGTTAGTAAAAAAGGGTTACAAAAGGGAGCGCATGACTAGAGTCTGGTTTGAAACAGGTCTTGGCAGAATAAGCATCACCAGAAGTAAATAATCTCTGAATCTTAAATTCAGGGAAAACTCTTAAGTTGGAAAGGACCTCTGGAGGTCATCTGGTCAATCCTCACAGAGGCTCACAGCAGGGCTGATTTCAAAGTACTTAGCTTAATAATTCAAAATGTTAACAGAAAAAGCAGCACTGAAAATGATTTCCAGAACATGCCATTTGGAGAGACTACAACATCACCAAAATGCAGTGGCAATTGCATTGAAGCAATGTTAGGATCTAAAGTAAATCAGTGCCCTGGCAGTCATATTTTTTTCTGTACAGGATATCCACGTGAAGTGCTCATACTGGGCTTATACTTCCCACAGAGCTGAATCTTTCCCTTTCAAAAATCCTGTGCACAGACTTTCAGAAGCACCGTTGTTGCTCACATGGTGGGAACTCCCTGCAGGAGCTTTTCTTCCCAAGAAGCTGTCTAGGAGAGACCCCAGCACTTCCCAACTGCTGAGCCAGGTATGTGCTGGTGCGGCTCCATCGACTTCTGTGGGACTGCTGTGGCGTGAAATGAGGATGAATCAGGCCTGTAGTCTTTCTTCTGAACTATGAATGTCAGTGCTAGCCTGGAGAAATACCATTTTCAGGCTGATGTGGTTTGACACCAAATTCTACAACAGAGACAGTGGACAGCCCAATGACTGAGTTGCCTCCCGCGGGACAGCGATGAGTGATGGGCAGGCACTTTTTTCATACACAGAGGCATTCTCCGTTCAGGCTCAGTAACATCCAAACCCCATTGATCTTCATAAAGAGTTTCAGTTTGGGCCTCGTGCCACAGAAATGTCTCCCTTTTCTCTCTGCATTACTCATCTTCCTGAGGGCCTTTTGCTCTCAGATTTGCTGCTGTTTCTGGAAAGCGTCCTGTTGTAGACCCTGCGGAGAGCACACACCTTCCATCGCGCAGTGAAAAAGGCTGGTCACAGATTCTTGTCATTGAGTCCACAAGCAAAACAGATTGAAAATGGAGAAGAGCAGTACCTTTGCTAAATCCTTCTAGCACGTTAAAGATTTTTTTTAACTATATAAACTGAGTGCAGTACTCTGAGAAGGAAAAGTGATATTCTAATGTGACAAATAGCTTTGTTCTCCCTGCTGACAAGTCTGAGGTCATAGCCCTTCAGGCACCTCACAGTAGGGCTGTTCATTTCCATCTTGTGCTGAAGGAGGAGGTTGAGGCCATCAAAAATGTTCCCTGTTGTTACCTTGTGCACTAACAAGCGCTGCCAGCTGTAAAGAGGGCAGTGGAGACCCTCTGGTCATCATTTGAGTCTCCACCTTGGAAAAATGGGTCCACTTTCATGTTTCTTGTTTTCACTCTCCAAACTCAAACTGCCAAAGCACATTTTGTCTCATAGGAGGAAAAAAACTACTTTTTTTTGGATTTGACCTCTCTTCTGAGTATATCCAGTGTAACTTGTTTGTGGCACAGAGAATTGACACACAGTCCTGGAAGGTCAAGTAAGACTGTCATCTTGTTTCTGCTTAGCCTTCAAGTAATAATTTTCAGCTACTAATGGCTATGATTTGTTATGTATAAGCTGTAATAACATACTGCTCAAATTAATGAAGTCCTACTTCCAAAACTCTAGGCTGACCATAATTTAACTCTTAAGAGCTCTACTTAGGGTTTAACTGTTTGGTTAGGCTTCAGATGATTAAAAAAAAATCATGATAATAAAAAATAAAACCACCAAGTGTTACATAGTGAAATTTCATTATGGTTTCTGTAATACTCAGTAAACATTTGTTGAAAAAGCTCATAATTCAATCCTTTTTTAACACAAGTAACAAACAAATTATAGTAATTTTCAAAAGCATCATGAAACAACAATTGGGAGACCATCTGAGGCTAAACAACCCCTAATGAGATGCAGTGGTAGCAATAGCAAGACAGACAGAAAATCTATAAAGATAATTAAGAAATTATCCATTTGAGAGAATTTTAAGTATCTTTTACATTCTCATCTGTAGAAGCCAATACATGTAACTTCCTTCTCACATCTTCCTCACCTCCAATTATTTAACAATAACATAGGAATTTCTACAGTGTAACGAGGCATCTGGGAATAAAGCATGGAGGCCCAAGCATTGGTTAACACTCTGTCTAACTGACTCTTCTACTGGCAGAGCTAAAATTCCAGTACAAAATACTAGCCCCAGGGGTAAACAAACTAAGAAAAAGACTTAAAGAACATTTTTCAGGAATAATGCTATGATGCTTACAATGGACAAGAAAAGCAAGATAATAAGTGCCAGCAAACTCACGATGTCCTGTTTTGGTTTGCACTGTGCCTAGAACTGGTTTTACCCACTCTGTCCTTTTACTCACTCCTGATAGTATGAAACACAATGATTTTATTATGCAGATAAAAAGGAAAAAAATGGCATTTCAGTTGAAGCTACCTGTGAAAGAGACAGATCTTTTAATATATGTAAAAAGAAAATAAGAACCCTCCCACAAATGCCATTCTTGGTAAGACATGTAGTGACCCTCAGAAAATTAGGTGGTACATGCAATGCACACCTATGAGTGACCATTTGTTATTGTATTGGTAACACTGTTTGAATGGGGGGGGTCCATCTTCTTTAGAAGAAGTACCTTTTGAACAAAACCAATCCAAGATGATGAGGCAGTTGAAGACCAGAAGTTGTCTGGGCTGCTTAGTCTAGAGCAGTTTGGGGACCAAAGAGAAGATAGGCATTCATGACTCTTGATTTGGGCAGAAAAAGATGGGCCACTGTTGTGGAAGTGCCTGCTATAGTCCGTCTGTCTGCCACAGTGGGACCCCAACATACTCATCTTTGAGGTAGATCATTCCATATCTGCCCTTCAGTGGAAAAAAAAATGGGCTGACTGAAATGTGTCTTTTGAAGACCAATTTTATCTAATTAACTTTGCTGTTGCACAGATCTGAATAAAAACCAAAAGACATTTTATTCGTAGGGAGTGAATCTTATTGTGGTCCCTATTCTTGCTTCTTGTTCTTCTTTCCCACAGTTTCCGTTCCCTCAACCCTCCCAAAATAAGGTCTCCGAGATGAAAGCAGTCAATTAGGTAAAGAGAAACTATTGCATCACTTATGTTGGTGTTAGATTCCCTACTCACAGCACAGTGGGGAGATCAGAGCTATGCAGTGTGATACATATTGCTGGGATTGCACAATGATCCTAAATTACCACTCTAGTGCAAATAAAAATATGTAAATGATATCACCCCTGATGAATGTAAAACTGAGCCAAGCAAATATGGGAGTGCCAATAAGAAGCTAGACGCCTTTTTCTAGGATAATAAAGACTTGCTAATTTGTTCCATTTTTAGAAAGTAAGAAGGAATCATTGTAGTGATACAACAACCACATTTTATCTAAAGTGCTTTTTTATCAAATGTAATTATACAAAGATATATTCTTATGCAGTCTAACTTCAGCAGGTTTAAGGTTTTTTATTTATCTGTGAGAAGCCAAAAGTAAAGAAGCCATATAATAATGCAAAGGAATGAATGACTAGGGATCCTACCAGAGATTTCAGAATTCAGGTCTTTCTCTTGCTGTCAGATTCATGGCCAAGTTCTTTGTGAGTAGCCCCAAAATGTTAAATGCATTAGATCACTTAGAATGGGCATCTCTTGATAATATATTCCTCAAAACAGTAAACTTGCTCCTGTCAATGACCTAGAAATAATGAAGGAACTTTCTGAACAATCTCCATGAAGTCTTCTTTAACCTATGCTTTAAAAGAAAGTAAAATATTGCTGGCTGTGCACAGGTTTAATTTTTCAGGCCTTTCCCTTGGTGCCTTGCTGTATGGATCATTTCAGCTGGGTGAGAAAGGGGAGAAGTATGATTATGTCATGCAGGTTTTCATGCGTTATAAAAGTAGCTAACTTTTTCTGCATAGTGATGGAAAATGGTGAACTCAGACTGCTGGGAGGATTATGTTTTTGATTAATAAAGAAACTGTCCAATTTAATGCTTCTTAATTTTTTTTCTCCAAAATTTTGCTGTAAATGATATGTTTGCATTATAAGAATCATGGAAAATTCCATCTTGTTTATGTAGTGTGTAAAGGCTGGACTGGCACTGAAGTGTAGGTAATTTTCAGAATTCTACAGTGCCAAACCTTGAGTACTGCATTTGTCACTGCAGTTCTATTTTGAGCAGGTCCTCAGGATCCCTGCTGCTGCTTTGCTCATCTGTGACTGCCCTCCCTTTAGATCAGTCTGATTCTTCACTGTAGGTCTGGAAGAAGTCATTCAGACCACCTCAATGTCTTCAGGCTATGTCTGTCTGCTTCCTAATACCCCCTGGTGACAGATCCCCCAGTCTCCCTAGGAAATTTATTCAAGTAATTTCCTGCTCTTACTGCCTTTTTTTCTTCTTACACCTAACCTAGATGTCTTCTGCTACAACTTAATTATTCCTTAATTGCTCCCATTATTTCTTGTCCTATCCTCTCTATTCATGGAGCACAGCCTCTTTTTCCTTGCTGTAATATTTTATGTAATTGTGGTTTAACTTTTTGGAAGTTGCATGGAATATCCTAGTCCAATCCCACTAATCGTTTGGCATTTTGGGGAGACAGAGAAGAGAGAAATAGGGGCTTAAGACTTTGTGAAGAAGACTTCTAAAATCTTCTTCACAAGTACATGTGGAAGTCATCTCTAACCACTGACAGGCCCTTGACCTCTTCTGCTCTGAACACTAAAACAGTTTAGACCAGATTTTTCACCTTGCTTATGCTCATTTTAGATGAAAGCTGTTCGGTGGAGTGATCACTAATGGGAATGAGAAAGTTTAAGGTGGTGATGCCCCTTGTTCTCTACCACCCCAGAGAATGAGATCATGACTGAAAAGTGGTTGCATGACCAGTGTCAAGAAGTAACAAGAGCAACCATATCTGAATTCTGCACTGGTGGCAAAATTCTCTACCCTCTGTCTTGTGGTTTGTCTGCAGTTCTGCTTTCCAGAGTTTTGTGTTATGCTGTGGCTTTCGAAGACACAGATTCCTGAAGCAGTGGAAGTGCAGGATCTCAAAAACCTTTGTGTGACTCATTGCTGTGTAAACAACACCAATACAAAAATGATGCATGGGCAGGGGAGGGGGTGGGAGCATGAGGAAGAAAGGTAGAAGTCTGAGGCTGCAAGAAATTGGGACAATTAAGCATGAACCCAGACCTGACACCCTGCCCTGATTAATTTAACAATAATTAAAGACTTTCAGTGGAGATCAGCGTTCTGCTGGTTCCCAGCCGTGCAGAGAAGGATGAGCTGTGCAACGGTAACCAGTCCCTATTCATCACAGGCAACACACACAGCAATTACCAGTGCTGCCTATAAACTGAAGCAGACTTTAGCGTTAATTGATTTACTGGGACCTTTTATTCCCTTTCTCTTTTGTTTCCTCCTTTTGTCCCTTATGTTTTTATTTGAAGGGCTGGTTCATTTGGCCACATCACACGCAGTGCCTGGCCACGGGGGATGTGGCCGTGGGATATGGGGTGGAGCTGCCTGGATTTGAGACACTGCCCTCTGCAACTGTCCCATCTTTCTGAGTCTGCATTTCCCAGGGTGCTGCCTGTGAGAGAGTCTTTCTTCTGAAATCCACTGTAGTAAGCAAAGTGCATTAGACATCCACTCTTCCTACTTCCTTTCCCCACACCTCTTCTTGCACTCCTCTGTTTTCAGTAGTGATGTCGTTTGCCTCTCATTTCACGCTGAATATGAGAGAGAAATCTCGTTATTTCTGACTTAGGTATTCACATGTGTCTCTCTACAACATGTCATGCCAGTTGCCAGCTTGTTACAACATCAGAAGAAGAATTCAAAGTGCTGATTTATCTGCCATTGGAAATGTCTCAAGGGATGAAAGCAGATATGATAAGGAGGGGGAAAGGGAGAGAAGACAGGGAAGACAGCACAGTGCTGCAGCTTTCAAGGACAAAAATCTAGCCTTATCTTCGTTTTCTTGCTTATTTGCTCCTGTTCTGCTAGGTGGACAGGCAGAATGATCAATGGATGTGAAATAACCAGAGATGTAATGGGCAGGAAATTTTTTTAATCTGTGAAGGAAAACTGTGGGAGAAGGATGCTACGAAGTCTGGCTGGTAGCTGTTGAACAAAAAGAAGAGAAAAGAAAAAGAAAAAAGCTTGATACTTGATCCCAGTCTTTTGTTGGAGAATGAACAGTAGTTTTATTTTAGAGCTGAAAGGCTTCCAAGCACAAAGTACACCCGTCTGCTCCTTGCACTGAATATTGGAATCAGATGTCTAGTTTTGGTCCTCTGTCTACGTTTTTTTGTTTCATGTGTCTGGCTCCCTATATCATTTGTTGCAGGAGTGGGTAGTTGATGACCCCTCTAGCCACAGGCATGACATTTCTAGCTGTACCCACAGAAAAGTAAAAAGCAGTGAAATGCTTTGGTATCCTCAAACATTGGTATTTATTTTTCATGGGCATGTAGCAGTTCAAATGAGGGATTCCCAACTTCTTTATGCAAAAGACACAGACCAATTGAGGGAAGAAGGAGTCTCTGGAGAGTATCCAGCCCAACCCCTGCTCAAGGCAGAGGCAGCTGCAGCAGGTTGCTCAGAGCAGTGTCCAGCTGGGTTTTCAGTTTCTCAAAGGATGGAGACTCCATGAGCTCATCAGTCAATCTGTGCCAGGGTTTGACCACCCTCACCACAAGAAAGCATTTTCCCCCTGTATTTCATTTTTTGCCCAGAGCACAAGCCTGCCTGTGGCAGATGCATGCTGTTCCTTGTACAGGAGAGTGGTACAGCACAGGTAGCCACAAAGAAGTGCCTGGAGGTGCCACGAAGATGTGTAGCTGCTGCTCCAGCCTTGTGCCTGTGGGAAAGGGCACTAGGAGGTAGCAAACAGTGGTGTCTCCCCTTTTCCCCATATTTGTGGGGAAGCAGAAGCTTTCAGTATCCAAAGGGAAAGGCAGGGAAAGGCAGCACAATCTGGTAATACCGCATGGCAATTCTGTTATGGAAATGCTTTCTGGCTTTCTTTTAAAATTATGAAATAGTTGGCTTCAGTTTCATTTTTTGGGGGGAAGGGAGGAAATATGCTTTTCGTAGTCTTTTATATATAGATTATGTATCAGAATGTATATATACTTCTGTGGGTAATATACAAAATGATTCATACTGGTCTTACGCTGTGCTTGAATCTGAGCTTTTGTCTAGTGAAATGGTTAAACTGCTTTCCTCAACGCTTAAAGGGATGTTGTGAAAACAAACTGATATTTATGCAGTGCTTTGAAGGTTTAAAGTGTGCATTATTTATTTACTGTTATCATCAGAGAAGTGATTGATAGTTTCTGCTTATGCTGGTATTGACATGAACCTGTGAATAATATATATCAAGAGAATGTCAGTTTGTATGCAAATGGAAAAACCAAATGGAAGGGATCCTTTGAAATGATAAAGAAATAAGACAACAAAGCTATGGAGCAACCTTAAAAACATATTGCAGTGTTAAAATTTCTACTAAATCTGTGTTCTATGTTATCAACAGCCTTGCACACTGGTTAGTGAGGTCCAAAATGTTCATAATTTAACACAGGGAGCATTTTTCATTCAGAAAGAAATTACACCCAAAAAAACCTCCATTAGTATTTTTAAATTAATAGAAGACTGGCAGTAACTCTCTATGACATCTACTTAATAAGCTGTTGAAGTGATTTAGTGATCAATGAGCATTGACATTCCAAAAAGGGAAAGGCAGACTTTGGCATTCCTTTCAGCACTGCCCCCTGCCTCTCTGCTGCATGTGGCATAAGAGCGGCATCCTTGGGAACCTGGGCCTGCCCTAGCCAGTTGCTTGCAGAAGGCTGCTGCGAGAAAAGATGCAACAGATCTCTTCCTCTCCTGCCAGAAAAGAAAAAAAAACCCAAAACATTCTCTGAAATGCTGATTGAGCAGAGCATTTAATCTTGGGCATGAAGGATAAGGCTATTCCAATGTGGTCATAATTTTAGATACCTTGTATAAAATGGGTGAGACATGTCAGGCCTTGCAGAAAGAGCTCTGAAAATGCAGGGGATTTAATAGGGAACCACTGTGTTTGAGAACCTTACTGGAGAGTGTGGAAGGGCTGGAAATGCCTGCTTGAATGCACCACAACAGTGGACCCTACAGAAAGGAAAATTTTCTGTTCCACAAGGTCACCGAGCAACAATCATCCTGGTGCCTGGAGAGGCCATGCCTGAAAGTCTGGACTACATGAAGACTTCTCTTTGCCCTTTCTCCAGGCATCTCTGCCACAGGTGTCTACATACAAACATGCAGGCCCATGTCCATACTGTATATGTGTGTATATATGGTATGCATGCAAATATATGTGGTATGTGTATGGTGTATGCTATATATGTCATATGCCATATATGTGGGATTTTTTTTAATCTCTCCATACATATAAGTACACAGCTTTACTTATTTTTTTCCACATGCAGTGATGGAAGTGTTTTTGAAAAATGAGTAATTTCTGCTGCTCCCTTTTCACTGAATTCAAATACAGATGCTTGACAGTGAGAAGGAAGTTTTTATTAAAAAAAAAAAAGAGCCTATTTTCCTAAATCTAGTGAGAGAAAGCAAAACTGAAGGATGGTGTTCACATTTAATGGACCAGACTTTAGTAGGAATAAATTGTTATAACTTGGCTAGTATCACTGAAGCTGCACTGATTACCTGTGCCTGTGAATCTGTGTCCAGGTTTTTGGGGTTTTGGCCTGTTTTAATATCTTCAAATGACTCTTACTTTATTATTAGCAGAAGATAATGTGTTAAGTGTTCTGCTCCTTGCGTTGGCACATACATGTGGGGCTTGACACTGGTAGAGCAGGGATTGGCAGTCCTGCTCAGACAGCACAGTTTTGCAAATCGGCTGTTTCCCATTCCTTCTTTTAGGTTCATACTTACAGAGGTAATGAGTAAAGACAATCCTACTCCGGAGACACCTTTATAGCTGATTATAAGGATTGATAGTCCCCATCATAACACATTTGTCAACATACCCTTCAAATGATAATAATTACGTCTACCAGAATTTGGTAGCTAGTCCTTGGTCCTCTGCTCTTCCACTGCCCACCTCCGTGTTCTGACCTGATTTGTTTTGTGGTGTCCCCCAACATTAAATACAGCTCTTGGTTTCCAAAACTGAGGCAAGTGGAATAAAGGATGTGCTGTGCCTTGGTATTTGTAGGTCCCTTTAGTCAGACATTTCAGGAAGGCCATCAAAATGCTTCTAGCATGTAGAGCTACTCTTGGGAGAGCAGGTGAGGCTTGAAATGCATTCTGTAGTTGGCTTTCCTTGTCAGGTTTGATTGCGGGTGGTTACGATAGGACTGGATGAGCTTTGACTGGGATTTCCAATCTGCAGAAAATGTTGTTGGGCAGGTCGCTGTGAGCCTTCCCCACTCCGCTGGCCTCCCATCCGGATGGCTGGAGTGATGTGCTGCAAACTGACAGCTCAGGGACATGCAAGCGAGCTGCTCTCTGGAGTGCAGCTGCTCTGCTGGGCATTGCTAAGGTAAAGTTGGAATCTGCTGAGATGCTACTGGCTCTCTGCAGTGTGGCAAAGAGGAATTAATGCTTGGATACCACTTGCTGCTTGCTGCAGCACTTGAAATTACTTCTGGCAGAACACCCACATTGCTAGAGAAGCTACATTTCTTCTTTTTCTATCTCTTCCCTTCTTTCAAACTCTGTGAAGCAAAGGGGAACCTTTGGTCTGGATTGTAGAAATTGCTGCATGGTGTTGCCTTTTTAGAGGATGAAAAGAAAGCTTATTTCTTCTTTCCTCTCTGCCTGAATCTCTTCTATGCTTTTCACTGTCTTACAGTCCTTTTCCCATCTTCTACTAGGTAATTTTTGTCTTTTAGGACAAATATATTCTTTACTTTGCTGTCACCTTCAGGTTAAAATGCTAGTCAGTACAAATGTTACTCTGTTGTCTTCTTCAGTTTTGATTTATGTGCATGATTTGGGGGGAAGGAAAAACTTAATCTAAGAAATGTCACTGTTGAACCTTTGGGACCCCAATAGCTGGTACCCCATTTTGCAGTGGGCTGCGTCTGAAAGTACAGACCTGATGCGTGCTTTAGCCAGTCAGTAATAATGTTGTGTCTGTCAGGGAGTGTTAAGCAAAGACACATGGATGCTCAAATTTAACTTCTAAGTTAGACCCTACCCTATTGGAAGCAATGGTCTGGAAACACTTTTGAGGACCTGTTGCCAGGAGTGTTTATGTCAAGCGAGATAGAGATTGACCAGTGTGTGAATAAAGGTTCAGGACACTCAGGGACCAGAGGGAATTGTCCTACAAGCCACTGGCAGTAGCTGGGGTAACCTGGAAGCCTATCTTCTAATGTACGAGAATGAGAAATTCTGCTTCTGATATGTTTTCTTTGTGCCATTGCTGTATTGTCTTCCTGATATTAGGATTTCTCTAAAAAATAAATACTGTTGATGTTTTCTTCTACTAGCATGCATTTATGGAGGCTTAAGACTCCGACTCAGTGCTTACTTTCATGCTAAACAGGTTAAGTTAGATGGCTACCAAAACACAGGGTTCAAGAGGGAGGTCAAAGAAACATTTGTGTATAGTCTTAATGCACAGTCTGTTCTAGACAAGTCTTTATATTGATCTTTTTTAAACCTCAGCATTCACTCCACTCTCCTTTAGTTGTTTTACTTTTTGAAAACATAGTGGTTATTAAATGAAGCAGAGTTACCAATATCTGCAAGAGGATGGATTTGAAGTTTCTTTTCTACTTTTTTTTTTAATCTTCAGCACAAGTAATTACTTGCTTTAGAATTATATTGCTTTAGAGGCAAAAATCTCACCAGGAGTTCAACCAGTGATGGAGTTGAAGTGGCTTAATTGTAGCAATATGAGAATTATTCACTGGCCTGTTGCACTGTATACAGCTGATAAATACCTGTAGAGGACTGAGTGTCATAAACATCACCAGTTTTATTCAGAGACAGGAAGCATGGTGTTCAAAAATGACTAAACCAACCCTCTTCTGTCACTCCAGAAAACCCACAGGATAAACAAAAAGCCTTGAGAACTGTACAAACAACTGTTTTGTAAAGGAAAATATGTCTTGGGATACAGTTCAGGATACTCATCTCATGTACAGAGCGCCTCTTCAGCTATTTGAACAGCACAAGCCCTGTTATACCAGCTTGCTAATATTCACTGCTGGCCTGCAGGCAAGTCTCACTCTTCTCCTCCATCTGGTTGTTTCACTGTGTATCACCACTTCGGCCCTGTGTCACCACTCCCTAAAAGCAAAGTCAGCTCTTCTCCAACTAACCTTTCAGCTTTCACATGAGATCTACTTTTTGCAGCGATTCCAAGTAAAGCCAGTTGAGAAGTTTCTGTCTCCTATGGTGAAGGGGTCTTCTGAAAACCAAACAGCTCTTCAGTTTTCTCTGCCTCTTCTGGTTTGATCAGCTCTGGAAATGGGGTTTTCTGTGAATGGGATGAAAAAAAATCCATTGATTTACTATACAGAGGCTTCTGTCTGGTATCTGTGATTAAATATCTTATGCATGAAAAAATACAAAACCCCAAAGCTGAAAACTCGTGAACATCTGTAGTGAAAGAATACAGTTATGGTTATCAAAAAAGTGTGTGGAAAACGCCAGAACTGATGTTGTTCATACAGCCTTACTTCAGCCAACAGAGAGATGTTTGTTACACTGCAGTCTTCATTCACATGATGAGATGTTACACTCTCTGATGCAGGAGGATTAACATGACTAAAGGCCTCTTATATTTGGAAGGAGTGCATGACAGTGTCATCGACCCACCCAGGTCTATTTTAGGAAGATAGTGAAGCAGTCCTCTGGGCTCCTTGCATATTAACTGGAAAGAGGTGAGTGTTTTTAAGAAAGGTCATCAGTGTCCCTCCCCAGAGTTAAGACACTGTGTTAGGAAGGCTGGATCCTCCCCTCCAGTCTTCTTGTGGTTTTTTTCAGTGTAAATAAAAGATTGCATACTGTTTTTCTGTTCCCCTTTCTAACCCAACCTTCTGCTTCTTCTATGCTGTTGTGAAATGAAGCCTGTACAGAGCACTGATGTCATGGTAAGGCTAAGAAGGCAACACCCGCTGGCCTTGAAAGCCGCATGAATCTCTGTCCCTGGCGTGGCACAGATGGGCTGTGTGTGATGGACAGGTTTTGACCTGCTTCTCACAGCCCCCGGTGCAGGCAGTACCATGTGCCTCTTCACAGCTTCACCTCCAGCTGCCCCACTCCCAGCTGGCTCATTTCTCCCCAGAGATGTGTGTGTCAGGGCAGGGGCACTGGTGGCTGCTGCATGTCACAGGCAGCAGAGTGGAGAGCAGGTGAAGTTCTCAGTGTTTTGAAACAGTCAAGGGAGGAGATCTGCACGCTGCAGGCAAAGCTGGCTTTGCAAAAGTCATTAGAAAGCACTTTTACGGGGAAAGCGAAGGGGTGGGAAAATCCCATCTGTCTTGCTTCGAGAGGTTTGAAATGAAAAGCTAAATCTCCAAGTGCAGGTCCAGGACATGAGCAGCGTCTCCACCCAAAATCCTAATGTCTTCCAAATGAGCTTGGGTTTCAAGCAAGTGTCAGAAGACCTGACCAAGAAAACAAAATGTGAAGGCGGCTCTGTGTTAACCCTGGAGTGGCTGCCACGAGCCCTGTCTGTGATTAGTTTGGGGAGCTGCCACAGCTCCTTCAGGGCACTGCTGTACTCGCACCACCACTGCCCAGGGGAGGCCAGATTCTGTGGTGCCAGCCTGGAGTGTGTGGTGCAGGTGAGTTATGAACTGGGGAAGGAGATGGCCTGACAAAGACAGGATGTGCTTTGGGAGAGAGGGGAGTGCACTGTTCCTCAAAACACTTGCCATCCTCACCCTCTTGCAGCTGGCAGTACAGTCCCATTGTGGTCACTAAGGCATTAGGAGGTGGAGACTGGTGAAGACATGGGTTTACTCTGTGATTTTGGGCAAGGTGATTCACCTCTCTGCACTTTTCCCCAGCAGGTTCTGTCATACCCATTTAAGCAATCCCAAGGCACAGTACCCTACAGGGTTGGGAGAGCTGCTCCTACAGTGTTTATGCAGTGTCTGTGTCTACGAGTGTGTGTGTCACAGCTGGTGAAACTAATTTCCACCACCAGACATAAGGCACAGGCCTGACACAAGTGGGGGAAGAGCAGGAGAGGGACACTGAGCCTTCCTTGTTCTCTAAACATTGTCATTTCTGCTTGTCAGGTTTCCCTGTGAATGAATCTAATGACAGCTGACCTGTTGCATGAGTTGTATGGGCAGTAGTTTCCTTGGGACACTTTGTGGAGCTGAATTTGGCGCTTGTTTCCTGGACTAAAGTCCTTCTTGGTGATTCGTCAGCTTCTGGTCTCCATTGGAGCAGCGAGAGGTGAAAGAACAGAAGGGTACAAACAACAGAGAAATCAAGAAGCAGCTTTTTCATGAAGACCTGAATTGTGTTT
Source organism: Falcunculus frontatus (assembly GCA_013398115.1). Taxonomy (NCBI): domain Eukaryota; kingdom Metazoa; phylum Chordata; class Aves; order Passeriformes; genus Falcunculus; species Falcunculus frontatus. Next base: position 346,137 of record VZRV01009273.1, read on the forward strand.
TACTGTTTCTTAACCATGTCCTTGGTTTTAATGCAATTAGTGTATTCTGAGGTAATGTGAATTCATTCAGCTTCTTTGCCTTCAGGACTAAATTGGTTTCTCAGGGAGATCTGGAAATCCCTTCCCTAACCCATTACTGTGCAACATGATATGATGTGTATAAAGGGGAGCACTGCAACTGAGCTTAGAGAATAGACTCAGCTGCATGAAAATACCTGCATGTCCAACTCCCACTAATCAGGTGTCCAAGTATATTTGTTTTTGGGGCTGAGGTGATGTAATTTGGAGAGAGGGAATTGGACAAAGGAAGCTTCCCTTTTTTTTCCCCTAAAGGAATAAAAGCAATTTTTATCAGGAAAAGCAGAATGTTTAGTTGCATTTATTAAATCAAGCTGCCTTTTCTGGTAATGGCTTATCTGCTCTCCCATACCTTCCAGATGCTGCCTAGGCTCTTCAATTGGCCCTGCATCTGCATGAGGGGAATGGCATGACCTTGCTGTGTGGTCAGAGCTGCATCAGTTAAGCAGAGGGCATGGGTTACAGTAGGAGACTGGAGTATTTAGACAGACAGTCTTGGGCTGCTCTTGTGAGAAATAAGGGAGGAAACTGGTTTAAAGCAAGAGTCAAGACCAAACAATGTCTTGTGGCAGGAAAGATGAAAGTTTATTTTGTATCAAAACAGCAAAACAGTATCTGTGAGGCTTTCCAAATGGAAAACTTCGCTTTTGAGCTCAGAACCAAACTGTTTCATCTTCTGCATGCCAGAATCTCTTTGGTGGATTTCTATGAAAATTGAAAAATGTCAGCCAAAAGCAGACAGTTCAGGGTAAAACTCTTGTTTTCCATTTAAAAAAGCAGCCTGAATAGGAGAGTCGTGTGGTCGTTCCTTGGCATCACGGCATTTGTACTGCAGCACTGGAATGTGCATTCCATGTATGAATGAAGAAATGCTCATTTTAACTCTCTCTTGGGAGATGCAGGAGAAGGGGATGTGCTGGCATGGATCATTCTGTAAAATGCTAACTATGGAGATGGGAAGGGAATACTTACGCTTGTTTTACTGCTCTGGCAATATTAAATGTACTTTTTTGTTATTCCCATTAAGACAGAGAGGAGATACTTTTTCATGAGGGACATAGGTGCTGATTTGCTGTAGTGGAACATTTCCCCTGCTGTTCCTTTGTTGACATTGATTATTTATACTGCTTGTGCCTTAGTTGCTGTACAAGGTTTCTGCCTTGGAAACCCTGACAGTTCCCTGGGGATACAGGACTGTTTCTCACTCCAGGAGACACAGCCCCAGCTGGGCACTGGCAGCTGAAGGCTTCCCCAGCCCTCCTGCTCCTTCTCCCCCTGTGCCATGGTGGGTAGGATGGAGGGAGAGGATGTTGTGCCACCATGTGCAGTGTCTGCTCACTGTCTCATGGCCAGACAGTTCTTGGGGTGGTGGGCTGGAGAGGGCAAGAGGGAATGTCTCTACCTTGCCTGCTCCTCTCCTGTCTGCCTGCTGACTTGCAAGGGAATGGGGTGGCTCAGTGGCTTCAGCTTTCCTTTTCCCATACCTTTTCTCCCAGTTTTGCACAGAGGGGTGGGAACTGGCATCCCTTGGGACTTCCTTGGGTGGACTGGCAAGACTGTAGCATCGTCAAGCCCCAAATAAACAGTGAAGAAAGTGGGAAAGGACAGGCACTTGGATATTATGTCACGATGGGTTCAGCTAAGTGTCTATCTTGGTATATGCTTGTTTGTTTGTTTGGGGTTTTTTACTTGTTTTTTTTTAAACTTGGATAAGGGTTTTGCTCTCAGTGCTGGTTTTGGCCATCAGCCTGCACATGCATCTAAGAAAAAAGAGACTCTTCATTTTTATTTTCTTTAAAAGGAAATCAGAGCTTTTTATAGACACTTACTGTAGAGAAGCAAAAAATTTGATGCAGACAGTTCATTATAACCAAAACTCTTCCCACCTTCTCAAAGCACTGCTGTTCACCGAGGTGATGCCAATTCACCCAAGCTCCATTATGATAAAGCTGTAGAGTTTGCTCTGGAGAAGTAAAAAATTCTCACGTAACCCACTTCACTGTGCTGGGACTAAATGATATGGAGACTGGTGGGAAAGGCGAGGCTCCCAGCCGCACGCCACTGTTCAGAGGGCTCCTTGGCTCTTCCTGTTTCTATCACAAGAGTTTGGCTCCATGCACTCCTTTCGTGTGAAGGAGATGATGTGTTTCTTTGTTGCTGTGCCAATATGGAACAATAAACTTTGTTCCTCCTCTTTTTCAAAATAGATTCATAGTTTGGAGATATATCTCACACATTTATCTCTCACATATACACATTTATACTTCTATGTATTTGGAAATAGTGCTGAGGACATTATCTGATTATTTTATGTTCCAGCCTGGACATAAGTATCACAGCAATATTTATCAAACTATTTCTGGTTTTCAGCTCATCTGGAGATTGTTAAGAGCAGCCCAGGATATAATTAATCTTTCTCATCTTGTTTTACAGTGTTTCTGCCACTTATGTGTCCTTCAGTTTGCTCAGTGGCTTAAACTGGAGATGTGCTTTGTGTTTCTCTTCCAGAATGACTTCTAGAAAGGCAAAAGGAGTATTTCTCAAACTCCACCTAGTTGTGCAAAGAACAGCATAGTCATCATCATTATCGATATAATTCATCAGCATATAATTAAAACAGAAAACTGCAATTTTTTATCAGGAAAAACAGTCCTTTCTCAGTCCTTGAACTCAAATGACATATCCTAAATACATCTTGGATATGAAGCAAATTTGTGACAAACAGGAACAAATGTAAAATACACATTTTTATTAGAAATTGCTTACTCCAAAGCAACATATTTGAGCAAAAGAGTGTGTGACATCACCCATCACTTGGTTTTCTTAGTGATTGTCTCTTTGCCTGAGTAATGCCAGTTGTCTTCTGCAGGCAAATGGAGTCCTGAGTATTTAATCTCAATAAATCACTCAGATGAGAACTTTCTAAAGACAAAATGGATGGGTTTGGAAGGAACTTGCCTACAGTTCTAATTAAGGGTGGTCTTCATTGAGGTGTCCATAGTGAATGCTGGAGTGTATATGGAGGAGTTTGGCAGGCTCTCCAACAGCCAAATTCCACCTTCCCATAAATGGTCAAAAGTCCCTTTACACCTGTGGGGGAATGTGGTCTGTCATTACCACAAATAGTGTTAATTGTTTTCAATTAAAACAATTAACTAATAATATTAATTTTCCCCAGAGGTCTCCATTTGTTATCCCTGTCAGTGAATGTGTGATGACTGAGGCCAGTTAAAGGCCTTTGCTGGGGAGCTGGTGGTGATCAGGAGGGATAAGGAATCCTTTGCCTGAGATTTGCAAACTAGAAAAACTCGCACATTCATACTTGACATCAGTTATACAGCAGGTCCCCTAGAGAGAAATACTGTGGGCACCCTGAGGTAAGCAAGCTGGGAGATACAGCTCTGGTTTGCAAGGGAAAGCAGAATACTGACTGGGCTTTTGACTAGTGTTTGTTTGGATTCAGTGCTTGCTGAACAAGATAAACACACCCATCCAAGGAATATCTGAAGGTAGCATCATTTGCCAAGTTGTTTCTAAAGGAACAGGAACACAATTAAAAAAAAAAAATTACCTTGTGCCTTCTTCTAAATCCTGTCTCTCTTATTATCACTGTAGTTAGGACAGGATTCTCATGTTTGATGAAGGATAGTTCCTTCATCTACTTTATTCTTCCTCTTGTATACAGTTGCAATACTTACATTGCTATTTATGCTTTTCTGCACAGCTCTGATGTTTGCTTTTTCTTATGACATATTAAAATGAAATAAATGCCAAGAACTAATGATGTTGCTTGAGTAAGATATCAGGATATCAGGTAATAGAAAAAATATCAGAAGAGAAAACCTGTTTCAATCTCAGGGTAACATATTTCTATAACTCACAGCAACCATAAAAATAAATCTGCATGGTGGTGAATGCTCTATTAGGAAGAAGCATGTGAACATTTCCAAAACAGTCACCTCATTTCTGTGTGCTACAGCTCATCCATAAGAAAGGGCTTGAAGCTAGACTGGTGGGTGTAAATTTCTAAATCAGGGAGCATTATTTTTTTTCTCTTAACAAAACTGAGGGTAATTCTGAGGTGGCTGTTCTAAAATAAGAATGGAATTTAAACAGAAAGAGTTAAGATTCTTACACACTCATTTTCAATTATCCTGCTTCCCTAGACATGATTCTGGTCAAAACTGTGTCACATGGCTGTTGGTGTAGCAGGGATGTTAACATGGAGTGGATCAGATCCTGGCCTTGGGATGGGAGGGATGAGTGCATCTCCTTCTAGAGTGCACATGCCCAGCAAATTTTTTTCCTTTCATATTTTAGACCAAAATGCAATAAAGAAGACAGGCAAACAGACAGCTGTAAGGGTCCCTGCAACAGACCCTCAGCAGTGGGGGGTCCTACCCCCTGACCCACTGCATTTCAGAGGCTTTGGCTGTGTCTGTGGTAGCCTGGAGTTGGGGCAGCTTTGGGGTTGCAGGGAGCCTGATTCTTAAACCTTATGACTGTTTCAGGGCTTGAAAGGCTGAGGACATGAGAAGATGTCCCTGAAAAGTGAGCACAATTTTGTTTCTGATTGCTCCTTTCCTCCTAGACCTCAGCCACTATTTATGGGGGACGTACAGCAAATGCTGCTGCAGCAAGCACAGACCAGGCTTGAGGAGGTCATTGAAATGGGACGTGGTGGCAACTCCTGCAGCTCATTTCTACCTGTGTTACAGCTATTTGTAGCCTTGAGGTATCTGGGAGAAGAGCTCTTCTCAGCTTAAATAGTTTGACCAAAAGAAGCTGCAGGAAGGAAGATTTCTACATGGAGATATTTCTCTTAACTGTGGCTCCAGGGTAAAGGTGTGGCAGCAAAACAGGGAATTCTGCTTTATGTGTGTGACAGTATGAACAGTTTTAGGCATTCTGACTTGGCTTGGCATATGTACTGTTTTATAATGCATCTTAATCCCAAGATTCTGGTTTTCACAAAAATCCTCAAATTCTTCTCTTCACCTGAAATAAGTCCAAATGTCTTTTGAGCTCATGCACAGCCTTTGTTTCAGCTGCCTCTCATGATAACATCTTCCACATTTATTGCCTTTAAGCTCAAGCAGTTCTACCTGACAACTTCCCTGGTTTTTCCCACTTGTATTATTTAGGATGTTTGCAGCTGTTTACGCATACCTTGCCTTCCTTTCCCCTGCTACTCCACCCTAGCTTGGTAGAGCTTACCTTGATCACCCCGTCATGATTTTGAAAAGCGTCTACTAGGTCGCATCAAAATATTTTCTTTTCCAATGAAAGTAAGAATAACTTGCCCTCACTTCACCCACCTAATAATTTAGGACCCAGTAAGAACCAAGATCTGTTTTCACTTTTTATTGCCCTGCTCTTGCACCCTCTGAGGCAATAACATTCTCTCTGTCATAGTGACTAATAGAGAGCATCTGTTAAGCCTCCATCTCCAGAACAAGCCATTGATTTCTAGTTGTTTTTGCCATATGTTTATTAACAAAAGTTGTATCCCATCTCTCCTTTTTTCTTTTTTTGGCATTTTCTCTGATATTCTGCCATATATTGGTGGCTTTAATTACATTTTTTTCTACTACAACCCTTAAAATCCCTTGCCTCAACAAAGGGATTGTGTCATGTTGTTACAGTATTTAGCATGCACAGCTTTGCCTGATTCCTTTCTCAGGGATTAATTTATTTTGTGCTTTTTATGTTGAGCTACAATTTGTGGTGGTGAGTGGAGTTACATCTAACTCATGATCATTCACAAGTGTTGCTCCCCAGGGATCAGGACTAGGGCCAACCCTGTTTAATATCTTCATCAATGACCTGGGTGAGGGGATCGAGTGCACCTAAGCAAGTTTGCAGACCAAGTGGAGTGGGAGTGTGGTCTATTGTAAGGGTAGGAAGGCTGTGCAGAGGGATCTGCACAGGCTGGATTAATGGTATGAGGTTCAATAAGGCCAAGTGCTAAGTCCTGTACTCAGGTCACAACAACCCCAGGCAGTGCTGGGGAAGGAGTGGCTGGAAAGCAGCAGAAGAGGACCTGGAGGTGCTGCTCGACAATGGCTGAACATGAGCCAGGGTGTGCCCAGGTGGCCAAGAAGGCCAATGGCATCCTGGAATAGTGTGGCCAGCAGGACCAGGGCAGGGATTGTCCCCCTGTACTCAGCACTGGTGAGGCCACACCTCAAATCCTGTGTCCAGTTTTGGCCCCTCACTACAAGAAGAACATTGAGGTGCTGGAGTGAGTCCAGAGAAGGAGCTAAGGAAGGGCCTGGAGCACAAGTCTGATGAGGAGTGGATGAGGAAGCTGGGGGTGTTTAGCCTGGAAGAAAGGAGGCTCAGGCGAGACCTTATCATCCTCTACAACTCCCTGAAAAGAGGTTCTAGCCAGGTGGGGGTCAGCCTCTTCTTCCAGGTGACAAGTGACAGGACAAGAGGAAATGGCATCAAGTTGTGCCAAGGGAGCTTTAGATTAGATACGAGGAAATGTTTTTTCATGGCAAGGGTTGTCAAACATTGAAACAGCCTGCCCAAGAAAGTGGTTGAGTCACCATCCCTAGAAATGTTCAAAAAAGTGTGGATATGGCATATAAGGATATGGTTTAATGATGAACATGGTAGTGGTGCTAAGTTGATGGTTGGACTCGATGATCTTAAAGGTCTTTTCTAACCTGAAAGATTCTATGATTCTGTGATTTGCTGACTGAACTAAATTCTTCAGCACTGAGTGTGCTCAACCTAGATTTGATGCTTAGATTAAAGCCTGAACACCATGTGAAGGTATTCTCTTCAGCGTTTCTTCATTGACATCAGTGTACAAGTACAGGCTCAGCACTGTGAACCAAAAGCAACTCTAAAGGCCACAGTTTATCACTGCCATAATGTAAGAGCCCTAAGCACAGGTACTGTAGGTCATGCCAATGTTTTGGTCTGACACAGAAACAATGTTTGGGGCAAGTGGGATGGGATAACCCTTGTAAATCTGACCCCTGCATTCAGTACCCTTTTCCCAACATATTTTTTATATCTTATTTGAACTCTTGCTCCACAGCCACCGTTCTGTCCTTTTACTTTGCGATCTGTAACTTTCTGTTTGTCTCCATTAGTCATCTCTGACGCTGGAACTTGTCAAAACTTTGTTTGAAAAATCTAACCTCGATGTGCAATACAGCATCTGTCATGCTTTTCTTATCTGCCACAGCAGCATTATCTTCAAAGATATCAAGCAGGTTAGTTAAGCGTGACCTCCTGTGTCTAAATGTATGCTGGCTGTCCTTAATCAAACTGTCTTTCCAGGTGTTCTCATGTCACATGCCTGAAAGTTTTCCTGTGCCAGATGGTAATCCTACCTCTCTGTAATTTCCTGATTTGGTTCTTGACCTCTTTTGGGGGTAGGGGAAAGAAGCCAGAGTGACACTTTGAGTTTAAAAATTTCTACCAGACTCAGGGTACTTTATTAGAGTACCTTCTTTAACCCCTCATTTATCATTGTTCTTGCTCAGTCTTGTTAATGAGGGCTGACAGTTAAGGGCCACTTAATCCATATTCCACTTTCCAAACAGTTGGTGTCTCAGAGGGATCACAGGTTTTTATAACTGAGAGGATACCTTGGTGCTTTGCCAGAAAACCAAAAGCCAAAACTGATGTACTCAAAAAGAACAATGTTGTAGCTGCCCTTATTTACTAAAGGTGAAAAAGCTGGAATAAATGGCTCAAACCTCCTACACTAGCATGCAGGGCCTTGGGTTTCTTTCAGAGAGATGTGTTGGTGGATGGTTTATTTCCTTGAACTGCAGTAGTTATGATGGCAAGAATGGTGTTGGTGCCTTGTTTTGACCTTGGAAAAACAACTTGCAGTGCAGAAACCGTTCTTCTTGTTAAATGAGATGTGCTGTCCTGTAGGTGATGAGCATTTCCCCTTCTGTATGCCAGACTGGAGATTTTTTTCTACTCCAGAAATCCACGCCATTTCTTAACTCCTCTCTTCTTACATGTTAATGGACTATAGTCCGTGAAAATATTTTTTTCTCATTGGTTTAGTTTTAAGCCGGTGTCCTGAATGGAGGAACTGAACCGCAGACCAGCTGCATGAATCTCCATTCCCCTTTTCAGCGAGTCAGAGATTCACATTTCTCAGCTTATCAGTGTGGGTGACACATCAGCAGTAAGAAAGATAATTAGTGTGCGTAGGTGTGGAGGGCCCTTGTTCTTCCTTGTGGCTCTACAGAAATAGAGAGTAGAAATGAAAGAATAAAGTGACAGATAACTATATCATAATAAAAAATACTGAAAATATGTATTAGAAAACATGTAAGTAAAGACAAATGCCATTCTTCACTGATTTCCAAATTCTTGGCTCTTTTTGAAATATTAGAATAGTCCCATTTTAGGTCCATGAGAAATGAAAGCATACTCCTGGGTTTCCATGCTAAATGCTGTATTCAAGAGGCCATGATAATATTGAACTAAACCGCTTTCCCTGTCTATTAAATACCCAGAGCAAAAGCCTTACGTGCCTCTGCAGGTCAGAGTAACTGGAATTATCTTTCTGGAGTGCCCTCATTTGCTTTTTAATTAACCTCCATGCCCTTAATGTTGTGATAATTAAGGGATGTATTTAAGATCTCAGATCAGCAGTGCATGTACTGCGATCAACTACAGGAGATCTTTTCCGGATAAAGGGATTTGTTGAATCAAGGCCAAACAGCAGACTCTCTTTTCAGTCAATGGGTCAGTATGATAAATGGAGTTTAGTCTTTGTCCACACAAGAGCACAAGCGCACAGGTCATTTTATGCATACAGGGGATGGGAGTTTTGCTGTTGACTGTCACTGCATGAGCAGGGGCTGTTTGTAACATTTAAAGAAAAGTGGGTGTGTAAGGGATTGAGTCACTGGTGCCATAGGATGAACTTGGCCTGGAATACACCAAGTCTTGCTCTCTTCCCCTCAGTTCCCATGCACTGCTGCTTCAGTTAGAAAGCTGCCAGTATTTCTAGAGTTTGGGAGGGCTGTGCCTTCAGGTCAGGCTCTTCAAAGCCCAAAGAGTGGCTGAAATACTGAGGAGATTCCCAAATAATCATTAACGTTTTGGTCCCTTATCTCTCTGAAGTAACTGCATGGTTTTATGTATTTCTCTTATAAAACCTTTACAGACCTTTTTTCCCCACTCGTTTTATATTTCTTGCTTTCATATACAAACCTCCTTTAGAGGCAGGCCAAAAAAAAGGCAGAAGCATGAATACAAAACTGAGAAAACTCTTTCAACAAACATTATTACCACAAACCTGCATACCAGTCTGTTTTGTTACTATAGCAGCAGCACTAGTGAGGTATGTTCAAGCTGTGAGACCATAAATCAAGTGGAAACCTTCTGGTTGTATCCAGTAGGATCTTGTCCTGTTTTTCAGTCTTCCCCTACCTGTGTTTACTGTGTAGTTCTGGTTTGGATAGTGGCATGTCAGAGCATAATTTACAGAGGAAATCACTTTCCTCTCCAGACACAAGCCAGAAATGCCAAATTTTATGTCTCCATCAGCTGAGAAGACATTTTCTCTTGTGAGTCAGCTTCATTCTGGTTGTTTAATAGGTATTAGTAAGTGCGGAGGCCTGAAAGCCTCCAACTCATTCTTTTTAAAAATTACCAGAACGTCAATTTATATTCACCATTTGTTTGGAAACAATCCAGAAGAATTTGGATTGCCTCTTCATTGTTAGGCAAATAACTGTATGAACAGGCTGCTTAGTTTTGTTAGAGGAACAAATGTGGACTGAAATGATTGGCAAGACACAAATAATTAGTTTGGCCAGTGGCCTGGTTTGGCTTTTTGGTCAGTTTGTCTGTCTTTGTTTCTTTCTCCAAGTAAAATAAATGAGCTTCCCAGTTCATCTTTCATTTTCAGTAGAGCAAGTCTAGCCAGTCACTTTTTTTCCATGATTGATCAAAAGATCCAGAAACAGAAATGCAACCAAACCATGTGCAACATTTGAAGGAAGGCTGTCACATTTTTTTGTATTGAATTGATTAATTGCAGGAAATTCCGGTTTCTGACTGACATACTATACTGCAGATGCTCTTCAGAGAAAGGGATTGTTCATTCAAGAAACCTACCATGTGTTGGGTTTCCATGTATTGGGTTTCCCTGGGCCTTTTTCTACATTTTGTCTTTCTTTTTGAAGCAGGGGAGAATATAGGTGAGTAGAAATTTGTGTTAATGTAACTCTCAGCTTTTTTCGGCTCATAGTTATTTTAACGTAATAAAATGCCAGTGGACCAAACATGGTCTGTGTGGTCTTTTGCGGATGGACATGGCATCTATGCTGGCAAGACTTGAACATCTAATTTCCACTGGCAGATTGGAAGGCTTAAGCACGACTAGAGGTGACAAGCCATGAGGCTGGTATGGACAAGAACATGCCACTCAGAAAATATATAGAATGAGCTGCAGAATAAAGGAGAAAAATCTCCTTTCCCAGTGACCCCTCCCACCCCCCACCTCCATCCTCATATGCTTTCATCTTGGGTAACTATTGAGGAGTCAACATATATAAATGTGTTTTTTCTGGCTGGCTGAGTTTAATTAAAGCCACTGGTCAAAATACTGCTGGTAAACAGTTTGGTTTTGCATTCAGAGTAGTTTAGTCTTCACGCCAAATACAAGACTGCACCAGGTGGTTTGGTGACTTCATTGTGTGCTTCTCTTGCTCTCCCCATCCTCACCCCCTCCATTTTCATAGCACTGCAAATGAACTCTGCTTTTTATGAGACTCTCTCATTGTGCATTTCCTTGCCCACTTCTGTAGTGGACACAGGACATCTGAGATGAGCTTGGAGCAGGTAACAACTGGACAGTAAGAGCTCAGTCTTTAATGAACGTGAGATCATTCTGCAGAAATAGCTCCCCTGGTTTTCATGCATCAAAACAGCTACAATATCAGTATGATCTCATACATTGTGTCCCCTGGACAGTTTACAGATGTCTTATCTCCCCCCTTGCATTGGTTTGAATCCTGTGTACTTCCACTGCATTGCATTGTTTACTTACCTATGTACACTTAATGTACCACCTGGGTTTTATTTTCAAGCTGATCTCCTTTGTGCCTTGGGCTTTACGATGGATTCAAACGGACACACCCAAACACATCCTTCTTTCTACATGCTTACCTTTTTTCCAGAAATGCTTTATTTAAACACATGACAAGTATAGTCTTTTTAGCCATGTATTTGTTCTCATAACTTGTGCTGAATATAATCTATGATTTAGCAAGGAGAGTAAAAGTTTGTACTTTTTACTATTTTTACTTTTTGTTGTTGTTACTGCCTTTGAGTACAGTTCAAGATTTCTGTGGTGGGATGTACATCTATGCATGTGAAATACTTGTATCACACGTGTTTATGATTACCTTGGAGTGCATTCCTAGGTTTCTGCACCAGTGGAATAAATTGCATTTAGTTTGCAGTTCTGACCTTCTCACCTGCACTCTGCTCACTATAATCTTACTCTGCAGGAATTACTTTGAACACCTCAATTCAATAAGACCGTTTTCATACAACACACTATTTTCTAATAAAAATAACCTGCTATAAAAATACTTTTCTTTTTTCCCCTCCGCCATCACTTGCAGCCTCCACTGAGTCACAGCAAGGAATGAATATTGTGCTGATCTAAAACTTAAGAACTACAGGCTTAGGACTGTATTTATTAAGAACAGATTATCTCATGAATCAGCTAGGCTAGACCAGAAGATGTTTCACCAAGGTCCTTGAAAGCTTTCTTTTACAATTGGCAGGAATAAGGAAATGTTATCACACCTTAGAAATAAAAGAATTACGTGGCTCAAGATGTAGGATAGAAATTTTTTGTCCTACTAGGGAAAAGCAGACTAAGACAAAGGACAAGGCAAAGTGGGAGGCCAGGAGATGAGCCAGGTTGTCTCTTTGCCTTTCTCTTCCATTTGTTCCCTTCATTGTCATGAGGAGAATGGTGGAATTGCTGTTCAGGGCCCTCCTCAAACTCTCTCACTTCTATGAGCATGCCCGTGTGAGGCACCTATGGCTTTTATTTTCTAGAACTTGTGGGTTTCCTCCAAATTATCTATTAGGGATTCAATCCATGAAGTTTGAGTACCATTTAATTGTAACTAGTAAAAGATAACTGGTACAATAATTGTTTCAGAAAACTTATTCTATTTTTAACCTGAATATGAAAATACTTGGTTACAAGCTCACGTTGGAATGGCATGTATAGATATTGTCACCCAGACACTAGCAAGAAAACAGTGTTGTCTGTGTACACACAGACACTTTGAACACTTGCCAGTTTTCTATACTTTCTAACTACTATGTTGAACTCCATTAAAGTCATACGATATATGGTATTTTAAAATGGCTAGGAGTGGCACGCACAGCAGATGTTTTGGGAACATGTTTTCAAGCAGAGACAGCAGCTGATGATGACTGCTTTGGTGCAATAAAACAGTAGGCACTGGCTAGGGGGTCTCTCATCCTGCCTCCTCCTCCTTCCAATATGTAGTTTAGTGGTGCAGAAACTCAACAGTAAAGTCACAGGCTAAATCAGCTGTCTATCAAGAGAGTCTTTTAATTTTCTTTTATGTACTCAAAATGGTAAGGCAATTCATTTCCAAAATGCAGGGGGAGGAGTGAGAATGTGGCTCTTCTTGCTCTAGTACTGGAGAACCATGGGATGTGCCCTGAGCAGGCCCAGCAAGGAAGGAGACAATGCTAAGAAGGTACCATGTGTTTGTTTACACCCAGTCTAGGTGTAATGTAGATCCTTCTAACTGTGGGACAACTCTGATGTAAGGACTGAAATGTGATTTGACTAAGAGTAAGTCTGATTGCCCTGACTTCATAATTAAGTGAAATTTAGTCAGTCTGCCTCTGACTAAGTATAACTGCATCAAAAATGCAGCAACCAGTCTGTGTGCAAGGCTGGTTCCAGGGGACTGATGTGGCTCTGCTGGTTCACGTTTGTTCCAAAAACAGCACCAGGGTAACTTTGTGCTGGCAGGCTTTGTGCAGGATCAGGTGTCGTTCATCCTCCCACAGCTGGCGTGAGGCCAGCATAAACTCCATATCATGTGTTCTAGCTAATTCATCTTAAATGTGATTATGTGCCCTGGGCTGATCCAGATCAAATGTGTACTGAGAGCAAAGAGCCAGGATTAATGATCATGGAGGCGTGACCTGAATTCAGCCATGGATGAGAAAACTTTTGATAAAGTCTGGTTGCTCTGACAGAGCTGCTCAACACTTCTTTCTTTGGGGACCAGGCCTGCAAGCTGGAAAGGACCAAGTCACTTACAGGAAAGGTTTTTCAAGGTGGTGGTGTTGCTTTGTTCCTCTCCAAAGGTGCCTGTGTTTATTCTCCTCCTTTCAACTATGTAACTGCACACGTGGATTGACATGGGAATTGGGAGATCTGTAAAGTACCAGCTTCTGTTTTGCTGTGGTCTCTTCAGATCTGATGACAAAAAGTTAAACCCTTCAATTTCTAGGACAGACCTGAGTGTCTCCTAAATTCTGTACTTAAGAACCTCTTTTTGAACAAAGCTGCTACAAGTTTCTATCTTTCTTTCCTCAACTTGAGGCTGCTGAATGTGCTCCTGGCACATCTCCAGACTGGAATGCAGAAGTTTCTTCCTGTACCTCTTGCCTACCAGCCTGTGGTGATCACTCTCCAGAGTCCCAGCAGTGTTGTTCTCCACTGCCCAGCCATGTGGTTCACATCTGTCACAGGTGCCTGTGATGGATAAATCTTTGGGTGGGAGACCTTTCAGGACATGGCCTTTCCACAGGAGGACAGGAAGAAGAGGATCTGTAGGTCTGCTCCCTGTAACCCAGAGGGCCTTGTGACTGCAGAGCCATCGTTTCCCTGGAAGAAAGGAAAGAGCTCAGGTGTTAGCCCTAGCATTGCAAGGGCTACAGCAACGGAGAGCATACAGCGATGATCTCCTATCTGCTTACAATCCACTTGGAACTGCCCAAACATCAGTCCTGTAAAATGAAGCTCAGATGGTGGCTGGAGAGAGGCCAAGGCTGCCTGAGCTCATTATGGAAAGCTGGAGGTAGTTTTGCAGTGAGAACTGCACAAAGGTACCTGTTTTGGGAACATGTGGCTGTACTTCACCATCCTGCTTCTCCACCCTGACCCTCATGCCAAAAGCCCTTGGTCACCTTTGGGTCCTCTTGCTCTCATGTCCCAAAGCATCTGCAGTAGGAGCTTTGGCCAGACTCCCATCTTCCACCCAGAACTTACCCATCTCGCTAAACACCACTCCTGTTCTTCCACAGCCTTACTTCTTTCATCTCCCTCTCTATAGCCATGTTGCCACCTGCTTCGAATAGCTACCTCTGTTTCCTCTCTTTATGCTCAAGCACTCTTATTCCCTCAGAGGATTTTTCCCCTGCATAGTTCTCTTCCACACCGTCCTCTGACTCATTTGCCCCGCCAGTGCTGCTAGCCTTGTCTGCAGATTTTTCTTTTACCAACCATTCTTTAGATATGAAATCTACAGTTGATCTTTAAGTAAAGTCATTTCCTGGCCCCGAAGACACTCCTTAACTCTGTTTTCCACACAGAATTACGCGGCTGAGAGACACTGGATGAGAGGAGTCAGCACTTAGTAATATTTTAGATATACAAATTGAAGCATTTGCTTATATGTTTCTTACCATACCTTTGCATATTACTTTGGCAGACAGTGGTGAAATACTTAGATCACAAACTCCCCCAGGCAGAGAGCAGGTCCTCCTATCTGCTTTTTACTTGACACCGGTACTGTTATCACATCAGCTTCTCATGATGTTAATTGGACCTGTAAATGGAGGGATTTTTTTTCCTCACATAAAGTTTGTGAGGTTTCGATGAAGTACATTCCCTAACATCTAAATATATTGTTTCTGAAACACTGCCAGGGCACTTTATGACCTTTGTAGTTATAGATACTTAAGGCTTCCACTCTTCCCTTTAGCCTGGTCAAGCCAATGATTCCTGTGTGGTAAAGGGACACAGCCCATCCCAGACAGGCACCTGATGTGGGGTTTTGAGGCATGCAGGATATGACCCCAAGGTGAGACCATGAGCAACACATGGAAATAGTTCCCCAGGTTCACTGCAGCAGCATTTAACACCTCTGCTCTACAGGATTTAGTGTATTGACATTTTTCAATAGAAAACAGGAGTTCAGTAGAAAGTGTTCCTTAAGCAGAAACCCAGTTTCTGGCTTAATTGCATAATTGTTTTCCAGAGGAAAATTTTCTATCAGTTCTCATAATAACAGTAACTGAACCTTCATCTGCTGCATTTCACACCTCCAGGATCTTTGGAGCCATTGTGCAAGGCTGTACGTAGCTGAACAGCATTGAAGACTCTACATCTCTTACTGTACATAGTGGGGACGCAAAGCACTGTTTGGAGAAAATAAAGGTGGTCAGACTATCTGTGTAATTAGCAACAAAATCAAGGGAAGTTTGGAAATTCATTCCATCATCATATTTCTAACCCATTTTTAAAGTGACCTGGGAAATACAATCTCTCAATGTTGGAGCCTACTGGCACAAACCACCTCTCTTTCACATCTCAGACACTGAGGGATGAGAGATGGTTTCATTTTTGAAAAATCAAATTTAAAAAACAGTGAAAAGATCTGTGTATGCAGCTGCCAGTGGGCAAATTTAAAGTAGTGGATTGCTCTTCAGTATTAATCATGTTAATTTATATCTAGATGTGACTCATTTATTAATTATGAAAATCAAAGCAGAGTGATTTTCTTTACTGTAAGTAGGAAGAGGGCAAGGGCGAGTGCATGTGCATGTGCATATGCGTGTGCGTGTGTGTGCATGTGTGTGCATTATCAAAAGAGGGAGTTACTTCACCAGACACACTTCTTTGCTGCCTTTCATCCCTGCAATCCACGAGACAAGAATTAATGTAAAATCAGTTTTCAGTGCTTTCATTATTTATGTATTTATTTATTTATTTATGCTAAGATTGCCTATCCCAGTAGTTTGCTTCATTTGTTTCCGAGGGATTTCTCAAGTCAAGATGTCTGACAGAACTACAGGAGGCTTTACATTCAGCATTTTGATGTTTCCCATGTTCTGTTCATTTTCAAAAATTATCACAAGAATAGCTTGAACCAGTTTGACCTGTTTGTATATTTCAGAGCACAATGGGGCTCTAATTGAAGCATCACACATTACTGAGCTGATGCCGTTATTATTTAAAAATAAGTAGGTACCTATTAGGAATATTTATTCCCTGCCTTCTATCAAGAAAACAATCTTCTAAAGAGAGTTGTGTTTTTGTCTTATTTAGGGTATTGATTGCCTACTGCTTTGAAATAAAAGGAGATTTATATGCTCTGCTGCTAGATAATCTGTGAAGGACTTTTATGGCAAGATTGAGCCCCCAGGCTGGGAGCCAAGAAGAGAGAGGATGTTTTGCAGCTTGGCTTTACCTTTCTCACATGATTCATTGGATGCTATTTACATCTCTTTGTACCTCTACTGAGTTCTCGATTTCACAAGAAAGTTGTAATCGTTGCAATTGTCATGATGCTGAGTTCTCTGGCCTCCTGGGCCTGCAGGAATTCTTGCCATGATAAGGAGAAAATGTGGAGATGGTTCGGCTCTGCTGGCAGTCCCAGGTGTGCAGAAGTCATGTCCAAGTCACCTGAGATTTGCTCAAAAAAGAAAGGAAAAAAAAGTCATTATTGTTATTATTATTCTAGGTCTTGAAACATCTTGAAGTGTTTCAGTTTTCATTAATCTGCAGTGAGATTAGCTAGAAGAAATTTAGTTTTAAATCAAAACAGGGTTTCAGGCAATCAGGTAATACCAAGACCTGAGGCTTCTGGCAAACCAGCAGACACTGTAGTTAAAATGGCAAGGGTCAGTGTCTAGTACATTACAACTAGTACACAGTTCTGTAGATCATAGAATTATTAAGGTTGGAAAAGATCTTTAGGATCACTGAATCCAACCATTACGATGTTTTTCCCAGGAAAAGAAATGTGGAGATGCAGGAGGAGCAGTGAAGGAACCTGCATGTTCCATAGTGGCAGCAGTAGTTTCCTAAGGCTCCCATCAGCTTTGATAAATGGAGATATTGTGGGAATTTGTAGGCAGAAAAAAAAAAGTGCAGTTAAAAAAAAAAGGCAGAGGAGTGAATCTTCCTGCTTTCAGACAGATGCAGAGTTAAGGGCTTGCGAAGATGCTGAAGAATTTAAAATTCCTATCAGTGTGTCAGTAGGCGTGTTTTGCACTGCTTTGTAGTGACTGCATCTGAAGGAAGCATTGAGTAACATGTTTCTGGTAGCAGAGGTGGAGGTAAAGGAGCACTGTCTCCCGAGCTTTTCATGAAGTAGTAACACCATACTTTGTGTTGGCGTGAGCAGCTCCGAGTGCAGGCTGTGCATTCTCCACAGCCGGGAATTCCCTACCTACTCCATGCTGCTCACTGATAGCTTTGCTGAAAAGACTGCTTTCCCTGCTAGCAGCATGTGCAGTCGAGACCTGGTCCTACCTATTTTTGTTTGGTTGTTTATTGTACACGTCAACTTTGACTCAGCAGAGGATGGGAGCAGAACTTCCTTGTAAGGATTCAAAGCAGATGATAAATATAATGCTGTTCAAGGGCAGCATAAGAAACGCAGATAGGGGAGGATTTTCTGCTACTGAATGTTTTCACAGCCCCACTCACCTCAGGTGTCCGGTGGCACCAGTCAGGGTGCTGGCACGAGCTTTCCGGGCACCACAGCATGAGGTCAGGGCCCCATCTGACAGACTCATCCTTGCCCACGTGCGGCCTGGCCGGCAGCACAGTCCTGATTTTTGGGGTAAAAAGATGAGAACTTCAAAAGCTGAAAGCTTCCACGAATGTTTTCTTTCTCCAGGCTGCTGCAAAATTAATGTTTCCCCTGTGCACAGTGAGACACTTTGCCAAAATTGCTGGCGCTGGCACATGAGGAGAGAGCTGCCACTGGCAGAGCAACCTGCTGGACATCTGCCCTGCGGCCAGCGCCTGCGAGCTTGGAGCTGCTGTGCACTCAAAAACCCCATTTGGATTATAAAGCCCTGGCAGGAGAGCATCTCAGCTTGTGGCAGCACCTGCAGGGACTTTTCCCTGCTTCCTATCTAAAAATCAGTTTTAGGAAATTCATGTGGTTGCTTTTTCTTTACTCTCTTTGCTCAAATGAGTATTGTAGTGAGGCAGTGACAGGGGAGGAGGTGGTGTGGGCGTGCTTGCCAGCACTTCACTGCCACTGACAACAGTTTAGACCTCACAGCTTGTGCCCGGTGTCCACTGCAGGTTGCATTTTCACTAGGAAAATCACCTATGGGGGGTTATTGAGTCTGCAGAAACCCAGTCGGGGTCTGGGAGTGACATGTATTTAAAATGAAATAAATGAGGATGTCACTTGAGTTCAGCCTTTTCCAGAGTTGCAGGAGATTAATGGTTTATTTCAAATTCCTGACATAGTTTTCAGTCTCAGATTCTGGCTGCATCTGTTAATCCTTCTGGCTGTGTGAAAATCTGGCAAATAGGAATCCTAAAGTTTGAAAAGGCAGAACATGAATTAAGATCTCCTCAAGACAATTTTCCAAACTTTTTTTTTTAATTGAGATTTTAAAATTACTCCCATTTCAGCTTGAAGTGTAAGTCACAGTTTTTGCATTGCCTGCGGCAGACAATGCTGCCTAGCCTATGTGTTTGAAATTTCCAATCATTTGCTATGTGTGTGCATGATTGTATTAATTGGATTATATTCTGAGTGTACATATATTGCACTGTATTTATGGAAAATATAAAAGTAAAATATTGCTTATAATATTCCAATAGACTAAAGCAACTGATAAGACAGGTTTAAATCATTTGCCCCCAAAGTGGTAGTTAGAGATGAGGCTTGAACTGTTACTATTATCATTCTTCAAAACCTCTTTCTAGATGGGATTGATCTTTCTCCTCCAAGGCTCTTATTATGATCTGAAACTCCCATTTATTTTAATTTCCTTCCTTTTCCTGTCATTGAGCATCTCCATTTGAAAGGGCTGTCATAGTGTGTTGGGTGGAAACTCAGTTTTGTATAGTAATGCTAAGATATAATTGTTTTCATAGGTTTTGTAGTGAGTTTCTCCAAAATCCAGGTTAATTCTTGGCTGGGCTGATGATGTTTCATGTTTGCTTTTCTACTCGTTGCATGTATAGACCAGGTTTTTAAATATATTTTGCAACATATAAATGGCCCCTGGCCTGCAACGCTGTGTCGCCGTGTTTGTACCCAATAGAGCTCTGATTCCCACAATCTGTGACCCACCAAAGTTTTCTGATTTATAACAAGCAGTTGCTGCTTAGCTGGGAACATCTTTGGAAGGGATGAGATAGGGAAGGCTAGAAAGGAAACTGTACTGCAAACAGCTTCAGTGTTACACGCCCAGCATTTTTGCCATCACAGCATTGTTGCATTTATGGTGTAGGTTTGGGTTGTGTTACACTAGATAAGGTCTTTGTTTTCTGTGTGTGGCAGTGCAAAGAAGAGCTGCTGGAAGAGGGCTGCAGGGTGTCATTTGCTCATCAAGGAGCAGCGTTGTGCCCCCTTCTGCACGCTCCTGTTGCAGAGATTACCTGGCAGAAAACATGAAGTGACTTCTTTAGGTCAGCTTATGTGTTGTCTGTACCAGTGGGGCAACAGGCACTAGGCAGGTACACTTGGAAACTCCTTCTG
This sequence comes from Falcunculus frontatus, assembly GCA_013398115.1. NCBI lineage: Eukaryota > Metazoa > Chordata > Aves > Passeriformes > Falcunculus > Falcunculus frontatus. The sequence goes on from VZRV01009273.1 coordinate 365,966, forward strand.
CCACTGGCTTCCCTTCTGCTGTGTTTAATTTCCTTTCTATAAGTGCCACAGCCTTCAAATAGGGATAAACCTCACAGCAGTAAGCCTAATAGCGATACTGGAGATGCTTAATAATTTTAGGTTTGAGCAGCACATGAAACAGATCAAATATGCAAAAGTAATTTTTCTCTCCAAATTTTTCAGCTCTATCATTTCCTAAAATTCTCCACTTAGTGACTAGGAAAGTTCAGAGAGGAAAATGGCTCCTGTGCAGTGGAAGTGTTTCCTCTGCTGCAGTTGTGGCAGCTCATGTGAGCTTGTAATTCCTTAAGCCTTGACCCACACTAGTCACAAAAAGAAACTGTCTGAGGATGAAAAAGCTGGGGTTTTTTTAAAAAGGTAATTTGATTTGTGTTTTTGCTTAAAGGACATTTGCCCTTTTTACATCCAGTGCACTCATTATATGTTTCCATAGAGCAATTCTATCCTTTCAGTCAGGATGACCTTTATTTTATATTTAAATGCAACAGCAAAACGAGGAGAAAAAAAGAAATAACGTGAGTTCTTCTTCAGAGCTCCTTCGCTGCCTCACTCTCTGCACAAGAATGCAAAATGGCAGCTGCCACTGCAGCGCAGTTGAGAGTTCCCATTTAAAAATGCAGTGCTTACAAAAGAAGCTGAAACAGCCATAAGCTACAAAACCCAACATCTGATAAATGGAAAAGGACAAAATCAGGTCATGGAGGCAGCGCGTATCTTTTGCCCTTCTATCGCATCTTTCATCTGTGGATCTGGAGTCACCATGCAGGCATCATCCTGCCTCCTGCCTCCTGGGTGAAGTGGGAAGGGGCAGAGAGGACCTTGAATCCCATGGAGATGGGGCAGCTGTGTGTGTGTGCATAGAGCACCATTTTTTTAAGAGGGGAGGTAAAGAATTTCAGGCCTGGCTGAAGCTGCAAATGGCATCTCTTTAGGCACAGGTAATTAACTGAACTGGAATTAATGCTCCTGTGTGCTACAAAAAGCGCCCTAGGATTTTAATCAAGGCTATTAGTCAGCATATTGGAAAAGTGACACTGAATTCTGCAGCCCTCCTTATGCGGCAGTCTCAGTTGATTAAAAATTCACCAAGAGCCTTCATTTTACTTCAACTGCACCTCCAAAAGCACCATGTGGCAGAAACATTTTGCCCGGTCCCAGCAGTCTCAAGAAGCTTCCCTGTGAATGGGGAGCTCTTTACCTGGGGCCAATGCAGAGGGATTCCTTCCAGCCCAGGAGCCCCCAGGCTGATTCACCCCTGTATGCCCTGGACCCCCAGGTGAGGAGCCCCAGGCAAGCAGTGGGGGCAGGTGAGAAGCTGGGCTTTTACTCTTTCTGCTGATCTATGTACTGCAGATAGATAAAGCATATTTGCATTTAGGCAGTGCCACATTAGAAAGAGCCCTCATGGGTGAGTTCCTGGTTGCCCAGAAATGGACTGGAAGGAGAGTATGCCTACTATTGGAGAAAGCAAATGGATGCCTTCCCCAGTGGCTCCACTCCCTATGCATTTCAGAGGATTTCTGGCCCATTCATGCATGACTACTGATAGCCAGTGAAGTGCCAGCACCATAAGCCAAGAGTTACAGTGTTAGGCATATTTTATATTTCTAAGTTAGTGGTGGTGATTGGCAGTTTATGATTCTCGCTATTTTGCCATTCAGCCTAAAGTGTTAAGGTATTGCCCAAAATTAAAATGGAACCCTTGCATGTGCATGCATGGAAATGTGTGTACATGTGCATATGCACCTTCTTCCATCCTGTATCTGAGTCATTGCTGCATACATACAAGCTCTGATCTTTATTGATAGGCAGAGCAGAGCCCTGCTGTTTGGGATTAGGAAGTTCGTACCTGCTGAAGGAGACTGCCCAGTTGAAAACAGGAGTACAGATCACCCCTGGGTTTATGTTTTCAGGCTTTGATTTTTTGAGGAACATGCTATGGCAACACCAGCTCCATAGTAGTATTAGTACCATAGATGGTACTACATGGTATCTTTCGTGCACTCTTTTACTAAAAGAGCCTCATGTCTCATCTATGTGGCGGGGTAGGAGGGCACCCACAGATTTTCCTGCCAGCTGAAGACTGGTACCAACCCTGGTAAGTCAGGAGACTGGCCTTCACTGGATATTGTTGAGAGCTTTTAGAGTAAAGGCATTAGTTCTTTTTGTCTCTGAAATTCCCATTAATCTCTTCTCAGCTTCTCTCCATTCCTACTGCCACACCTGGCTTTTAAAAGCAAGACACCCTTGGTCTCCACTAAACATAAAGAAAGAAACATGAAACAGAAGCTATAATTGCTTTTCTAAGAGTAGTTCTTCTCCTCTGCCACCTTTTCCTGCTGTTTGGTCACCTTTATTTTTCTCTCTTTCCCAGAGGTTTGATGTCTTTGCTTATCATTTTAACTGTCAACAGTACACAGCAAGCTTTGTGGAGCAGGGACCTTGGGTCTGGTTTTGATCTCATTTTCAAAGATGTAAAGGGATTTACTCTAAGTTTCTGGTGGTGTAATTGAGAGCAGAATTGAACCCTTCTCTGAGATATCAGGAACATGGCATCCACCCCTTGCATCACAGGAGTGCTCGTTAGTGCCATAGTGACTGCAGAGAAACTCTGAGAGTTAACTTGTCACACGTCTGTGCGTGTTGGTCTTTCCTCACCTTCTATTCTTTTTTTACTCCATGGCATTTAATTTAGGATTAACTATCATTTACTTACACTATGTTGCAAACAAATTACCAGAAAATTCATTTTTCTATCCTCTTTCTTTCTTCCTTCCTTTCTTCCTTTCTTTTTTTGCTCTTCACTCTCTTCTTCCCCCATCCTTTGTTCAGGGTGAAGTTTACTGCAGTGATCTTCCTTGCAGAGGTCACCATGAACTGCTAGAGGAGCACATAAGGGTCTTAAATGCACCCTTATCAGGGCAAATAAATATTTGCTCCAGGGCATTTTTGGCTGGTATGGAGCCAGCCCAGCCTGATGCCAGTTCCTCTTGGTTTTCCCCATTGCAGGAAGCATGTCAAGGCGAGGGATACTGCATTCCAGTGGCTGAAGAGCACAGCACTTGGATCTGCCTTCACAACATAACGGCTTCTGAGAAACTATTGCAAGTCAGCACTCATTAACAGCCCCCATTTTGCTCAGGTTTTGGCCAGCAACAGATTCAGCTCTGGGTTTGGTGAAAGCAACGCAATGGCTTAGAGCTGAGCTGGGCATAAGCAGAGAGGCTTTGGAGTGAAGGAGACACTGCAATTTTAATTAGGGGTGGGTCAACCTTATTTCTGCTGTAATTCTTTGGTAGCCAACATGGTTATACCATAAATGAATGCTGTTTTAAATTGGAGGTGTCTGGAGAGGGAGATCAAAGGCTAATACAGGGAAAAAATTTCTTGTGACTGATTCTGGGGAGGCAGTGCTCCTCTCAGTGTTCTTAAAGGCTATTTACAAATAGCTGGAATGGGGAAAAAAGTGTTAAAATTCCTGCTGCTTTTTGCATTTGGAACATCAGTTTGAATTTGAAGAAATGGGACCAGCTTTAGTTCTTGACCGACACTTGCAGTGCTTAATTCTCTGTGGCGACTATGATGGATGCAAACGCACTGGAGCTGGCATTAAATCAGTGCTAACTGTGGAGCTGCATCAGCACAGAGCTAAGTGCTTGAATATTTAGCCGCCTTGTCAAGCAGGCTCCGCTGCATGTGCTGAGCCGGGTGCTTTCTTGTTGCCACTGCTAGCAAGCATCCGAGGTGCTGAGCTTAAAGTCCCTGTGTGCCTGTGGCCACATGAACTGTTTTCCCTGCTATGTGATAGCATCTGCACTCACAGGTACGAAATGACCCCAGGGGGACTGCTGCTGAGGGAGCTGATTTTACCCGTCCCATTGCCCTGGCTGTGCATTCCTGCCCCTGTGCTGTAATTCGTTTTTGCAAGATTAGTTTCAGCCTGAATTAGTTCCCCTGGTCCAGCTCACCACAGAGCTGAGCAAATGCTTGTGCCAGCACAAGGCAGAGCAAAGGTGGGGATGAAGGAGCACAAAAGGATGTCTTAGAGAAGCAGGGCTGGGGAAAAGCAACTGTGAATTTTTTGCCTTTTGCTCTTGCTTGCTTCTTCTTGTTTGATGAAGAGATATTGCTGTTGTGTCTTCTTGTTTGCTTTTAATTTCCTTCCTCAGCCTAATTACAGAAATGGAGGAATGGAGATAGTTATTATACCTAAAGGCCAACTTGTTTCTGAATGAGCCCAACTGTTTTAGTCACTGCATTTTGCTTCCAGGGCTTCATATAATTCACTATTGAATGGTTTCCCCAGTGTGCCTGGCAGGTTTGGCTGAGCATGTTTCCAGTAGTCCCCATACGTACCTGCCACCCATCAGTGCCATGGGCCCCCCTGAATCCCAGTGCTCAGCCTGCAGCCAGGGCCTGGTGCTGAGCTGCACAGGAGCTGAATAATGTCTTGGTGGTGATCTGTGAGTCTCTGAGAGTCGCTTCTTTGGAGTTATTTCTCAGCAGCACTGTTGCCTTTAAATACATGCGCTGCCATGTGCTCTTGCCTTTGGAAGGCACCGCTGTGCAGGTCCGGGTGATGGACTGCCTTGTATGAGGATTCCCGGGAGACCTCCCTGCCTGTTTCCTCCACTGCAGCACAAGCTGAGGATGGGTTTTATTTTTCTGAGCACATCAGGCCTTCTAGCACAGCATGATGTTCTGCATACTGTCAGCTACTCTGGGCTCCTTGTCAAGGAGGGGTGCGGTGCAAGCTGAAATGCTGCTCTAATTTTTGCATTATCTCTCTTGTTGCAAATGTCATTATTTAATTAGGCTATGCAGTATTTTCAGGGGAAGTATTTTGAAGGGAAGGCACAGTGTTTCTGCATCTCAATGCCTCTATAACATCTGGGCTAGCTGAACACAACATGCAATAAAAAAGCAGAATTAGTGGCTTGGGTCCAACAAAAGAAATGGCTTCAGCAACTTCAGACGGGTTCCATATTTGGCCATGATGTGTTGTTCCTCTCGCTGCAGCTGTAGCCATAAAAGGGTGGCTGACCAGTTGGTTTCCAAAGAAAAGTGTGACCACCTTTCCTACAACATACGGACTAATCCCTGCAGGATCCTCCAGAAAACAAGTTTAGAGTTTTTCAATTACTGAGTGAGTGGGTCTTTGCAGCACTGCACAGATAACTGCTGCTTTCCTGCTTTTTTTTCATAATGGGTCTTTTGGAAGTATCAAGGAAAAGAGATTTAGTTCCATGTTATCCTTAAAAAATAAGTCATACTCAACTCCTTCCTTTTTCCAGAGAAAAGTCCCAACCAGTTATCAGATTTCTGGAGTGTTGTAGAAAGGCTTGTCAAATAAATCCCCACATTTTCCCTCTGTTGTTAGTTCATGCACTAACTACTTTCATTTTTTGCCTGGTGGACTTTCGTTTCTATCAGCACCTTCCTTTTCCAGAACCCAAAATTACACAAGACTTGTGGTGGTGTTGGAGATAAGAAAGTCCAGAATGCTTTGCTATGTTGTCTTTGCAGTAAGGATTTATTTATTTCACCTTTCAAAAGGTGACCCTAAAGTCACTATTATTTAAATAATACTGTCTGTAGCTGCTGGCTGTTGCTTTTTTTATTGCCAAAGTATTTTTCTTTTACTTAAAGGGCCTGTACTTGTTGGTAACAAGTATAAGAAGTGCTCTTACATGCGAAGTACCTCCTGAAGGGAGGACTAGGCTGTTCATATTGTACTGTATTAAAATGAATATTTTCTAAGTTATTGCAGGGTTTAGAAGCTAAAATAACCAGAGGCCTGTTGTTGCAAAGTTTTATGTGAGTAATATCTCATATTTAGGTAAATAAGATTTAATAATGCTGCTCAGGTTTGGCGCAATCCCGCCGTGCTTGCTCAGGTTGTGTGGGACGTTCACCTGGAGGACAGCTGGTTGCTCTCAGTGGAGCTGTTGCATTTGCTACCTTTGCCAAGACCAATTACTCGGATAGGTCTCAGCAGACCTGAACCTGGTGTTGATCTGACCTGACTTGTAACACTTCCCTGCAGAGCCCAGATGAAGAAAGAGGTCACCCTGAGCTTCATTGTTGGATTCCCCCTCACACCATCAGTGGGACAGAGACAGAGATTCAGGTCTCTATTAGAATTCTGTGAAATACCTCCCACAGGTTGTTAAAATTGAATGGTTTGAATCTGTCCCTCATTTCCAAGTGAGTAAGTGCATGCAGCTGATTTTTAGAAATTTATTTGTATGGACAGGGAAAGAATTTTTAAGGCTTGCAAGATGTTACTTGTTCACAGACACCTATAGAAAAACATCATAAATGTTTAGTTCTTTAACTCTGCTTTTCTCCTAAATAGTAAAGAAATAGCCAGCTATACTTCCTGAGAGTTTTATCTGTATCTGATAGCTTTTAACTGAATCTCATCCTACATTCATAAATGAGGGGCTTTTCTTTCAACCATGCCTCTGCTTGAGGATAGAGTCATTGTATGAAGAAATTCTCCAGCATTACTAACAATTATTGTTATAAAAATAAAAATGTGAAATTGCTCTAGAGACTTTTTCTTTTTGCTATATAGCCAAACAATAAGTATAAGTAGACATTAAAGTGGATCAAGGAGGCTGGTAAAGGACCTCACTCCCTCTCACATAACTGTATTTTTGCAGATTTTCCAAATCTCTTGTCCATTCTGGAGCATCAGGGAAGAGTAGAGTTAAAGTTATTTTTTTGTTTGCCTTTGGCTTTCTTTTCTCCTGTGTTGTAACCCAAACCACTTAAGGACTTAATTTGATCCCTTATCTCTTCCCAAGTTAGTTGCTAATCTTTTAGAGAGTCCTGGAGGAATGCACCCACCCCCATGGTAGTCAGAGCAGGTACAGAGCAGGATACCTGCTGCTCTGCAGGATCATGCATCCCAGGGTCCTCCACTTTCTACACTTAGGCAGCTTGCAGGGGGTCCTCCAACTTGCTAATGCTCAACAAAAGGAAAAGCAAAAGGCATTGCTTGGCAAGAGGGTGAGAGTGGGTGACAGCTGTTCTTCCAGTGTGTGATACAGCCAAAGGCTGGTGGGCCCTGAGGAACAACAGGGCACTGGTGAGCTGTGCTCCGCTGGCTGTGAAGGGAGAAGCGAGTCAATCAAAAGCAGAGTAAGCAAGAGCATTCAAAGTCACAGCAAGAGAGGGCAATGGAAACTGGGGGCAAGAAGAAAAGACATTTGAGCTACTGGAGTGTACCCCACAGACAGACTGCATTTTTTCAGGCTGAAAAAAACTGAGGAGCTGCATTGCAAGAGCTTATGCTTTTCCTTCCCCTGCTGGTCATCCCCTTAATCGGCGGTGATGTGCACATTCTAGAACTACCTTAGTCTGGAAAGCCGTGACTCCAGCATCTCTGGCACACACGTGCTTATGTGCCAGTCAGAACCTTCTACTCTAGTTCATAATGATTGGAGTGACTTCTGCAGTACTTTGGGTAAATGCAGGCTGGAGAAGATCACAGAAAGAACTTCACAAGCTCTGAGAGTACTTTTTTTTCTGTATGTAAGGAAAGACTTCTCCCCTCCCTCCTGTCTGTGTCTCCAGCTCCTCTCCTTCCCCAGCATCACCCTTTGCCAATATTTAACACTCTTGGGGGATATAGATGGTAATGTAATGACCTGGTTTTGTTTGTTGGCAGGCAGTAAGGAATGCCATGCTTGGTGGCACGTATTTCAGAGGCATTTAATAATCATCAGTGTCCTACGTTTTTGAGCAGAGTAGCTGTGAAATGCAGTAACAGCCTTCGTCCAATGCAATGTCCATGCTGATGAACCCAGCAGAGTTTCCCAGCATCTGTGCCTGGATGTGTGCCTCAGACATGTCCAAATGCCATGCTGGGGCACAACCAGAGCATGCACCTTTCTTTCCCATTTCCTGCTGTGCCTGTTGGAGTGTGCAGGCTGGATGGGAGCACCACATCATTCTAGCGGATCTCATGCATGTCCCTTGAGACTTGCCCTACCCGATAACCTCAATACAACCACTGTGGCACATAGGGAAGGTGACAGAGATGGGATTTGTAACACTGTACCCAAGGGAATAGTGCTCACGTATCAGTTTCAAGCTGAGGTGCAGAGATGAGGGTGAGAGCAGGAACAAGGGCTGCTCCCCTGAATGGCTGTTTATATCCTACAGACTGCAGGATCTGGAAGTGGTGTGCACCAGCTCAAGTAGTTTGGCTGTCACATGAAGAGCTGGGTGAGATGCCAGCACACCAGTTATGGCACACTGATGAAGGTAGGAACTGAGCAATTGGAATGAGGTAGGGCAGAGTCCCACAGTTAAAAATGCTATGCAATAGAGCAACGTAAATCATAATTGCTAAGAAAAGCCCTGCAGGTAAAGGATGTGGGCACAGGGAAAATGCTGCAGCAGCTAAAAAACACCGTAAGGAACAATGACTTTGAAGCTGTGGTTTCCTCAAAGACTCAGTAAGCCATGCACAGAATGAATGCTGGGCATGACCAGCCATCTGAATCTCAGGCATGGTTAGTGAGGAAGATGAATGAGGATTTGGAAAGGGACATATGTACTGTGCTAACCTTATCTGCTGAGCACATCTCTTAAATGAAATAGGTGGAAAAGACTTGCAAAATAATTTTTTTCAGAGGGAAGGTTGGAGAAAAGAAAATCATCCTACCCATAACGCCATTTTATTCTTGTGAGGTCTGAACTCCTGTAAGGGTTTATGGAACCAGTAATTCAATACTACCGTCATATAAAGGCTTTCAGTGCTAAGATATTAATTCCTTCCAAGACAATACTGAACACATAGGCCAGGCAATCTCTCAAAATTATGTGCACAGTTTCTGTGCATGTTCATGTTGTTATTTTCTGGTACAAATAGTTCTGCATGCATAACCATATACAAATTTAGTATGATTAATTATTCAGACACCACAAGGAAGTGCTAAGAGCCTTAAAGAAAAAAAGAACACAAGGTCCTTGCTCTACAGATTCTTTGCACAGAAAAGGGGAGGAGGGAAGGAAATGTGAAGGCCAGGTCTGAGAATGTAGGTCTATAAATTTAGTGTAGGAAGGCTGCATCCTCCCTTTTAATATATTCTGAACTTCAGCATTTTCCAGCCTGTCAGAGGAAAAATGGAATAAATGTTTATCTTCCCCAAATGATCTCTGGTTAGGCTTATCTCGACTATAGATTGAAAATCAAAATATAAATCATGAGCCTTTCTTATGCAAATACCCACTGTTAAGATTTGTCAGACACAGAGAGAAAACACTCAAAGTCCTCTCTCGTTTTCACGGAGGATGAAAACAAATCACACAAGTAAGTAATGCTGAAAGTGCTAATATTCTTTGAAGCCTTTGAGCAGCATTGAAACCTGAAGATTAACTGTCTATAAAAATAAATAAAAAAACTGCTTGGCATACTAATGACCCAAACCCACCATTTTGTGGGAATCTTCATACACTGAAAGGTTTGTCAAGCACTGGAATAGGCTGACCAGGAAAATGGTGGAGTCACCAGCTCTGGAGGTATTTGAAAGATGAGTAGATGTGGCACTTAGGGATATGGTCTAGTGGTGGACTTGACAGTTCTGGGTTAACAGTTGGACTGGATGATCTCAAAGGTCTTTTCTAACCTGAATGATTTTATGCTTCCTAAAGTATCCCTGGCACAATGGCAACTGGAATTGTGGGATTTTCATGTTTCTGTTGAAAGGCGTGATCTCCAAGAGAAAAAAAAAAAAGCAGAAAACGGGAACGTTTACATTGGCCACATCAGGAGGAAGTCAGAGGAAAGCTAAATTAGGTAATTGAGGAAATATTTCAGACTATTCTCTACCCCTTGAGGGCTCTAAGTTTCTTTTTTGAAAGCTGTCGCTTTGTAAATATGAGGTACTTGGAATTCTCAAGTTATTACTGTCACCAGCTTGGAGAGGTTTTCCTGACTGGCGTACTTGGCTGAGAAGGGTTAGTGAAGGGATTTTGTAATATTTTTTTCCTCCTAGTTTGGAGAATATTACCTAGCTCTCAATCACAGCTTCATAAATATAGCTGATTAGTATCATCACAATCTCAGTGACTATGGTGAAAGATAACATAGTGGAAGTTAACTACAATTCCCAGTCAAGAACAGAAAAAATCTAAGTAGATGTCTATAACATAGAACAAGTCTTTCCTACATCTTTCCTTTAGTGCTTCTCTCTTACCTTCTCAAGTAAAAACCAGATCAATTTGCACAGTCAGAAGTTTTAATCTCTTCTTTCTGTACATTTTTTTTGGCTTTTTGTCCTTAAAAAAGGAACCATAATCTGTGAATAAGACCTTCAGTTTCAGTCCCATGCTTCCATATTGATGAGAAGAAATGAAGGATGAGCATACGGAGGTTGCATGGCTGTGCTCTGATCCATCACTGCAGAGAATGCAGGAATACTCTTGCACAGTTGCCTTTCCTGCATTGCTGTTTGTTGATTTTCAAGCTGAGACAGCCCAGAAGGGCTCTGCAGCTTTCGAGCTCTGCCAGCCTCTTGGTGGGTCCCAGCCTGGATCAGGAGGGACATTTAAGTGCACATGGGGATGAGGATGCTCTTTGTTTCAGTGCTTATTTGACATGAGGTCAGCAACGTTGAACAAGTCGTAAAGAGCATGGCTGCGGAGAAAGTCCAAGTTCAGCTGCCTTTGCTGTGGGGCTGATGTCAGAAGGATTTACCCAGATCTGGGGACTTTTGTTTCGAAAGACTGACTGCTTTTCCAGAGACAATGGCTGTGCTGGGGCCAGGGCTGGGAGCAGTGGGAGACAGGCACACGGCCACTGAATGGGCCCAGCCGCTGTGCAGATGGAGGGATCAGCCAGCAAAACAAAAGTAAAGCTGCTGCCAGCACATTGCTGAAAAGAGAGGGGCAGGACAATGCGCCCTGGCCGGCGTGGGAGCTGCCCGTGGGGGTACCGTGGAGTCAGGGGGCTTTGCAGTGATGTTGGTTCCCTGAGAGGAAGAAAGCAGCCCTCATTTCAAATGGGGAAAATGAAAGCAGGCCTGCCCTGGCTGACTCTCAGCCTCAGAAGTGTCAAATCCCAGCAGGGACTGGCATTGCCCTCATACCTTCCCAGCCACTTCTGTAAGGTTTTTGCTTACAGGGTTCCAGTGGGATTGCTAGGATCTCTCCTTCACTGAAGCAAATCCTGTGCCTCTGTGGGCAAGCTATGTCTTTCAATGAATTTGTGATTTTTTTCCCAAGGATAAAATGGTATTTGTGAATCACAAATTCACAGGGTTAGTTGAAGAAGGAATCTTTGCAGGTGGGATGTTTGGTTTCTCGCTGCTCCAGGTGAGGGCCACCGCCACTACAAGCCAAGCACTGAGTGCTTGTGGGGAGCAAATCTGTGCCTGTTTTTGGCAAATCACACAGGTCTGGGGCAGAGTCATGTGAGCCAGGTGCCAGGGCAAGGCCCCAACACAGCTGCCTGCTTGGAGGAGCAAGGTACCAAACACTGTGGAGGGGTGCCTTGTTGTCTGGCCAGCCCAGTCATTCATAAACATGCTTTTTCATAGAATCATAGAGTGTTTGGGGTTGGAAGGGACCTGAAAGGTCATTTAGTTCCAACTCCCCTGCCATAGGCAGAGACACCTTCTGCTAAACCAGGTTGCTCAAAGCCCCATCCGACCTGGCCTTGGCTGAATTGCTTTTTTTGCTCTTGGAAAAAAAATCCTTCCTTTTGAAGACACCAGAATATCTTCTTTTGCCCTGGTGGTGGAGTAGGTCATGTGTGTCACTAGAGTTTTAACTCTGACAGTGGAAGGGTTGGCCAATACCGTGCCAGGAGATGACTTTAGGGGAAACAGCAACGATGTAAGAAATCTTCTGAGATGCTTTGAAGAATTTCCAGGATTTCACTACCCTAAAACTCATAGAACTTCTTATTTTTAGCCTTAGTTAATTTTGGCCAGATTATGACCATTTGTTCTTGAACTAATTTCCATAGTCTGCCTTTATTTTTGGCCTTTCTCTCCACAGTGAGTTTAGAGAAGGTACCAATATAATCCCTCAGCCTTCATTTTGGAGGACTAAAGCTGAAGACTTCTAGCCTTCTCTTATAGCACAGGTTCACAAATCCCCAGTTCCTGGCAGTTTTTCTGTTCCAGAACTTAGCTTAAGAACATTCTTGTAAATCTTAGCCCAAAAGGACTGTGGGATTTTGTGTGATACATCCCTGTATGTTTTGTCACTTCTACTAGGCTAACAAAAATGTGTTTATGAATACGTAGAGTGCATGCACATGTGCATACTGCAGATGTGATGTCTGGGAATTGTTATACATATCACAGTTTTATACTTACCTACATTTTCTTCAACAGTGTGATTTAACTCCTTACTATATCAAAGAACACAAGTGACTTTGTAATTTTGGAGAGTCCCAAATCAAAATTACTTATCACAGTTCATATGGAAAAGGCACCAAATACAGCCTTGGAAATCCCACTAATCTCTGATTTTCATCTCTTAGAAAGAAATACTTGCTGAAGTAATTTTACCTGTCAGAGAAACAAGTGAAAGAAAGTGTTTCCAGGGAAGCTGGTATTTTAGAGACACAGAGTTTCAGAAGAATTAAAAAAGAGTACTCTTTTAATTGCAGAGAGTACTGCTGGTTTGAATGGTGGGGCATTTGAAAATGGGTTTTTTAAAACAATGTTGGAAAATGAGAGCAGATAGAATAGAAATATGTTAATGAGCAAAGGGTAGCAGCCGCTGGAAATGCCCCTGTTTTCTGCCATGGTCCTGTGGGGTGAGCTCTTTCCAGCTGATCCGTGGTGTTCAGAACTACTGCCACACTGCACTGTGGGGGAATCCTTTCGTCTTGGTTTCCATGGGCATTAGACATGCTTCTTCTTAATACTGCCTCCATTTGGAAGCTGAATATCATCTCACTGAACTCCAAAGGCCATTTTCTTCCAAAACTAGTCTCCAGGGTTGCCTAATGTTATTTAGTGTGTAAAAATGCTGCGTTTTCGATCTCTCTTTTTACAATGCAATGGTTTAACTGGTGGCAAGTAAACTGAACCCAGCCTGTGGCACGCTTCAGTTGCCCAGAGAGATACTGGAAAAATATATGGGTTCCTGTTAGGTACTGACTTAGAGGTGACCAAGATCTAGCTTGTCTTGCCTCAGTTCCACTCTGCCATTTGCTTTCTACCCACAAGTTCAATTGATAATTATGTCAAGGAGAGGGGACTTTGCCAAGTGGAAGGATGCTTGGGCTGTGTGCTGTTTCCCCAAATATGTTTATGACAGCTTTGCACTGCCAGACTATTTATCAGTGACTCTAGTCCCAAATCTTCCTATAAACAGAACGATAGTCATCTGAGATAACTAATCTCGGCAGTAAGGCAAGGGCTGCTTTCTAAAGTTGTGCATCATAGGGAAGGTCCATCTGCTTCTACAAAACAAAAGTGAAGGCTTGTAATATGCCAATATCATTCTTCTGATGATTATACCGAACAAGGCGCTCTCTTCAGAGACCTTCCTACTTTCCTGTGATATGATTCCCTAGAACTCTCCAGCAAACTTCCAAGCCTGTCATATTGCCAAAAGTTCAATAGCCATTAGATTGGGAAGGAGGGCATCGCAACTGATTGATTTTGATGTGCTTATTTCGACAGATTGTGGTGGGTCTCCACAGCCAAAGGTGTTAATGTCACCTCGATATGGTGTGGTGTTTAATGGTCAAGTGAGGTTTCAGAGTTTGAGCACAGAAATCTCTCACTGCTTGGGCATGTTGCCAACAGCTTCCATTAAAGTCTCTGACTTATAAAGACTTCACATTATCACATAATACTCACTTTACCATACTACACTGGTAAAGATACAGATGAACAAGCAAGGGAGCAACTGAAGGCATCTGAAAGATATTTTATGGACAGATCTCATTTTGCTTCTGAAGTGCATTCTGTTTTCCTTTAGCTGTGGAGGTTTACAAGGAAAATCCAGTTTAGGAACTTAGAATTAGCATTGAATATAGCATTAAAGATCATCTTGTTGGAAGGCAAAGTCACCCAAGATAAGCTGGAGTAGTTACTGATGCTTTTTTTAGAGAACAGTGTATTCTTGCTTGAAAGATAAAGAAAGAAAAAAAGGCAGATAGAAATTATAAAAAATGCTACTTCCATTGCTGTTTCTGAGAATCTTGGCAGCCTCAGCATGGGAAGAAGGCTGAACACAGCCTTATCACTCACTCCAAGACTTGGCAAATTAGGACCAGCATTAAGCTGTTCATGACTGCTTTTAGCTGTCTTTTTGGTTATGAGCTCACTACAAAATTGCCTATGAAATGCTGTTGACAGCTGGCTGGGCTTCCTTAGACAAAAGGAGAAAAGGGAGAATTAAGAAGAAGTGGAAGAGTCTTTCATTTTTGCTCAGAGCTAGGACTAGCGTTCATAGTGCAAATTTTTATTTTCATAAATGTTTGCACTTAACAAGCGAAGCTCCATTCATTTCCCTGAAAGTTTTTGTGTGTCAGGAGCAGGGAGGGAGCAGAATATTTTGGTCCGGCCTAGACATGGACTGAAAACAGGCAGTGGGGAGCATCTTCAGATGCACACCTTCTTTGCTGCATTTACTAACACTCCATCACTGAATGAAGTGCCTGGCCTCAATTCAGCATCAAGCCTTAGGGAAAACACTTGGGGAAGCCTGTCTTGTGTCACCAATGCATGGTCAATAATTCATCCATTTGTGTGACATAGTCATGGTGTGGGCAAGAGTCGCAGTCTCAGGAACTGAAGCTGGATGAGGCCTCCCCTGGCACTGGAAGAGGGACAGGTTCAGTCCCTTCCCAGAAACTGTAGCCAGAAGATTTGTGGCATCTTTTAATTCATTAGAAAATGTTCATATTAGAGGGTCTTTCATTTTGTCCATATATTGTTGAACTGATCCAGCTTGCAGTTTACAGTTGGCAAGCAAGACTTGCCCACCTGGTCCAGGCTGAAATTGAATGGATTTCCTGGAGGTGGATGAGAAGGCAGTTTGTTCCATTGAGGGTGTTGTGGCAGGTGGGTGCCACATTGCAAAGGCAACCTTTTTATAACCATTAGAATAGATTTTTTTCTTGGTGCCCTGACTCTGCTCTTCTTAAATCACCACTATTAGGAGGCAAGCACCCCACATCTATCATACTTAGAGCCATGAGATTTTGACCTTATGTGCATTTTAAATTCCTGTTTGTTGAAAGATGTTTTCAGACACCTACTGGATTTCCTGAGCTTCAGAAAGTGGCTTTTAGATTTCAGTTGAGAAAAACAGGGCTGAAGATGCACACACACGATTTAGTTTGATCAAATCATAATTTGTCTAAGGAAGAATAGATAAACATAAACTTTGATGACACTTCAGTAAGAAAATAGAAATTAAAAATGTGTGCCCAATGGTGCACCATGGTTCCACACCGGCACCATCTCATGTATCTCTGCATACACATTTTCAATGCCAATGTGAATATCACAGTGTGCATTTACAAAGCCAGTTTGAATGTTAGGTTTCATTTACACAGGACTAAACATAAAAATGCCTGTCTATCTGTCATCTTTCTCTCTCCCTCTGTGCACACATATCAATGATGAAATGAATTGCAGAAATTTATGAGCAAAAATCTCATGAAAATTGGAATGGGTTATGCAATAAACATTTAACTGCATACATAGAAGTTTATTGGTGCATCATTGCGTCTTTCAACACAGAATTTGAGGTTATGAGACATGAATAAACATTGTAATTGTGAAGTTTCTAAATACAAGCAGTTGGAGATTGATAGTGAGGATTGAGAAAATGGCTATTTGACTTTTGCATGGAATTAAATAGGCTAGTGTGAAAAATCTGATGGGGTGTATAAATTTAGGAATTACTGATCGCCAGAACAAATGAGTATATTCCTACATTTAAAAAACAATTGCTCAATTTAATCTGATTACTGCTTTACTGGCTATCAGAAGAAGATGGATCCAGACTCTTCTCATTGGTATCTTATGACAGGACAAACTCAAATGACAGGAAATTTCATCTGAAAATAAAAAACTTTTCTATGTTGAGTGTGATCAAACATTGGTGCAGGTTGCCCAGTGAGGTTGTGTAGTCTCCATCCACGGAGATACTCAAACCCAACTGAACATGGCTGTGAGAAACTGGCTGCAGTTGCCCCTGCCCTGAACAAGGGTGGGCCTGGATGTGCTTCAGATGTTTCCAGCCTCTGTCTGAGCCGGATCCAGAGTTTCTGTCCCCTGTGGGTCATCAACACTGTACATGAAAACATTTCTTCTGGGGGACTATCTGAAAGCATTCTGACTTCTGCTGTATGTTTAGAAGTTAGGCACTTAAATTTCACCTGGTTATCTGGCTTCTGTTTTGGTCAGCATCAGTTTATGCAGGAGCCACCTCTTCTTGGTGTTTAAGTGGACAAGATATGTGTTATCTTGTGAAGGTCTCTGTTCCTTTTTCTTGACCAACTCAGACATAGAGGTCTAGCTTTTAGATGCCCCCAGCTGGGTGATTCCTACCACAAGTTTCTCTCAGTGCCTGCCCAGCTATGATGTATGTAAAATTAGCAAGCACCTGGGAGAATACCAAGCATAAATGCACAGTGCCAGCCGCACTTTCTCCCTGTGCAAAATGGGAATGGTGTCTCTGAGCCAGGTTTGTAAAGCATGTCAAGAGCTGAGAACAGACATTCCCTGGGGGACTCTGGCACTGTCTGCACAGCAGTAGTTCAGGGCAGCAGGAGTAGGCACACAAATTAAAAGCCTGTGCTGAGAACTTGTCCCTACACTGTGCCTGTTGCAGGGGCTCGCCAGACCCAGCCTTGCAGACTGAACACCCTTCAGCAGCTGGAATATGTTAGATGTGTTCCTCGAGCACATCCTGCAGTTTGGTTTTGTATGAAAGTAATCCAGTTTGCATGCTCCCAAAGCACTCTATGATGTTAACCAAGACATGGTGTGTGAGAATAGGAAGGAAATTCACTCTCAAAGCACATTTGTTATCCGGCCATAAAAATGCAGGTATACCTCATGAAAGTTAAAGATCAAAATAATTAAAAATAAAAAAAGAGCAGAAATGGACAAAGTGAATTGCTGTTATATTATTATAAGAATCATCTTAAGAAAGGTGATAATACAGTAGAGGATGAGTTTATCAGTACATCAGAATCATAGAATCACAGAATGGTTTGAGTTGGAAGGGATCTTAAAGATCACCCGGTTCCAAACCCCCCTGCAGCAGGCTGGAACACCTTCCAATAGATCCATCCAGCCTCTCCTTGAATACTTCCAGGGAAGGGGCATCCACAGCTTCTCTGGGCAGTCTGTTCCAGTGCCTCATCACCCTCACAGTAAAGAATTTCTTTCTAATATCTAGTTTAAACCTACTCTCTTCTGGTTTAAAGCCATTCCCTCTTGTTCTATCCCTACATGCCCTTGTCAAAGGTCCCTTTCCAGCTCTCCTGTAGGCCCCTTTGGGTACTGAAAGGCCACAATAAGGTCATCTCAGAGCCATTTCTTCTCCAGGCTGAACAGCCTCAACTCTCAGCCTCTTCTTATAGGAGAGGTGCTCCATCCCTCTAATCATCCTGGTGGCCTCCTCTGGACTTGCTCCAACATGTTGATGTCCTTCTTGTGCAGAGGACTGCAGAGCTGGATGCAGCACTCAACCTTTTTTGATGCAGCCCAAGGCACATTTGACTTTCTGAGCTGCCGGTTCTCATTGCCAGGCCATGTGGAGCCTCTCATCCACAAGCACCCCAAGTCCTTCTTGACTGGGCTGCTCTTGATCCGTTCATTCCCCAGCCTGGATTGATACCAGGGGTTGCCCTGACCCGGGTGCAGCACCCTGCACTTGATTCTCTCAAACCACATGAGGCTCCCATGAGCCCAGGAGTGTCCATGTCCCCTTGGATGGCATCCCATCCTCCAGGAGTGTCAATACACGGTTCATTCTGCCTAAAATGTACTTTCAGAGGTACTGAAATTGTTCAAGAAAAGGGATGAGATTTGATTAGTATTTTTGACAGAAAAGAGGAGGCAGTGAGACTTAACAAAGTCAAAACATTTCATTGCAGCAATCTTCTGAACACAAAAATATGTCATTTTCAGATTTGATAAATGAAAGTTTTCAACCTTTAATTCTGAAACAGTGTGTTCATTTAAACATATGATCTTTTAACATTTAAATACATGATTCAGAAAATCATAGAAGAAGGTTTTAAACTGTACTAAGTATACCAAAACAGAAACAAGGATTTGGTTTTAGTCTAATACAATATAATTTGCTTTTTTTTGTGGTATATGAAATATTTCTTCTTTTTTGGCTTGAGCTATAAAGAAAGAATTTTGGATGAATAACAGGTGTTTAGGTTATCACTGAATGTATTTCCTATCCATACCATGTGACAATTGTATGTGGCATTTATTCAGCTCTTTAAAATGCAACTGTGAGTTTTGCAGACAAGAAGATAATTTGCTTTACATAATTCTATCAATAATTTTCCATCTCCATATCTGGAAAAAAAAAATTAAAAAGCCACAGAGGATATGATACAGGAAATTCTGCCTAGTTTTGTGGCACAGATTTTGACCTCATATGCTTATACAGGTAATCGTGGCTTCTCTGCTCTTGTACAGCAGGAGTTTCCAGGAGTGTCACTGCATTTAGTTGTGCCCTGTGAGTATTCTCATACTATGATTTTCACAGCTGCTACTGGATGTTGGGTTTTCTTCTCAAAGAATGAGCTACATGGGCAGCCACAGCTCAGCCATGGACTTCACAATCTTAAGTTTAGTTCCACCTTCATTGTAAATACAATAAAACTTTTATTCCAAGTGGACACCTGTAACAAAATAGGATCAGTTTCCTTCCATACTTTTCATAGATGTTGCCATTAATTTTTCCATGGCTAAAAGCTTCACCTGTGAACAGAACCACATCCTGCATCAGTCTGCAGGTAGGTTGGTTAGCAGCTGGCAGAGGAGTTTCTGTGTGCAGAAGTTTTCCCCCCATTTAGATGTTGGTTTTCACCATTGTTCACATTCCCTACCAGTTGCACAGAAATGGTGTGCAAGCACTCTGTTACCAAGAGTGCCATGCTGTGAATCCATCCCAATTCCAGGGGCCCTGCCGGTAGCGACCTGCTGCCATTGCCTTTGTCTGTGGTGAGACCCAAAGTGGGCACTCCCTGGCACTGGGAAAGTGAAGGTAGGAGGTAAAGTAGAGCTACTGGCAGTTACACTCTTCCCTTACAGTGAAGCAGATGGATTCACATTGGTGCAACCCCTCTTGGTCACACATGATGTTTTCAGAAATACACAGAAGAGGAGATTTCTCTAAAAATGCGAACAAGGTATCGGAGAAATTCACACGTGCATTTTGCATGACCTCTGCTTCTCTCTTGAATCACCCACCTTATTCAGAATTGGAGACCTGGATCTCTCTGGGTGGCATGTTCCATCCTGCCACGGAGGAGAAAATGCTGGCACTCACCTGGCATTGTAATGTAGGTCATGCATGTTGCAGCACAGCAGCTGAGCACATGTGAGCACTGCCAAATGGGCCTGTGGATGGTCCTGAGAGAAACAACAAATAGTTTGCTTTATTGCCACCTCTCTATCTCCCCCTTTTTTCATTTTCCCCCGTCTCCAAACCAATGAGGTATAAAACAAATGCCATGGCTGTCAAAAAATGTGCTGGTTCTCTTTTCTGTAGGTGCTTACTCATTTCAGAGCCTTCAGAGTTTAGATACCTGCAGCATACACAGAGTTCAGACTCTGGCTCTTTGAAATATGCCCTGCTTCGATTTCTGTCCTTACCTCTGTATGTTCTTGATGTACACACAGCTGTTGATGAGTTGGAGGGAGGAGATGCTCTGCCCTGGTTTAGGCTGGCCATATATGAGACTGAATTTTAAGACACTGAATACTTGGGGAACACTTGTCAGTATTCATATGTGAATATGTGTTTGTGTGGGTCCAAGCAGGATTTTATTGAGGTTTTTGAAGGCTTTTGAGTGTCTCTGACTGAGCAGAACCAGAATACTGGCTTTGCAAAGCCCTTGAAAGCCTGAGGAGATGAAGCCACAAGCGATGGTTCCCCTTAGTGGTAGGAATTGAGGAGACAGCCATATTAGTCGGGTTGTTGACGTGAAAGGTGTATGGTAGAGGGGCCTTTGCTGTGTATAAGTTTCAGTGACTTAATAGCAAGTGGGACTCTCAGGACAGATGTGTCGTTCTCTGTGAACAAGACATCATTGAGATGTCTTGGAGGAAAACATATAGATGAAAGCCAAATTCCTCACTGGTACTCTGTGGGAACTAGGAAAAATGTTTATATTGCAAGAAACCAAGTTGGTAACTCTGTCTCCAAGTTGCTTTTCCTCTGCTGTTCACAAAGAAGCTGGAGGAAAGGCAGAGAGATGCAGTGCTTGTCCTCAGCACTCACGTGGCGATGTGAGGACCTGGGAATACGTGCCATGGGTTGGTCTGTCACGAAGGCTTATCTTCACAGCACACAGCTACTTCTCCCAGGGTGCAGCAGAAGTACAAGCCAGCCCTGATAAGGGAAAAAAAACCCAGAAGTTAGCATCAAATGTCCTTTTTCATTTCAATTGCTTTCCAGGTTGCCATGCACCAAATTGTCTGTTTATTTGCCCCTGGAGCACTTAGTTCTAGTGTATGATTATATACTACTTTTTTGGCCCTGTTTGGAGACAATGAGTGGGTGTGTTTGTTCTGGTAGCTTTAGGGTAAGAAATAGCAAAAGAGGTACCATCTCCTCTGTAGTTGGGAGGAAGGTGAGCACTGATTCTGTTATTACAGCAGACTCCATCCTGGGGTTTGCCGACTCCATGCATGGACATGCACAAATGAGAGGAAGAGCAGGGAAATGAATAAATGGAAACAGAACAGCAATACTGTGCACGTTTAAATGTTTAATGTTATTTTTCAAGGCAGCCTCTTTCATTTTGCAAAGGACACAGCTGCTTGCATGTTCAAGGGTAATTCACCCATAAAATTTAGCCCATTACCAGGATGGGATATGGGTGTCACTTCCCTGTACACTACGCTGCTTTACAAATTATTGTCTTTTTTAGGAAAAGAAGGGAAATGTTTGTGAGTTGGGTGCTTAAAACTCTGAGAAATGTACTTTCAGTGAGAGGATAATCTTCTGACTCTCAGATAACAGCAGATGTGAACCCAGCCACTGAACTTGCTCCCAGAGTGTTCTGGGCCACAATGGAGCTATTTCTGTTAAAAGTGTAAGACCAGAATGTTTCCAGATCTTGTTGGAAACAGCAGAGAGGAAAGCTTAATTTTCATACTTGGCTAGGGCAGTTTTAGGTTTCTGGTGGCAGTTTCCTCACCTCCTCACCTCACCCATTATTCCCACAGGGGGACTTAGAAGGCATGCAGTGCGAAAGATGTTTATAATTCACTGCTGAGCCCCTCAGAAATATCCATAGATTGGCACAATCTAAAATCCAAGGGCACAGCCATTTTCTTCTCCTGTCTTCTGCTGTCTCTTAGCCAAGACTGAGTCTTTCAAATCCTGTCACTTGAGATCGTATCATTTTCTCTGCTGACTTTCCCTTGAAAGGAGGGGTACTGCCTCTCCAAGTCCCTAGAAACCAGAGGACAAAGACAAGAAAAACTGGAAAAAATAGGCCATCTCCCTAGATTTTCCCTCAAACCCAAAACAGACCTATAAACCACAAAGTTGGTGTCTTCGGAGATGGAGGGGCCCCTCAGGCAGAAGCCGTCGCCGGCAGCCAGGGATGAATGTGCTGCAGGGGTGCAGGGGAATCCCACGGGCAAATGCTGTGTGCAGCGGACAGAGGGAGCTGCCTGGCACCCACAGCTGCCCCCAGCACTGCTTTTGGTGCAAAAGGGAGCAGCGGCTGGCCCAGCTCCTGGGGAACCCATACCCTGCATTGCTGCCTGTCTATTGCTATCTATTGCTGCCCTCCCAGCTGACTGCAGCTTGTGCCCCGAGGAACAGCACAGTTCCCCCCACGTTTATGATCTTATCTGGGGAATTCTGAGTGTTTTCTTTTGCTGGGCTGGGTTGGTTTGTTTAGGTTTGTTTAGGTTTGTTTTCTAGGACAGCACACTTCCTGAGAGGATCAAATTAAGCAGCATCACTAACTGCATTTTTTGTTCCTTCATTGCTTTTTTCTAGTCCTCGTTTTCTCATTCTCCTTCTTTGTGGATAGATTTTAGGCGTGATACTCAGTGACACTGAAAGCAATTTATGAGCTGGAAGAACCAGTAAACCACAGGAAACTTACTGCAATTTAGAAAAGACTGGGAAAGCAGAGAGGCGAAGAGCAGCTGTTATCACAACTGAAATAGGCTGCAGGACACAGCTGATGGTTTCTGTGGGAGAAGCAGGACAGATAAGCTTCCATAATCATCAAGAAACCAAAGGGAAAAAATTTTTAGTCTATAGGCGGTATTCAAGAGGATTGCATCGTTGCCTCTTGGCTCACCCATGCTTGGGTTCAATAAGTCTGGGATGAGACAGAAAAAAGTGCCACAGGGACACACTTTGATTCTTTCCACTATAACCAGTCTGTAAATTCTTGCAGATGTTTTTTGTATATGAGAAGAAAAATAAATATTCAAGAGTGAATGGACCAACAGATACCAAATCCTTTAAATGGCTGACTTGTTTTCTGTCTCTGCTTGTAGGGAGTTCATACACATCTGCGCTTCTCTGTGTGCACTTGTTACACATCAAAATAAACCTCTTAGCCCTGGTTCACCAAGGTATAAATGATCATTCCAATGGAGTTGGTCAAAATACTAATTTTCTTACAGTTAGTCATGTTCTTGAATACCTTCTTGAAACAAGACTAATGTTTCACCATTAGCACAGAAAATACATTGGGGAAAAATTTTAAGGGATTTTCCTCAGTTTTTGGAAAGCAGATAGGAAAAGCTTCTTTCCTGCCAAATAAAAATAATTTTATATCTTTAAGGAAGATCCATACCCATATGCAAAATACAAGATAAAGAAGACTAACTTGAGGGCAGTAACATGGCTGCTGGCTTGGTCACATGTGTTAGAGAAATTCTGTGGCGGGCGGTGTCATCCAGATGCAAGGTCAATCACAGAAAAAGTAACAATTCCACAACTTTTGGCTTGGTGCTACAAATACCAGATTTCATGTTGTGTCATAGAGCAGTGAAAAAACAGGGAGCAAAGCATTCCTGCATTTTCAACAGTATCAAGGGCTCTTGTGTTTCATGTGGAAGAGGGAAAGGTACACATTTAGGAGTTTGATGTAGTTTAACTGGAGGTGTAACTTAGCAACCCCAGCCTATGGACACTTGCATGGTTTTCCTCATCTCCTGGTGCACAGATGAGACACAATAACCTAAGGATCTCCACTGGGTTATTGAAACCACTTGAGCTGAGTTTGTACCAATGGGAGTTTCAAACTATGAGCTGAGGAAACCTTTGTCCCATGTTTCTATGGGTAGTACCTAATTTTTTTTGGTGTTACCTAACTTTATTATTTATCTAGTGAGCGTTCACACTTCTGAGTCTTTATGTTCTCCTTGTATCCCATTAAACCTTTCAGGACTTCCACCTCTTCTGTTATTTTTGGTTTTCATACTAAAATCATGGGGTTTTTTCTATATGGTTTTTCAACTTCTGTGATGCTGCTTGCCCATCTCCTCAGCCCTGTGAGGTTCACATTCAAACTACAGAGTTCCTGTGGAGCTTTTCTACAAGTCCAGACCCTTTTCTACAAATGGTTTTGTTTCAAGGTATCGTGATCTACCAGTGGGGTAACTTAGAGGGTGACTATTATGTATTTGAGCCTTTAGCTCTCTGTGAAAGAAGCACCTCACTTGTAGAATGTCTGAGTTAATGAACAAGAAGTGGATTGGCTTTTTTCTTTATCTAGGAACCACTTATTTTTATTCACACTGGCTTAGTATTGCCTCTCTTCCCCTCTTTACTAAGATGAACAACAAGGAGCTTAACTGTCAGACAGGGAATGGGATCATTTTGGTGTCTCCTGTAAAACCCCAGCTTTTTACAGTGGGGTAGTTTATAGTGCTAGTGATTTTCTGGGGAGAGTCTGGATACTGTAGTCTCCATTCATGAAGCAGCTGCTCCTGTTCATGTTCACACATTGGACACATCATCATGAATGACAAAACGGTGCAGAGCCCCTCTGTAGAGCTCTGGAGTGCCGGCTGCCCCTTTCTCAGGCAGCACTGCAGCAATGTCTGCAGCAGCTACACTGCCATGACAGGCCACAGCTGTTCCTCTGAGAGTCCTCTTCCAACTGCTAATTCTTCGTCCTTCATTGCAGACAAAACCTACCCATGGAAGCCTTCAAGGCACAGCATTTTTAAATTTCTGGTCTGTTTTCTTTTTTTTCCTCACTTTCCCAAACAAATAAACTCCAAATCCCTGAATGTATTTACGTGATGACATGTCTGGGCAATTATGTCACTAGTGATGTCACTGGTACAATACAGATATATAAATGCATAAAGCATGCTTTTCTGGCCAATTGCCCTAAGGAGTTATCTGTGCAGATTGACACATCTAAAGAATGTATCAATTAAAGAAACATTGAACCTAAACCACCTGGTGATGGAAGGATGACGTTAATATGAATCTGGTTTAGCTTACACTGGCCTAACTGAATTTTCTATCTGTTTTTTCGTACAATCACAGAACGACAGAATGTTAAGGATTGGACTGGACCTTAAAGATCATCTCATCCCAATCCCCATTGCCAAGGGCAGGGACACCTCCCACTAGACCAGGTTGCTCAAAGCCTTATCCAGTATGGCCTAGTACAATGTCAGGGTTGAGTCATCCACACCCTCTCTGAGCAACCTGTTCCAGTATCTCACCACCTTCACGGTAAAGAATTTCTTCCCAAAATCTAGCCTAAATTTCCTGTCTTTCCATTTGAACCCATTACTCCTTGTCCTATCACTACATTTCCTGGTGAAGAGTCCCTCTCCAGTTTTGCTGTAGGCACCCTTCAGATACTGGAGGGCTTCTATGGGTTCTCCATGCAACTTTCTCTGTAAGCCTGGAGAGGGAGAGAGATGAAATGATATAGTCCTTGGGGATATGTGGTCATAGAGAACTGAGAAAGGACCCAAAGCAACATAAGCTGGAGACTTCATCTCAACACTGGTTAGAGGGTTGTCATCCTCATTTTATTGTCTCGTTTCTTCGCCAAGCTCCTTGTCCATCTTTGGGTGCCATTTGGGCTCAGGCTAGGTGTGTTTGGCCACCTTCACTCATATTCTCTACCCATACTTGCTTCCCTGTGTGAATAGAAGAGCATCTCTGTCCATTCTAAGTTTCCTTCACTGTATCACCTCTCAGACTGGGGCTAAGCCAGGCAATACAAGAGCCCCTGTGCTCTATTATAACCACAGGTTCCCCTCCTGTACAACTGCTGTTGGCCCAGATGGTTCTCTGTCAACTACTAGTGCAGCTAATTCTCCCAGTCTTCATGTAAAAGCTTTCCTTATCCAAACTGAATTACAGTATGTTATTTTCAGACTGTTTTTTCCAACCTGAATTGTACTCCTGTCCTCTGGGGCATGGGCAGCCTCCTCCAGTGTGGTATTACCAGGAGATCTTGCTTCTCTCCCTTTTAAAGCAAAGATTCATGCTTACCCTTTTCCAGCCTCTTTAACCATCTACAAGTTCTCAGGGATAACCACTAATGAGCCTGTTAATAACTGCCTCTGTTAGCTCTCTAAGTACTTTTGGATTAATTTCCTCAGACTTGTGTGATTTAAGAGGATCTGTCCATTTAAGTACTTTCTAACCTGATCTTTCCATGACCTAAGCTGAGGTCATTCCCTTTCCTAGGTACTAGTTGTCATAGAAACATTATTGCTACTGACCTTTTTTTTGGTAAACATTAGTACAAGAAAGACATTAAACACTTTTAACAGCTTCATTCCTCTTCAGACATGAGCTTATCTCCAAAAGAGGAGGCTGTCCTGAAACCTATGGCTGGCAGAGGGCAATGTCTCAGGCAAGACTTCCGAGCAGGTTTTTCACTGTGAGTAAGCCTTTCAGTTAAATGCTCTGGCCCAGCTGACAGAACAAGCACTGAGATGTGTGCCCCATTCCCCTTCTCACATGGCCAGTGTTCTCGGAGCAGGAGCAGGGAGCAGACGGAGAACCACTCTCTTCCCCCTCGCTGTGGTATGGACTGCCCCGCAGACTGTTTGTTCAGGTGGTGCTGGATTATCGTTATCAGACCTCACACTATAAAAAAACGGAGTTTCTATGCTTTGAATTAAGAGTGATGACACAACAGATTAACTTTTTCCTATTTCACCTCCTGCATGTACCTATGCTCTTTTCCACAACCTCCATCTAATAACAATAATAATAACAACAACAGAAAACAAAGCAAATTCACAGCCCATGCAGGAAACTCCTCATGAGCCGCACACTCAGTGTTATTTTTTGTGTTGTGCCTGCCAAAACCAACATGAGTCTGCCTCAGGGATGTGAAACCATCTCAAATTTATTTGAAATGAGTATTTTCTGTGGCTCCTCACTCCTCTTCCCATACCATTTTGATGACCAGCCAGTCCATGAAAGCTTTCTGGCAAACTCTTCTCTGAGGGAACAATGTGTAACAGTTTCAGCTTTGCACTGAAAGGCAAAGAGTTGCCTTGAAAACCAGTGCTATTGTTGACCAATTTCTGGATAACAGCATTCATTAGTGCACTCCTTAGAAACAAGCAAAGTCCTTTCTGCAGTGGTTGTGTCTTGGCCGACTGAAATGTGTGTGTGTGTATATGTGTGTGTGTGTGTGTGTGTGTATCACCTCCTCAGTTCCTGGGAATCCAAATGGCAGCCCTAAAGTAAGTGGCAGGTAGAAAATCACAAAGTCCTGTTCCTGTGCGGTCCTTGCTGAGCTGGGAACACGGGTGTTTGAAGGACAGACTCTGGCCACTGTGATGTCAAACGTGGCTTTGTACAAACTGAGTGTTGGACCTGAGAGATTTTTCTGCATTGTTTTCAGCACTGTGCCTACTCCCACTGTGGTATTTTAAACATGGCATGTGGATTTTCTTTGCCGATGGAGAATTGGAAAGCAGAATCTCATTGGAAGTGCATGGTGGGCCTTGACAGGCTGATTTATCACTTCAGCCTTTGATGGCCATAGGTGTTTTATGAAGGTCATCATAGAAGTCAGAATTCTTGCACAAATTTTCTGCAGATTGGCTGCATCAGTGTTTTTGCCAACATTGTCAGTCAAGGACCAGAAATTTACCATGGTTATTACCTACTTTTCATAAAACAATTTCCCTCCCAATTTCTTAGCTTTATTTGGTTGAAGCTTTTTCCTACAACCAAGAAAGCTAAAAATATTGTGATGATTGGTGAAATTCACTTGACTTGAGAAATTAATGAGTTTCAGTGACTGAATGCATCCTAAGAGAAAGGCACAGTAGACCCAACATGATTTATTAACATGGTGGTCATCCTTTATCTCAGAAGAAGAGCAGCTGTCACAGCAGAAGTGTGGGGTTTGCCCTTTGTCAT
This sequence comes from Falcunculus frontatus, assembly GCA_013398115.1. Classification (NCBI taxonomy): domain Eukaryota; kingdom Metazoa; phylum Chordata; class Aves; order Passeriformes; genus Falcunculus; species Falcunculus frontatus. The sequence goes on from VZRV01009273.1 coordinate 393,584, forward strand.
TTATCTTTAAAATCACATCATTCTGAGTAGTTTTATTCTTGCTGATTCTTTTCATGTCAGCATGAACACAGTTGCCACTCACCAGACCCACTAAGAAGATACCTTGTGAAGTTCTGAATATAGAAAGTGGACTTGGAGTGCAAAAGCCTTTATGTGGTTCTCTGTCAGCTTCCAGTATGGGAGAATGGAGGTGAGGGCACGGCCAAAAAAGGGGGTGCTTTTCCTAATTGGCTGTCAGGATCTGAAAACGTGGGACAGCTCCTGGAGTAGCCAGCTTTTCTAAGCCCTCCTCATGCACTGGTGGCCAGAAGGAAAATGGGAGCATCCCCTTATGTGACTGACAGAATGAGCTTCAACTCAAGTTCAAGGGGACACAAATGTTAGGTGTTTATACAGTAAGTGACAAATATATTAAATGCAATGTTTAAAATAAAAAAAAGGGTATGGACATTGGTTTGGACTAAGAGATGACCTGTCCCATTTGCCACTTTTACAACAGACAGACATTTTTGGGAGCTGCAGTCAGGACTGATGTGCAATCTGTGTTGGTTGGAAAATAAGTGGGTTCGTGACCATAGGATTGGGGTGGGTTTTGTTCCTCAAAGCCTTCTTGAAGTAAGATAGCTATGACAGTGATTTATGTCAACTCAGAAGTAACTGCCGAGGGTACATTAAACTTGAGATCTGATAGGACAGGGAAGGTTGCTGAACCTGGCAGAACTGGAGGCTGGAGTTTTTTACCCCGTTCAGACTAAGTGAGCTCAAATATGAGCTCAAAATACAGTATGCAGATTTCTATTACAACAATGATGTAAGCTGTAGACACCTGTAGATGTACATGTGAGAGAAGAAAAGGTGGATTTCTGCGAAACACGTGTTGCAGTCCACATTTAGGGCTTCTGCATGTGATCTGAACCCTTTTGGGTTGGGCTCACCCTATTTCAGTCATTCTGCCTTTGATCACTCGTTGTCATTACTGAAACATGCCTATCTGAACCACACTCTCTGCTAATCCCATCTCAGAGATCTGTCTTCCTGGACAAAGGAGTGCCTGCCTTTTGGTCCCCTTTTAGCAGTGGAGATGATTCCTTGACATCACCTGGGTGAGTGGATGCCCAGCTGGCTCTTTGAGGGCACTGTGGGGCCATGTGGACAAGCCTCAACCTCCCTACAAGCTTCTGTGTTTAGTTACCCATGCACAAGGCAAAGAAGCAGGCCAGTAATGGGTACCAGATGGGGGTTTATGCATTTAGACAAAGACACATTCTGGACAATCAGAAACAACTGAGTGGCAGTTTATACATTAAACCCCAATTTAACAGCAGTGCCTGCTCGCTGACCTAGAAGAAACAGGGCAGAGAGCCCTTTGTGTTGCCCTGATCAAACGATTCCCCGTTGTCCCTGCTTCTTACAGGGGGCATGTATACATAAGGTGAGGGTGTATATAGGAGCATCACTTTCACAGCTTGTGGAAAACCTTCCTTTCAATGGGACATGGCCATGGTCAACTAGTTTTAGCATCAAGCCACGTTTTTGGCCACCGTCATGTTCTTGAATGTGCTTCTCCCCATACTGAGAGGGGGTGTTATTACATTAATTCCCACTGGTGGGTCTCTGCTGCAGAGTGTAGGTGTTTTTAACCAAACCCTTGGTTACACACACCAACATGAGTGGTTTTTATGGTTCCTGCCACAGAAGACAGCATGAGTTTAGTTGTAGCTAAGCACTGTTCATCTATATTTCTGTAAACTAAGTTGACTGGATGAATGGAGGATCTATCCTGTGCTACTGGGTAGATGTCTGTTGAATACAAAAAGAGAAACTGTCAGAATCTCCAGAGGCTGCAACATCACCCTCTTGTGTATACTGAGTATCTTGTTTGACTGCATGTACTGACGCACTCTACAATTAGACACTTGATACAAATAAAAAATATCAAGAGAATGGTAAATTCCTTAACTTAATCTCTCAAAAGCCAAACAATAGCATTTAACCTGAACTCTGTCCATTTGGATTATGGTAAAATAAACTTCCTCATATGTTATTCTCTAATAACATAACCTGTCAGCACATGTATCAGTCAGCAAAGATAGTGTATTATTTAAAAAAACAGTTCTGTCAGTAGGAATTGGACATGCTCATCACTTTGCAGGAATATGTCTTCTCCTTTAGTGAGTAGGAACCACCATTTTTTCCCCCAAATGCCCAAAAAGAACCTAAGCATTTTGAAAGGGGAAAAGAAGGAAAAAAGAGTGGGCTCTTGCTAGCGTGCTAAAGTTTGCTTAGCTTGAAAGGGAGTCACCATAATGGTAGAGTAAGCTCCCAGCACCTCTGTCCTTCATCATGTAGAGCAATTTCCTTAAGACCAGGTAGGAATGCCTTGCCCCTTCAGTGGTTTGCGTATTATTTGTTTTTACAGGGTTTGTCACACAGGATTTTGTACATATGGCTACATAATAAAAGTGTTTTCTCCACTGTAACTGTACCAAACCACAGTGAACTGTTTCTTCTGCTCAACCTGACTTTCTTCATTATTTTGTAGCATTTGTGTTGGAGAAGAGATGAAATGGATAGGCTTCTTTGATGGCTCGCATGATGGATGTTAGCCTCTGTCTTGATTATGTTAAGCAAAGATGTTTCTCGGTTTCCTCAGAGATTGAAAAGAAATGGAGGGAAAGGATGCTCATTCCTGAAGTGTATGTGTATTGGTGTCAGAGCTGCAGTTCCCAGGCAGCAGCATCTGTAAGGAGGAATAAGGAGAAAACATTCCTTTGAAATGAGTTCTCTCTAAGGGAAGGAAAAGGAAAACCCCACTCAGTCTGCATCCGTTAACTGTATGGGGCCAGCTATATATAGAGCATGATTATAATTGGCAATGTGTTACTGCGTACTCAGGACGGGCCAACCAGAGAAAACACCATTACAGTATTAGCAGGATGCTTTTCCTGAAGTGTGCTCCAATGGGCTGGAGCAAATAAACCACTGGTGGAGTATCTCACATAGATGTCAGGTCCCCAGCTGAGACCCTTGTGATCATGAAAAACAGGTGGATAGCTCTTTCCTCTTCTGTGCTTGTTTTTGTCAACATCACGTTCCTCACAAGACAAAATGCCCAAGTTATGCTAGGGTTTGAGAGAGACAGAGGTTGTGATATTTCTAGTCCAGTGAGAAGCAGGAAGTCTTAGTTTCCTGTTTCCTCAGCAGTAGGACCCTTCTCTTTTTCTTGTGGCTTCTTGCTATCTGTTTGACTTTTTTATTTTCCCTGACAATTATTCTTCTACTTCATCTGTTCTTATTGTAGCCACCTACAACTAAAGTATAAATCCCTTTTCTTGTATGGACCAAGAGCCTTGTGAGCTCAGCACTTGCAGTTGGGATACTGTTGCAAATCCTGTGATATTTGACAAACGTCTGTGCACTCTAGCTTGTGCATTTATGATAAGGTTATGTGATAAAGTTACACTTCCAGCTTGTAACGTGGAAATATGGACCATGCATGTTGCAGCCCTCCAGAATGCAGATGAAATGCAGAACCTACAGTGCTTTCTAATTGCAGGTTTTCTCGCAGTGTAGTTAAGATGCTCACAGTACTGTCATTCCTCTCTGCTGGACCATTTGCCCTCTCCCTGTTGCAAACTGACTCCCTAGTGAGTGTGGACTTTGAGTGGATTTTTGGGTATGATCATGCTTTTCATCTGACTCACAGCCACAGAGGCAGTTGGCCACGAGCAAACTGTCCCTCGCTAATGCCAGCCTGTCTGTGGGTCCAGAAACGTACATGCATTGCCTTGGTTGTTACTTTCAGTGTTTTTCCAAGACCCATAGATGTCACCTGCCTTCTTCCAGTCATGGTGTTGCTGCAGTGTCAAGAGACTATTTCGTAGAGAGCCTGGGTTGAGCCCCTTGTTTGTATTGCTTCTACAGGCAGTGATGGCACCTTGAGAAACCCCAGACCTCCCCAACCCTTTCGTTTCCTTCTCTGGGGCCTGGATAAAAACCTGAATTTGACCCTTCCCACAAGTGGGTGGCATTCCAAAAGAGATTTTGCACAGGGTGGATAACAGGTTTGAGGTGTTGCATTTTATCCGCTTAACTCCCAGGATGCCAGAGCCACTGCCAGGCTGAAACACGAACCACAATCAAGCATCGCACTTGGGTGAGCTCTGTTTCAGGGTTAGTCACAGGCCACAGTGAGCTTTGCCCCACCAAGGGAGGTCTGTTTAAAACAAAACAAAACAACTTTTTGGATCGCTTATGAATTAGGATCGTGTGGAAGGGGGCAGTGTAATAACAGGGTAGAACAACTTGTCAGCTCTGCAATTAACATCACTACATGCTACTTAGCTCTCTTTATAGACATATAAACACATTTCAATCAGCCAACTCGTTAGAAAAATCATGAGTCCTGTATGTATAGCATAAAGATTTCAGGCTGCTGAATACTGCTCACCATTATTCTTAGTTTATGAAAACAAAAGTCTTAATTATGCTGCCAATAACAACAGCATCATTAGCAGCCAGATGTTTTCCCCTTAAATTAAAACATACACAAAATAGATTGTTTGGGGGCTTATATGAAACAGAGGTACACTTAAGGAAGTTGGCACTGAAATATCAGGCTCTTTACAGGTCAGGATGACATTGGGAAGACTTTGAGGAGCTCTGCAAACCTGGCATCCCAGCCACATCCTGTCCATAGCTGTTTCTCAGCATTGCTTGGAATAAGAGAGTCATCTGACAGACAGAAATCTTATGTCATTTCTCAGGACACCTCCCCATGAGTGCAATAACCCAGAGCCAGGGCATGGGGCCCATGACTTTCACACCATCCCCGTGGTGTTACACTGTTGGTCTATGTTCATTAGTCCTGTATCAGCTACAATCACAGTGTCCTGGTCTGGGACCGGGGTTGAAACACTGTCCTGGGCCCTGAGGCAAGCTACTCATCATGAGCAGCTGTCACTAGCATTTCTGGACATCAGGAACTCCTGGAAAACACCCACTGCACACAGAGTGATGCTGGGTACTGCTACCTCCACATGCAGGACATTTTCCACCTACCTCTTCCAAATCTGCCCATACCATTATGTGGATATCTGGGAGAGGGAGGAGGATGTTTTAGCTCATCCAAGAACCTAGTAGTGGACCCTCAAAACCTGGAAGATGGATTCTTGTTGTGCAGTTTGTGATTGAACTTCCAGAAGGCAGGCACAAGCTCCATCCTTTCTGCCTCCTCTCCATTCCCCATGGTCTGTGCAGTATGTTTCTTGCCCAAACGTGCCATGTTGCAGTCCCAGAGACCAGCTGCCCCCACATTCTTCTGCCCACCCCTGCCTCCAAAGCCACCTTCTTTGGGTTATTACTGTGGTACAAGGCAAGGGAAGGGAACTGAAGCACAGCTAGTTGGACCCTGGCAGGGCCCTGCACTGCCACAGGTGTGGAGGGCCTGGCTGGGGGTTGGCAGTGTGGGTGGACAAGGGCATATGCTCTCCTCTCCCTGATTTATCACTCCTGGCAGAATCGTCACAGTTGCTGTGCTGGAGGAGCCGATATCTTGATTAACAAAGCAAGCAAGAAGCAAGTGACAGACCCCCCATGCCCCCTCTCCCTGCACCTCCCCAGCTTTTCCTCCCCCAGAAGATTAGGGACAAGTGTGTCCTCCAGCTGTGCTGTCCCTGTCCCCCAGGGCAGACACACATTGCACAGCTAGAGCTGTCCCACACCCCTCTTAGCAGGGCACCCCTGCAGCCTGCCATGGCATGATGGCAGGCAACAAATTATTTTCACTTCTCCTCTGTGTTTTCCCTCAGAAGCAATTACTTGTCTCCAGTGGCTCTTGCATGGTCCAAACTTTGAAGTAAGGCTGCAGAGAACAATTTTTGTGTCTGATCCTTGTGGTGCAGCCTATTTTTTTGGGCTTGCACATTACAGCACTTGCAACTTGAGGATTTATCTTTACACCATTTCTGCAGCAGACATGGTATTTCTCCTGGTCTTTTCGCTTAAGCCTATCACTGGCTCATTTTGCTATTTACCAAATTTCTTCTGTTTTGACAACATCCTTCTGGCATTGCACAACCCATGTGAAAATTGCGAGTACTGTAAGAGCATCCCTTCCTGCTTCTTGCTAGGATGCCTTTTAACACTCAGCCTCCTTTTTCATGCTGCCATATCAAAATATTTACAACCCATGTTTTGCCATCATCAGACTGTATGTTTTTGAATTCAGTTTCAAAATTAAGGGCAGGGAAAATTATGATCATTTCCACATTAGTCATTCCATCCAGTTTCTTTGGAGTGATGAGTGAATCAACGCCCATTCTGACTTACTGTAGGGGTAAATATGTGTAATTTGAGTGATTTTTGGTTGCTTGATAAAATTGTTTGCTGCTGTGCTGCAATGCAAAATGTGGGCATGTGTGAGGAAATACTTGCAGTAGGCACATGGTTCTTGCCTTTGGTCCCTGCCAGTTTCAGTTTTGCAATGCCAAGTTTGATGACAGCCTGCCTTAGGATGTAAATGGGCTTAGTAAAAGGACCCAGTAGACACTTTCCAATGCACCATCTCTGCATCATGCAGGGCTGCATGTTATAGACAGGATTTATTTTGCACTCCCCTGTGCTGTTTGCTGAGGTGTGGCTCAGTCAGAGGATGGGATCCATCGGCAGCAAATGCCACACTTGAACCCTGCAGAGGGAGGGCTCCCCTTCTGTTTGGCAGCATGAGTGTGGCAGTGGTGTGGGTGCCAGCTGTCCTTGGTGCAGCTGGGGCTGGCACATCATGGCCATGGAGTATCCAGGGAGCATGGTGCACACGGTGACACCCCCAGGAGAGGCACTGCTGCCATCAGGATGCCTGACTCTGAGCAAGCATAGAAGTGTGAAAAATTTGAGTCCTGGCATGAGTTAGAGCTTGTATGGCAACAAAAGATAAGCTCCCTGGAGAAGATGGGCCAAAAATGAAAATAAATTTCACTGGGTGTTTCTGTGCTGTCAGGTTGGTTCACTCCTTGCTTTGCCCTTGGGCACGGCTCCGCTCTTCACCCATGCTGTAGGTATGAGTGTTTGCATTCAGAGCTCCAGTCAGAAACAAGCCAAATATTTCTCTTGGCAGAGAAATCTCTGGACCCCACATTGAGAGCAGTCATGAACCAGCACACATCGTTTGGCCCTGGGGTGAGGGCTGACTCATGGCATGGAAGATTGACTAGGACTGAACTTGCCACTGATCACCAGAGCTTTTGCGCAAGGCTGGGGCACAATAGCATCATTGAAGATGTTAAAAATTTGGCACAACTTTGTTGCAGCAGGTCTGCTGAAGCGACGGGTTCATTATTCAGTCGCCAGCACAAAAGCTGTGGCTGCTGCTCTGCCGGTACTTGCTCATCTACTTTCTGGGAAAAAGCCCCTTCCAGTGGCTGAGGATGCAATCAGACAAAGCAGATGAGTCAGGCTGATTTTATATTTGCGTTTCAGGTAGACCAAGGGGCTGAAACCATGCCAAATTAGCAGCCCTGTCTTTTGAGAGAGGTCGCAAAAGACCTGGACTTCAAGGCATGGATTTCATATCTGAGGGCTTTTCTAACGAATTCTTAACTAATTGACTTGACTTTGGTGGGGAGACAGCTAGTGGCTGAAAAGGATTAAAACTGTTAGAGATGAACAGCTTTGAAGTGGCTCAAACCCTATTAAAATTTGGATGGCAGATTTCTTTCTAATGGTGTTTTTTAACTGCTATAACCTGGTAGGGTGAGCTCTTCATGCAAAACTTAATGGATAAAAAGGAAAGTCTAGGTCAGTGAAACAGAGTCTCAGGTCTGCTGCCGCTCAGTCATTGGATAGCTATTGGATACCATGTGTAACCCACATATCCCACAGATTTTGTTTTCAAGAGAGTATTTAGTGTTATGAGAATATTTTCCTTTTATCATATTTCTGATCTGACATAGCATGACTCCACTGTGGTGGAGCTAAATGCTGTATCATTTTCCATGGCCAAATGAAGCTTGCTCGGAGAAACAATCTGCTGTAGAAATTACTCCAATTAGGACTTTCTGCAGCAAGCAAACAGGGATCCAATTCTGTAAGGCTCTAAGCGAGACTGTGGCAGATGATAGCCTTTAAGTAGAGGTTACGGGAATTTTCCAAAAGAGTGATTTTATCTTAGAATATGCTGATTTTTTCAGATGTAAAACATCATATGGAAACATGCTCCTTTCAGCTGATTTTCTGTCAATCACCCCAAGCTCCAACATGACCCTGCCTGTCAGGCAGGTTTCAAAACCTTCCTGCCAGCCAGGTTTCCTCAGAAACCTCACAGGCTTACTGCCAGCTTACCTCCCCAGGGACTTGAAAAACTGCCTGAAAGATGGCATCAAAGTAAAGACTGCAGGGGCTTTTGGGGACCTCAGCTCAAGAAAATCCCTACTGAACAGTCTACCCTAAGGAAATGGACTTTATCGTTTCCAGACTCCCAAGCCAGCTGGCTCCTCTGGCATCTTCATTGTCACTGTGGAATGAGACTCGCTGTCAGACCTAGTCCTTCAAACAGGTCTCCAAGGGCTCTGGAGCTTCCTTCTTGGTTTGAGTCCCCCATCCAACTCATGGTCTGGAAGTCTTGTGTCCATGGTCCTGGTGTGGTTTCCACTGTGGTGCTGCCAGAGCTGTGACTCTCCAGGGTCCTTACTGTTTAAGCAGTTAGCTTGGCTGTTGCTGGAAATCTGGGAGAGAAGTTGTGCATCATGAATGAAGTTATTCTGGATTTTAGTCACCCGAAAATGTCTGTCATTTGTCTTTTTGCCTATATTAAAATTTTGAAAAAGCCTTGGGCTGTCTGAAGGTGTTCCTGGAGAATGCATTTGGTTTCTCATGCTGATCAACTATTAGCTCTGCGTTCAGCTAGTATGTGCAGGAGCACAGCTTTAAGTTCATGAGTAGTTCTGCTGAGACAAGTCAGTGTATCCACTAACTTAAAACCAGGCTTGTGCTGAACACTGCCCTGGACTAGGCCTATGGGAGTAAAGTGTGTTTTCTACAGATCATAGAGTAGGTCTTAGCTTCCTCAGGGACATTTCAAACCAAGACCTGACGGCTAATGAAACACAAATTGTAATATTCTAATTTACATGGGCACTCAGCTGCAGACCTCTGACACATGTTCAAGGAGATCATATCTGGAACTACTTTTAATCAATCATAACTCCTGCTGGCATGAATCTGTAACAGGAACAACTTAATTAATTCAGTGCAAATGAACTTTACAGCTACCACGTAATGAGAACAGACATTATATAGCTATTCTTCATATAGCTGTGTAGACTCTCATGTAAAAACAGCATCATGCCTACACAATGCACTAGGTGCTTGCGTAGAGTCATAATTTCAGTCAGCCAGAAAAGGACAGTGCTCTGGTCTGTGCTGAGTGTGTGTCTGTACCTCAGTACCACATGTGCGTATTTGATGTAGTTCTCCATCACAGCTATACATTAAAACCTCTTCCTGTTCTAAACCACAAGTCAAAGTTATTCCCATAAATAAGATGGATTTTGTGGTTTTCTCATCTTCTTTCACAACTCTGTGTGTTCTCAATGTGAAAGAAACTTGTACCAAACTCCAGAAAGCCTCCACAGGTTTGATGAGGGGTTCTACAGTGATGGCCTATAGATGTGTCTTTTACACAATAATTTTACCTCATTTTGGAAAGAGGAAGGAAGGAAGGAAGGAAGGAAGGAAGGAAGGAAGGAAGGAAGGAAGGAAGGAAAGAGCTAAAAAGTTAAATTCAAACCCTAAAAATGTATAATAGTAGATGGGAAGCTCTCACATTTCACCATCATTTCCAAAGTGGATGGGACTGGCACTTGCCCAGCCCCTTCCCTCAGTCCCTGTGCCAGTAACTAACCCAGCTGCCAAGCAGAGAGGGCTTGTGTAGCCTTTGTGGCAGCATTTTTTCAAAGGTGGTTTCCGATCTTACTATGAATAATCTGGGGGATGTGGCAGTGCATTTTGTCTTGCCCTCTCTGTGTTAACACCTTACTGGCTTTGGTCAGAGTGCTGTAAGAGACTCCTCACAAACACTGCCAGAGCCATTTCAGAGTGGCCCTTGGCATAGAAGCAGAGCTGTTGCCTTCCTGTACACAGGAAAGGTTTATTCTGCTCTGAGGGCATGGGAAGCCTAGGGCTGTCACCATCCTATTCTTGTCAGCCATTTCTCATGGAAACACTCCTGCTGAAGTACACAGGGTATTTCCTACCACAAAGGGCTCTTAACAGGTTTGCCAGTGCTGTGCAGGCTCATGGTAATTACAGAGACATCCGTCAGTGTTCAGAACATTATGCAAGACCTCAGCCATATGAGTTCACTTGATTTTAGGGAGCAAAATCCTGTGAAAATTACTTTCGGGGTCCATGTGTTCCAAGCATAAGGAGGGGTCTATGTTTTTCTGTGATTAATTGCATGTTTACAGTTTTACTGAACAAAACCTGGCTTAACTTTGTGATAGGAAAAATGTCTGCTGAACAAAAGCGTCCAATTAACATGGCCCAATTAAAACTTTAAAAGAAATAATCTTCAGTTAACAAACACCAGATGTACTTGTCAGGGTTATCTCACTGCTGTTATATTAATCATTTATAAGCTCTATTCATTTGAGCACTTACTTGGTAGAGAGTACTATTGCAAGATTGTCTTTCTCAATATTATGCCAAAAATAACCACTTCCCTGATCTTGAAACTGTTAAAACATCAGATTAAAAAAGAGGGAGAGATATTGGGAAGAAAAGCATACTTCATATTTCTTTAATACAAAATGACCATTTAACCTATTAAACAGGTTGAATAAAAGACATTTTACTGCTTCGAAAAATCAGAAATGTTCATTGTACAGCATTTTACTGTTTTGGGGGGAAAATTAAGTTACTCATCTGCTAAAGCAGCACATGTGTGATAAGTGTAGAATTGATCTGCTAACAGAGAGATGGAGGAATTTTCTAAGAAATGTAGGCCATAGCCAAAAAGATCAAATCAAGGGACAAAAAAGTCAGAGATTTACTGTAGCCTTTTTGCACCCTGGGCATTCATGTTAGGTGGGTGCAGAGTTGCAATTTCCCCTTCCAGGATTTTCCAGTCCTCTGAGCTTCAAAAGGTACTGCTAGACAAAGAGACATATCACTAAGACCTCTATTCTTCCCACCTCACACAAGGTCCCAAATGAGCAGTGCAGTCACCCTTGGCTCAAGACGTCAGCTGCTTTTTGAAGGGAGTACCCATGTGACTGTGCTTCTCAACTCAGCCCAGGAGGTAGATGTCCAGTGTTAGGTCAGATGAATTTGAATATATAACCCCGGCTCACAACACTGGGTCTTCAGTCACTTGCTGAGTGTTTCTTCAAATGTGCAGGGTGGCAGTAGATGTTGGTGGCTGTCATTTCTTTTCAAGACTGAGGGTCCCCTCTGCAGTGGGCCAGTGTATTTTGATGGGATTTGGTGTGTAGCAACAAGGCTCTGAACACACCCTGCCCCAGTCACCCCCATCACTTTGGCCACAACTCATCAGGTCCCTCCACTGCTCTGCTTGGGGGACATTTGTGGAAACCTGAGTGAGGCTGAAGAATCGTTTCTGGAGTGATATTGGGAAATGAAACCTACAAGGTCTCTGTGGTCAGAGAAAAGGTGTTCTTGATTTTCCTCATCTTGTGCCATGACAGCTGGGCAGCACAAACCCAGAGCAGACCTCTTCAAGTGACACCTCCTCATGCTCTTAGTTTAGGCTCCATGCCATTTCCAACAGTTTCACTTAACTGCCCATCAGTCTGAAATCTTCTTCAAAGATGAGAAATACTAGATTATCTCACCTCCTCAGGAACTGTTATAAGAACAATAAGCAGTGATTGTCTAGAGTGTGCCAGGTTTGTTTTTCCTGTGTATTGTCTGAGTTCCTGCCTGCTGCCGCTGTGCCTTGCATGGGTCCTTTAATCTGTTTTGTCCCACTCCCTGCTGCCCCAACTTGATGGAGCCCACCCCCAGGAGTGGGGAACAAGACCAAGTTTTGGCAAGAAATGGTTCAGGGTACAGATGTCATTTTCCTCATCTGCATCTCTATTGTCTTTCTGCTTCCCACAGTAATAGAGCACTATTTTATCCATATGGACTTTGTCTTTTGGGGGAAGATGACAATGGTTTAAAAATTATTTTATGTTTTTACATCAAGGCAGGGTTTCATGTGACAGTGTCTTTTGATGATGCATGCCATAATCACTTGATTTTTTTTTCCAGAGTATGAAATTACACTATCTCTCAAGATTGGGAGAAAAGTGTATTTGCCTTAGTCGTTAATACTGATACTCGTAGGATCGGGGACAAAGGGACTCAGCTCAGGTCACAGGTATTTTCATGCAGCATCTCATCAGCAAGACAAGCCTTCCTCCAAACAAATATACTGAAAGGCATTTTACATCCTTCCAAGAGGCCAAAAAAATACCTTGGATGACTCTTGCTTTAAAAAATAGCCACAGTGCCTTGTGCTGAACCAAGGACACAGCAGATTGAAGAGTAGCCTGAATTTGGTGATTGGTTTCCCTTTTTGGCAGAAATTGAGGTGTTGAACATTCTTCTAATCTCAAACAGTGAGTTGAGAGGGAAATCTGGTAGAGAGTCCAGGAGAGAAATCAGGGCCTTGAAGTTGGTGGGAGGCTGCTGAATGGGGAGGGAATTTCATCCAAGAAGCCTGGCCTCCCTGTACCTCAGCCTTTTCCCACCCTTCTGTATTTTGTGGTTAAGTAATTTTCTAGTTCTGATAATTTAATTCTTTGTATTATTAACTAATTATAGCCTGTTATTTTAGATGACTGATGGATTAATTTGAGTTCAAATATGGAGAGTGGTGGTGTTCTTTATTCTACATGGTACTTTTCCAAAAGGTCATGGACAAATATATTTGTCCCTGATGTTTTCTCCCCTCTCATTTTTCAGTATTTCTAATTGCTTCACATAAACTGAATTTTTTATAAACAACAAATGGCAATGGTAGAAAGCACTGCCTCATGCATTATGGCACAGAGAGAAATAAATTCTTTTTCTCACTGAAGTCATGCCAGTTTTAGTGGAATTCATACATATGCAGGCACGGAATTGGCAGAGGTGTATTCAGGAGCTCTGTTGAATCTGTGGGAGTATTTGTGTATGTACTTGTGTGCAAAAGATAGAGAGAATGTTGAAAACTGGGAACAGTATCGTCTGACAGCTCGACAGTGACTTGTAGAGTCCTAATTTAACAATTTCCTTTAAAAGACACTGTGGGATCCTGTTTTGGGTTCCCACGGGACCTCCATTTGTGCACGACACACTGTTGTGTCCTTTGTCTCCTCTAATAAGCTGTACTGTACCACAGTTAGCATTACCTGGGCTGTTCATTTTCAAATTAATTTTTAAGTGAATATAGCGTTAGTACAAACTACAAACGGACAGCACAGAAATGAAAGTCTTCTGGTTTTTGGTGTTACAGGAATGGCTGTGGTAGTACACACTGCCCCCTTGTATTCATGCCTGAACTCTGTAGGCTGAGCTGGAGAAGCCACACTTAAACTGCTATCACAAGTCATGGATTAATTAAAGCACTGGGAACTCTCCCTGTACCTCACATGGAGCCCTTATGCCCCAGCTCCTTTCCTGATGCCACACTTTAGGTATGGTTGAGGTTAAGATGAACTGGAACTGCTTACACCTGGTGAAACAGTTTCTTGCAGGCTTCCTACAGATGGAGGCAGACGCCTGTTCTTTGGCTCATCTGTGAGTATTTCTTTATAGCGGTGGTGAATAGGAATACTTTTTTTTGCAAAATGAAGATTATAATCTCACCAAGTGAAGGAGCTTAGACCTTTGACATGCCCCTATGATTACTCTGCCGAACTCTGATCCTGGTTGCTGCACACTACTTGCTGTTCTACTCACAGTCCTACAAGGCCAGAATTGCTCAAGTCTATGAATTATTTAGACCTATTGGATAGTAATATTTTCTTTCTGAGAACCAATTTGATGTAAAAAGAGAAAGTGCTCTTGTAGCTCACGCTGTGTTAAAGCCAAGTCAAAGGTGACTCCAGGGCAGGTGATCCTACCTCACTACCTTCTCATTTTTTCTGCTACATTCTTGCTACTTGAGGAGCAATTGAGACTCTAGTTTGACACAGAAATCAGAATAAACCTGTGTGATCAGTTCTTTGACAATCTCATTGTGAGAGGTCACTTCCCTTTAGATGCCAGGAAAGACTTGGTGTCTCTGTACTGCCCCCTCTTTCTTCTACTGTACTCATTCATCATTTCTTCTCCACATGCTGTAACACCACTGAGCAGCGATACTGAAAGAACATGTGCTTCAACAGTGCCCTAGAAACCTAGAGTGAGTTTTACTAATCAAAGAGCAACAGAAAAATGTCGGGAATTCAATAAAGCGAAGCCTCAGCAAGAATGTGAAGACTATGAATAAGAATTCACTCTGCTAAGCCATCCTGAACCCAAATCTTGATTTGTTTTTACTTTTCCAAGAGATGTTTCCATTCTTTGGTTGCTTGCAGTTATCACAAAGGGATCTGTACAGCCTTAAGCAATAAGGCAACGCTAAGAAAGAAAGCAAAACTACTGAGACAGCCAACTTCCAGTCAGACATCTAAGGGATAATTAAAATGCAGTCCTTCTGGATAGACAGTGTGTAAGAACATTCCATTATCATACCAGTGGAATAAAATCTTCTAGGGATATAAGAAATGTGACAGCGAGTAGTGCACGTGGTCTGCTTCCCTGTTTCTGGCAACAACTGATATCGGTGGGTTTTCAATACAGCACAGAGCATGAGATGAACACAGCACAAATCATTGCATGCAACAGCATTTCCCATTGGTAGCAAGAGTAAAGTCACTGTTTAACTGAAGGTTTCATATTTGTTTTTCGGAGGTTTCTTTAGCTGTAAATTGTAGCCTCATATACTTTTTGTAGTCTCTATTTTTTTCTTCTTTTTTTCCCCCAAGCTGAAAGCTTTTCTGCTTGTAAAAGTATTAACTGCGTAGGACAATGGAAAGCTTCTAACAAAAGAAAAAGCATATACATTTTACAGATAAATAAAGTGCACAGATGAAACCAATCTAAGTAGCAGATTGTGACTGTACCTTTGGCATTGCCAATTCGTGTATCTATAGGTAACCAATTCCTTTTATTCCCCATTATAAGCATAATTGTTCTGATCAGCAAAACAACTTTTATATAAAACCAGAAAGGTAAAAATAAAGCTTTTAGCTGTGCACATTGTAAGGAATTTAAAAGACTTTTTAAAAAGTACTTTTTATCCAGCTGTATTGCATGAATAAAAGGAAAATTATTTATAACTTTCTCTTTTTTAATCACTGCCTTTTCCTCTTTTAGGTATATCAAAAGCACAGGCCCCTTCTTACCTTTTGGTTTTCATTTGCTAAGATTAAGTGTTTGATTTTTTTAAAAATTTTTTTAATGTTGTTTCTGAAGTTCTGTGCTGTGTCCACGTGCTCCTAAACTTTATAATTCATTTTTCAGACATACAGATCCATTGGCACATGCAAGTGTTAGTCTTGAAAAACAAGGCTTACTGTGCACAGCATCAAAGCATGTCCATAAAAAGATTAACCAGGACCTGGGGTGTGAGCAGGGAGATACAGGTCTGCCCTGTCTCTGGCCAGCTGTGACCAGGTCTCTTCCCTTCTTCTTCCCTTTCCCCAAGTACCTCCCTGTCAGTACAATGTGATGCTTTCCTGATGTAAGAGAAGTTGGAAACTGCTGCCTTGGGAAAAGTATGAGGCAAGCAGGGCCCCACATGATCAATGATGGCACAGGCAACCATCACATTAGATTTCAGACTTACTTGGTCCATTGAAATCAAAGTGTACTTCACAAGTCCAATATTGCTGACACAGCAGAACACAACTATATCAACTTGCTCGTTTTAAGTTCTGTTTCCTTAATCATTTCAAGGTGTAGAAACAGCATTCTTCTTTTTTTTCTTTTAAATTGGTTCTGTGAGAAGGTCTGGATTTTACAGGAAACTCTGTAGCACCATGGCGTGACAGGGTCAGGGAGCCCAGGTCATTGCCTGTCCACTTTGGATAAAAGAGATTTGAAACTGTTTTTTCAAAAGGATTGCTTTATCAAAATTATGGGAAGCTCTCCTGGACTGCAGCGCCTTTTCCAGGAGGCAGGCATGCATCTGATCTGTTTTTCCACCCCTCTGTCAATCGACAGCAGCGCTTTGCTGCTCGGCACCATTAAATTTCTGGCAGCCGAGACAGAGATAGCTGCAGGTTTCCCTTGAAGTCTGTCCAAGCCCCCTTTGGCCAGACCCATGAGCTATGCACAGAGGGATCTCTGGGTCCCTTGGAAACAGAGTAAGCCTGAAACATTCCTCCAGAATTTATTAACTTTTTCTACAGCTTGACATTTCTTTAGTGGCTTGGCCCTCCTGGATTTCACACTGCTATCTTTACAGGCTGCTCAGAGCCTTTATAGTTTTGTGGTTAACATTAATAACAGAATATAGAAATATCTGGTTTATATTTGAAGTCTGTGAGTAAATCAAGACGACATCTGTGGGTACCCAATCCCCTCCCTGGCACCAGCACATGCTGCTTTTGGGTGGCTGCTCCACCTCTCTCTGTCCTGCCCCAGGACCTTGGCACAGATGCTTGAGTGCACACCTGACTCCGGGCCCTCAGACGGTACACGTGCACCACAGCTCTGGTCATCTTCTCATTCTCGTGTGAGCTATAGGGCTTTGTCCTCTCTCACATGGATGAGGATGTGATAGCTCACACCCCCAGGGCATTTGCAGAGCAGGATTCTCACCTGCTCAGCACTGCTGGGACCTCACCTCCGTTCACACACAAACCTGGGCTGCCCCTGTCTGATGGAGTGGGCAGTGGTGTGAGCTCTCACCATGGGGCCACCTCTGTGGTATGAACTGGGAACACAGTATTCTCCCACAAAAACTTCACTGCTGCTTTTTTTGCTTATTGCTCTTTCCTACTGTGTGACTAAGCAGGACGTTTGCTCCTTGTCAGTAGGAAAGAACACTGACCACAGAAGGAGTGAGTTTATCAGGGAATGTATCTGACCGAGTCCTTGGAGTCCAGATGATAAGAAAGTTCATAGAAATATCTCAGCTCCATGCTTCCTATTTCCCATAATGATTATTTATCAGTTGGTCTTCCCCTGAATAGTAAAGGAATTATAAAGGATGCTTTTTTGGTTAAAAAAAAAAAAAAGCTCAGTCTTGCAATTTTTCAGCATAAGCCAGATTTACGAAAATTATAATTACAGCATTAAATTCTGTCATCCCAGTCCTATATTAACTCTGTTGGAAAAATTGTATCCAAGAAACTCATGGGAAACTAATACTAAACTCTTAATCTCCATTCATTTCAAAGAGGAGCAAATCTGTTTACGTATCATATCCTGAAGAGATGCTGGTTTCTGTAGCAGTTTCTCTCCCAGAACACTGACCAAGCTTAGGAAAACAGATTTTTTGTCCAGACGAGGAAATAAAATTAACTCAAATCTTTGCAACAAACTTACTGCAAGTTTAGATCAAATTATGTATATCCCCCAAAGATGTTTTGCACCTCATATTGGAATAGTCTGTTTTCTGCTCTGGCTTTTGTGAACCAATCCTCTCCCCAAAAGGCAATGTTTTGATTTAATAGCCAAAGAATGAGTTGAAGAGGGCAAAGGGTTCCTTGATGCCAGTGAGATAAATGGAAGGCAATATGCTTCAAGGGAGGTCCTGCAGTGATTTACAGCAGACAGCAATTGTTAATAGGCCAACATTAGCTTTCTACTTCTCCAATAAATGTGTCGGGTTGGAATGCAAGTGTGCAGCCCCACTGTCAGCTTTATGGCCCAAGGAACTTATGCTATTGAAAGCACAACAGCTTTCTCAGCCCACTTGTGTTGGCTGCCAAACTTTCTCCTTGATCAATCTCTTCCCTTGATGACCCTTCTGAGGCTTGTTATTTTCTGCGCTATCTCCGTTCTGATGTCTGTGTATTGGTTGTGCTCAGGCCAGCGGGTCTGTGGCAGAGAGAAATATATGGAAGAGGGATGTGCAAAAGCTTTCGTGTCTGCAAAGGTCCCCAGCTTGGAACTTTCTTCAGGTGCTGTGTGTGCATGCATGTGTTTTTGTCTCAATGCTACTGTTTGCTTAGTATGAGTAAGAAATTACCACAAGTGTTTATGAAAATGCCTAACAGGCAGCATAGATTATGCTGAGAGTCAGACTCCTTGTTTTTTCCATACTTCTTTTGAGAAGTAGGTAAAATCCTTTAAAATCTTTCGGCAGTGTTCTCTTTTTTCATGGTCCAGTGGTCTGTGATGCTATTTATTATCGTGTGGTACTGCTTTCAGGTAGGGCATGTGAATTTGTATTGTGTCTCCAGTATCCTCCTGTACCCTGTCAGTGGCTGTAGCTGCTGAAGAGGTAAAACCCTTGAAATGATCACTTCTCCCATGTCTGGGCTTTCTTTGCTACTGGATTCCCATCTGATTAAGGCTCGTGTCAGTGGAGATGGGCCATGCTGAGCTGGGCTTCATACATTAGCAGAACATAGGAAGAAGTATAAAGGGAATTAGAACAAGATGGACACATGTCAGAGAAGGAAATTTTTTTTTAGAAGTTCACCAATGAGGTGAGAGCCCAGAATCTGAGAACAACAGCAGTGAAAGTCAGCTAAGGCAAAATAAATGCTTAAGGAAGTTCAGCCTGCAAGCAAAGGTGCTGTAAAAACATCATGTACGTGACAAGGTTGTTGACTGTTCCCAAGAACAGTGTCACAACTAGCTGTCTGGGCTGGTTCCCACATACCAGTGAACCTTCCACGTGCCCGTCCCAGCTCTGCCCAGGTGTAATCTAATCTAACCTAGGAGGTCTGCTTTGTGTAGAGACTGAAAATCTGAAAACATGAATAATGCCCCAAAGCAAAACCCTACTAAACCACCTCACTGCATTACCCAGCTTTCCCTTTTGAGAGCAAGTAAGGTGCAGGATGGAGCACATGTACCAGATGGCAGGTGCACTGTTGGGTGTTTTGTTCAGGTTTTCTGTTGATGGGACAGGGCTAGGAGTGGTGGGCAAGTGAGGTAATGCAGAAAAGATATGAAAGACAGCCAGTACTTTAGAGGATGGATGTTTGTCTTTCTGCACCAGTAAAAACTCCCTGTCTTTAGGGTTTTGATATTGGGGGAAGAGATGTTTTCCTTTGGGGACGAGAAGCAGATGAATTTGACAGCTGCTTAAAGTGGAGCATGCATAAATTTTTAAAATGTTTCATAATTCATTATTTTTAGTCTATTAAAAAAAATATTGTGCCCACAGATACATTGAAGTTGTTGTATTGATCATAGATGGTGAATTACCAGAAAACAAAATCTAGTATCTCTTATTTCCTGAAACTCATTGTCACTGAAATTGAAGCTAGAAGTAAGGAAGGGGGAAAATATATAAAAATACTGTTCAACATATTAATGAGATGGGATTTTCTGATGGGAAGAATTCACAGGGTATGGAGGAGGGAACACAAGCTTCATTTTTGTGTTAGTAATCTATTCACTACCTAAAATTGTTTAGGAGAGGTGGTGATAGCAGAGATCCTGTCTTGTTCTCCCCGTGTATCCCCCTGCCTTGTCACACCCAAAGCACTACATTTCTACATGCTGTTTGTTGTAGCCTCTGAGCAGACCAGGTTTTCCTGCCCTAAGGAAAAAGAGAATTCCCTGCCTCAAGTGCAATTGCGCTCCAAAATGACCATGCCGAGCAGGCGTGTGCCTCTGTAGGCACAATTCATTCAGAAATATTGTTCTGAATAATGACTTTTAAAAAGTGTTTACTTCCATCCTTGGTGCAGCTCAGCAGTGGCTCGAGCAGGATTCTGCTTGCAGCAGAGACACTGCAGTTCTGGGAGATCTCCTGGAAGATGACTGATAATTGAGCAAAACCCAGAGAGAGAGGGAACCTCTCCTTTCCTCATGAGGAATTTTCTAGGCTTCAGTGTACGCTTGCTGGTACTGCAATGCCCTGAGGACATGCAGTATCTAGGAGTTAATGTGGAGTTGTATGGATTAATAACTGTTCAGTTTTCTAATGTGGCAATGTGAAAAAAAATAAATCCTTAATGGGGATTATTGTCTTGGTTGTGTAAATATGTAGTTAGCTATACTTAAAATGCATTTTATCATCCTCTTTGGAATCACTGCATTCTCTCATGTAAATATGTATTTAGGGCATTTTTAAAATGCAGGTTTTTGCCCTGATTATGTAAATATGCTTGTACACTAAAAATGGCAATTTCTTCTTTGCCCTCCAAGCCCCCCCTTTTTTCTTCTTTAGAATATGTAAGTCAATTTCATGCTTAAGAAAGTGAGAAGTGCTAGTACATAATGGCTGAGAATATTTAGGGCAGGTCCTACACAGCCCTTCTCAAAGAGCCTGTCAGTCCACCTAATAGAGCTATCTCTGCATTCCAGTCCTTGTTTTTTGCTGAGCCCATTCATTAAGACTGTCAAAACTACCAGACTGGAAATTACTAGGCTGGCATTTTGGGCACAATCGACACATTTTCTGTACCTCATGAACTGGAATACAAAGCTTTCTTTATAGAAATATAATGTTCTGCTAATGACAGTACAGATAGCAACCATAAATTTCATTCCTTTACGTCAGAGAGAACTTGGATTCCTTTATCTTGTCTTCACTCCTATTAATTCCCTTTTTTCAATATTATCATGAGTCAGTTCATTCTGATTAATCATATTAGTCAAATTTCAGGAACAAAAGGAGCCAGTTTTGACACCTGGGTGGAAATAATCTCATTTTTCATAGCTGTCTAAAAGTATGTAAGATGTCCTCTAGAGACAGTGGAGAAAGACCAGTACCTCTGAAGAGTGAGCCAGCCCATCCTAAAATAGGTGAGATGAACTCTGCTGGGGAGGTGATTGTTTCTTTTGACTATGGAAAGAACCTAGGCCAAACTTTTAGGCAGGTGAAATAAATCCTGTCATTTCTGCTCACTCAGCTTTATGGTGCCTAAACTCTGTATAGCGGCAAGGACTCCTCAAGGCTGCCACGTCAGAGGGATTCCTTTGGTGGTACATCCAAAGGTCCTGGTCTCTGATGACCCCGAGTAGGAACGATGTTAGATTGCAAAGTGTCACCCATGTACACCTGGGTTTGTCTCCTTCCTTCCTTCCTGCCTTCCTGCCTGTCTTCCTGCCTTGTCAGGTAGGGCTTGCCATTGTTTCACCCCAGGACACAGTGAGAACATTTCCAGGGGTTTGGGGATTGCTCTGAGTCCCACTGCTGACATGCAGCTGATTTGGGTTGGCACTACCCTGCAGAGAGAGAGAGCTTGTTTGCACAGTGCTGTCTCTGCCGGGGAATTCCCATGGGATCCAAGCTGGAGCAGCACAGGCAGCTCAGCTGCTCTGCCTACAGATAACTGAGTGCACTGTAGTTTGCTACACTGGTTGGAGACTTTATAACCTGTCCTGATGGGAGAGGAATTTTGGTATAGCGTATCAGCTCTATTTCAGTGCTAACCAGATGATCCGCAAATTGAAAAATAAGGCGCTCATCCCATCCATCTCACAGCCTGTTCTGTGCACCTGCATGCTTCTTCAGTTGTATTTGGCCTGGTTGCTGATGTTCCATCTCCCCTTTGAACATAAGGGGCCTGGGGGGGAGAAATTTATGGAGAGAAGAGAAAAAGCCAAATACAGGGAACTAAGAAAATGTTTACAGCAACAACCAAATTCTTATTTAAAAAAAAAAAAGAAAACCTACAGTAATATGTACTTTAGAGACAGGCTTTGCTGTTGCTGGCAATTTTATTCACTGGGGTTTTCCATCATCATTTCCATGTGGTGCATTCTGATTGCTCAAAGTTTTGCGGGTTTCTATCCAAGCCTCAGATAGCAAACATTTAATCTCGGGAACTCCCTTTCTGTTCTCTCCTCTTCCCAATAGTATTGAGTGAGTTACCGTACTCACTCAAGTTAAATAAAATTTTGTTTGCATGGTGAAGGGAAAGGAGGGACAACAACTGACTGCATTTTGAGCCCTGCAGGCAGGTCTTTAGCTGGTGTAAATTGTCACAGCTTCAGTGACTTCAGCAGAGCTCTGGGCAACATCCGGTGGCTGAGGAACCTCCTCCTGGCTTTTGCTTTCTCTGTTGAAGACCTGCTGGGAAACCCAAATTAGCAGCCGGATGAGACAGAAAGAATAAGAGGGGTGACACAAAATATTTTTTGTCATTTAAAACAGAAGATCATTGAGGCAAATGCCTTCATCCTGGAACATTTAATTTTTGGACACTGTCAGATGTTGTCACTGAAATAAGTTATTGTGCAAAATGGGGCATCCTCATCCACAGATGAATAGTATTTTAACCAGGCAAATGCACAGGCAAATTTTTGTTTAAAATAAGAGAATGGTGGGTGATGGAGAGGCTTCCTTTTAATTTGTTCTCATAGGTTGCAGACTGGAACTGATGCCCACAAAGCTGTGAGCCCCATCTTTCATAAACAAATCAATGCATATTAGAAAAACCCTAGACATAAGAAAACGAACTACCCAATGGAAGAATCTTTCCCAATGGTGGCCCACCCAATGGTGGCCCTTGGATGAGTTCAGAAGAATCTTTTCATAAGCAGAACATTCAGGATGATAACTTCCTTGCTTCAAAAGAGAAAAATTGTGGTTGCCATGGGAGTAAAGACCATTCCATTTGAATATCAGCTGCTAACGTCCTTGGAAATGTGCCCTTCAGCCAGCGCATGTGCTTGCTTTACTGCACTGATGGTCTTATTTCGGGTAACTTGAGTTGAGATACCAGTGGGGAATTCAAGCTTATTTTTGTATTCAGGTACATTGCTTCAAAAAATTTAAATCTAACTACTAGAAAGACTTTTTAATCCTTGGAAAAGTCCTCCTTTTAAAACCCTTACTGCCCAAATCAGGGAATGCAGTTTTCAGATTTGTTGATACCTAGGCTGGTTACTGGTTGGTAAATCCAACAATTTTCAGGATATACATTACGTAATAATAAACTATCTGTGCATGAATTTAAAATGCTACATTTAGATGCCTTTTTGAGTCTTTGTGGAACAGTTCTTCAATGGATTAGGAGAACCATTTTTCAGTTTATTAGTGGGAACACTGCTGTGGTAGTGGTGAGCTGGACAGAAGGTTTAGTAGACTGACTTCAGCTTTATTCTTATAAAGCATCATTACAGTGTAGGACTCAACATCAAAATTCCTGGTCTGAAATAACTATGGGTGACCCAAATCTCTAAAAGTTAAACTAATAGAGTATTTCTCAAGAAGGAAAGGGAAATGTATTAAGCAGAGAGGGGTAATGAGAACCCAGAGAAGAGGAAGTATGGATAAAACATGTCGAAGAAGTCCATGTGTGGCAATAGTCATTGCTCAGGTTCGAAGAGACATCTTTGAGCATCCAATATCTTTCTTATTTCCTGCCTTTAGGGGGATATTTGCTGCAGTTTAGGGAAATGCAAATTGCCTTGAAGACACAGTCATTGAATGGATCTATGAACATTTGTCGGGGGGGGGGGGGGAATGAATGTTATTACTAAAAACAATCAAAGCAAATGCAAGAGAACAGACATTCACCCTGCACCTTTGCCAAAGACCTGGTGGTATCAGCTTCAGGCTGCTAACAGCAAGGGGCTCAGATTATCAGGTAGCCCCAAGACCATAATCTCCTGGCCAGACACGATACAGTGCCTGTAGGTGACCTGTTCCCCAGACACAGCTTTTCTTCTGATCTAGATAATTTATTGTTTGGTCATTACCTGGTTTTTGGACTATGTAAGAGACTACAGAGTATCAATGTCTTGGTCTTGAACAGATTGATTTGCAAAAGTTCCTCTTCTTAGGTACACTTCTGAATATTGTGAAAAGTTCCTGTAACTATTGACAACACAACTTTGACAGTCATAATTAATAAAGTGTATTGTTCTCATTAAGTTCAGTAGGATGTTGATGGTCATTACCACGGTGGGTAGGAAAGGGGAAAGGAATGTCAGGATTTTTTCTTGTTGCTTTTCTTGGGAGCTATGCCTAGAAGTAATAACAAGGCTGATAATTTATGTTTTTGTCCTCTGTATGGCTCAAGTTTAAAGGTTTTCTAGGGAAAGGAATATCACACAGTGACTGGAGTAATTAAAAATCAGGATTCTTTTGTAGGAGGTATCCTGCCCATGCTGGGAGGTGGTCGTATGGTTGGGATTAGGTGATCTTTAAGATCCATTCCAAACCCTTAGTATTCTATGATTCCATGATTCTACCTCTGACTCACGACTCCCCAGCTGGCAGTTACCAAAAAGGTAACTGCAAAAGGAGCATCCAGCAATGTCAGAGGAGGGGAGTGAGTCTTATTGAAGAAGAGTTTTACACAGGTGGACAACCAGTTTGTGTGTGTTCCTGTATATCATTAGACATCAACAAGGTCTTCTCAAGGAATAGGGAACCTAGGTTTCACTGTGTGGCTATTTACCAAGGCCACTCCATTCTCTGTGTAATCCCAAGACAGTTGACTTTTTAAGTCCTCTGTTTAATTCTGCTGAGGCTGAGAAGCAGAGTGCTGGTTCTAGCTCTGCCCATGATCGTGCCACTTTCATGGCTGGAGTCGTGGGGACTGACTGAAGCTACTCCTCAGAGAGCAGGAGAGAGTGAGAAATGTGAGTTTTCTGCATAAATTTGAGGAATATTGTGTTACCTCAACCATGTCTGGGTGACTCCCTCTCCTGGCATGGGATTGGACTTGCATGACCTTTTAAAGTCCAACCCAAAATGTTCTATGATTCTATGACATTCACTTGCCACATGAGTCTGGACAGGGTTTTCTGCCATTTGAGCTGTAAATAGCGCCTGTTCAGGAAATGTTAGCCAAGTGACAGATTAACTGAATTGATACGTCAGATAAAATATCATGTCAGATAAACACAGCGAATCCTCGTTCTCGCTGTTATCACACACAGTATTCACACAGATCTGGTTGGTAGGTGGTGATTGCCCATCTGTGTTACCTGCTGGAGAAATTTTTTTGGAATAATGCCACTGTTTTAGAAGTAAAATCCAAAGATGTGGCTAATGACTGCTAACAGGTATCTGTAAAATCTAGGAATTGAGCCAGCCATTGTAAATTTGGGAGCCAACCTAATTTGTACCAAACTGTTACAGAAATCTTGAGCTAGATTATTTAACTTTTGGATTTAAGCATTGGTTTTATGTTCAATCATTGTTCAATTACGTCAGCTGAAACTGAGGGGGAAGTTCATCACATGGTGTTTCTCATTGAGTAAAAGATAGTAGTGCTGGGAGTGTACTAGAAAGAAGCAATTCCCATGAAACCCCCAAGGATATTGTGTGCTGACAGCTGGAGGGGCGAGTGTGCCAGAGGGCATTAAGCAACTGCCAGAAATTTCAAGAGCTGATAGAGACTTCAACAAGAGGAGAACTTCAAAATGTTTGATCTCATTTGGACAGACTCCAAATGGTAATGCTTACCTGAGCTGATCCTCACCAGTGATAGAAAATTATTTTTAAAAGCCAGTTTCATAGAAGAGCTTGTTAGGAGAAATGTAGTTGTTTGTAGGTTAAATTCTAAGCAGACTAAGTGTAGCTGGAGTCCCTGAGCCTGCAGTCTCCAACCAGCTGGGCTGGTACCAGCCACAGGAGACACTGAGTGCAGGAGGAAAATGGATGGCAAACTGGCTGAGTCTGTCCTTTAGTGAGGTGGGATATAAGCACATCCCTGGAAGTCATCTTGTCTCCAACGCTAACCAGAGTGGCAAATGCATTTTGAATACTGCACAAACACAGTGGGGAAACAGTTTCTTTTGGAGAAACTTCAGACATTTGGCTCTCGGTAGGTCTTTGAACAGTTGATGGAGCAAATGTTGTGGGAATGACAAGTTTTCTCTTCCAAATTATAGGCAGGAGGGTGATGTCATGCTATAATAAGGCATGCAGACATGCTGGGTCAGAGTTTGCGGCTTCCAAAATGTAGAAAGAAAGATGCAAACATGAAGGGCAACGTACTCCACTGGAATTTTTATTCCAGAAACAAAGACATGGTACTTTGCCAGTGTCCTAAAAGCAACTGCACAGAGATGAGGCCTTTCAGATTTAGGCAGCATTATCTCAAATCCCATTTGAAATGTTTTGCTGATTGTTTCTTTTACCATTTCCCCCCAGAAGATTAACTTGTGTTTGGGTCCTCAGAAGACGCTTTTGTGAAGCTGCTAATTGCAGAGCTGAGGAAAACGGGTCACACGGTACACTCAGCACTTCCTAATTAATACACAACAGCACATGCTCGCATCGAACTGGCTGCAAATTCAGCTCTGGCTGACTGAACGCTAATGACAGCACCTACTATAATAAGCCAATACTAGTAAAGAAAGCGAAATAGCCTGTTAAAACCCCAAATGGGTGATGAAAGTTCTACATCATCCAGATCTTTTAATGTAATTGTATAATTACACAGACTGGCACTCAGCCTACCAGCGTCCATTTAATTAGTAAATAAAACACTCTGAAGGCCTTGGCTATATCATGGCACACTTAGAAATCCATCTGAAAGTTCTTGGCTACATCCAATAAACCCAACCAAAACTTTATAGCTGATGGTAAAAGTCACAGTCTGAAACTGCATGGGAAGATGTGCTTTATTTCTGCATTTCTTTTATTTTAACGCATGTCTTAAATAGCATCTCCACTGCTTGTCCATATATTTAAAGGACCTTTTATTTTCACTATATTGCTTTTGAGCCATTTGGAGCTTTCTCTCTTGTGATGTCCATGTCTCAGTCTGTGACTTACATGGAAGGCAGCTGTGCTGCCCTATGGGTTATGCAGTTCACAAAAGGCAGCTTCTGTTGAAGGCTTTGTAAAGCTGCAGAGGGGCCATCTGAAATGCTTTTTATGATCAATTCTGACAAAAAGATTTGGCTGGAGGATATTGCCAGCCCAGCACTTGTTACTGTAACTAGTTGAAACAATATTTTTTTCTGCAATGTTTAAGCCTGTGTCTTCTTTCCATCTCTAAAAAATTTATTTGACCTCTGTAAAAATTCTATTGTGAATTTAGAAGATATTCAGCTGCAAACCTCAAATATGTTTTATACTGTGTTCTTCTGAACCATAAGCAAAACTGTTTTGTTTTCCTTTTCTCAAAAATGTTGACCCTGAATAAATAGCTCTCCGGTTTTTGGTGTTTTGTTTGTGGGGTTTTTTTTTGTCTGTGATCTAATTAATCTGCATTTTCCCTTCAGTACCCTGCTGTGCCTATACTTTTCCAGGGCTGTTTCCTGCCACGCCCTCAGCAGCATTAGCAATAGGGAAGATTAGCACAACCACCTCTTGTGGCCTCCCCTCCTGGGCAGGGCAGGAGCTGAAGCATGAGCTGGTGGTGGCTTCTGCCCAGCTCCAGGCAGGCAGTCCCCGCTCTTGCTGGTGACTGCAATACTTGATTTTCTGCTGGAGAGATCCCTGGGCATCATGTCTCTATGGAAATGGCATTACTTTGACTTGGGAGATGTTCCAGTCAAGGACAAACGTTTTCAGCCGTAGTGTTTCTCCTAGGATTAGCAGCATCCCTCTGTGATGGCTATGGCGATTTATTCTGCCAGCTCTGGGAGCCCTTGAACCTCTTCCATGGGGAGCTTGGTGACATGTTCCTCTGGTCCTGTGAGCTATACATTTCAGCTTTTATGTTATAATTGGAAAAGAATGGTTGTCATAGGATCACAGAATGGTTGAGGTTAGACAGGACTTCTGGAGGTCATCTTATCCAATCCTCCCTGCTCAAGCAGGGACACCTAGACCCAGTTGCCAAGACTGTGTCCAGATGGCTTTTGAATATCTCCAAGAATGGAAAATCCAGGGCCTCTTTTTCCACTAAGTCATATTTAAGGGCTATGATATTATGGCATGAAGCTGAGTCAGGGCAGGTTTAGGTTAGTTATCAGGGAAAAGGTTCTTCACCCAGAGGGTGGCTGTGCACTGGGAAAGCCTCCCCAGGGAAGTGGTCACAGCTCCAAGCCTGTCTGAGTTCAGGAAGTGTTTGGACACTGCTCTCAGGTACATGGTGTGACTCTTAGGGATGTCCTGTGCAGGGCCAGGAGTTGGACTCGATCCTGCTGGATCCCTTCCAACTCAGCATATTTTGTGATTCTGTGATTTGAAAGGCAGATTCACCAGGAAAGGGGTGTGAAGGAAGGTGGAGGGACGGGACCACTTTCCACATGCCAACAGCTTTGCCCTCTGGTCCTGCAGTCGGAGCAGGGGTGTTGTTGTCCAGCTGTAGCACAGCAGACGCTTCCCAAGAAAGGCTGTAGGGAAAGTTAGAAACTAGTTTCAGAGACTGTGACTACATTAGCAAGTAGCACACTGCAAAAGGAGAAGATCAGTTGGTGCTGCGAATTGATATTATCACCATATACACTCTGACAATTTACTATGAACTAGCTCCAGTTTGGTGCTGGGGAGCTGCATGTCCATTCGTGGTCAGAGAACACTGAGTGCACTCTTGGGAGACATGTTTCAAATTCATTTCAAGGCAGAAAATATCCAGTTCAAAATCTCCCACTCTGTGATGTGACCCAAAATCCAGCAAGTGAAAATGACAGGTAGATTTGCTTCCAAACCATACGCTTAATTTAAGTCAAAACAATAATGTAGATGCACCCAGAGAGAACAGCATCTCTTTTAGATGTGTTAGGAGACAAGAGCAGACACAGACATTGCTGAAGTTTTCCCTTCTCTGGATGATCATTCTTCTGGGGTTTTTTGGTTTGGAGTTTTTTGGGTTTTTCTTTTACTTTATAGGAGGTTATGAGTGTCTGAAAGTTCAGAGGTCAAAATGCTGGTTGCTTGGGAGCAATGTTCCTAGGAATCTGGCCGCTGTAAATTAAAACTATGTCACCATTGTAAAGCAAGGAATTCTCAAATAGGCTGTAAAAATAGACACAAAGCATTAGTAAAACAAGTATGAATTGAGGCCATGCTGTTTGCATCCTTCAAACTCACCACTGTGGTATATAGAACTTGAAGAATCTCACTGTCAGATAACCGCCACATGCTGTGCATTGTATATAACTGGAGCGGAAGAAAAATGAGACAGGCACACCCTTTGTGACTTTCATTTCTTAAAAAAATATTCCTCACTCTTGGTAATAAAAACTTGGAAGTTTGAGGTTTAGATCTGCTTATTATTGTAGGGTTGCTGACTCTTAATTTTTTTAAGAACATGTAAAGAGTTTCTCATCTATATATTTGCGTAAATGTATCTTTTCTATAATGCATGATAGATAGATAGATAGATAGATAGATAGATAGATAGATAGATAGATAGATAGATAGATAGATAACTACTACAGAAAATATTGATTCATTTTAAAGTGGTAAATAGAAGTCAAACTGCCTCAGCTGCTCTTTGATGTCTGTGTTTGACAAAGCACTTTGAAATTTTCTCTCTCTCTAGATGAGGTCTTTCTGTGTGTTCTATTATATAATCTCTAGTCAAGTAAGAGTTTTCAGTTGCATCTTGTGGCTTGCCATAAGGAATTAGTAAAGAACTGAAGCTAGAAATTGAAAGAAAGCGGGTTTAGATTAGATACTAGGAAAAAATTCTTTACCTATGAGGATGATGAGGCACTGGAAAAAGTTGCCCGGAGAACTGTGGATGCCCCATCCCCGGAACTGTTTAAGGCCAGGCTGGATGGAGATCTGAGCAACCTAGTCTATTGGAAGATGTCCCTGTCCATGGCAGGGGGCTTGAACAGGATGATCTTTAAGGTCTCTTCCAACCCAGGCCATTCTTTGATTCTATGACTTCAGGTCCTCCAAATGCTGAACCAATGGCTTGTGTTCTTTTGGTAGGAAAAATGGAAGGTTTGGCCATTAAGAGCTAGAGCTCGGAGGAGTAAAAGCAAGGCAGAGGAATGAACAATGAGGCTTGAATACAGATTGTTAGTTCTGAGGTTTGTATTGATTTAGTGTCTTTAATTCTTAATTTAGAAGTGATTGCACTAATATGTGAACTAAAAGGGGAGGACAAGGCAGACTGAGCAAACAAGAAAAGCAGGAAGGATGGGGTAGCAAACTGGAATTCTACTCCAAGTGGAGTCTGGGTCCTGGAGCCCATGAAGAGCCTTCCTCTTGCTGCCATGGGAGTGAGGATTTCAGCCACAGTATTTAAGGAGGATTCAGGAACAATATCAAAGGTTGACACAACTTAAAGAGTCTTCTTTACTTTTTTTCCTTTTTTTCTTTTTTTTCCAAGCAGTTTCACACTGTTAAAAGACACAAGAACATTACCTAGGCTTTGCCACTGCAGTATTTTAAGTCATATGAAAAGAGCAGTCTCTTGATTGTTGAATCCCACTGGACAGTAAATTAACTAAAAGTTAGTTAATAAAATCCACACTTCACCATTTGTGTGGCAAGCTGCCATTTAAAAATACTCATTGGAGCTGTCTATCACTGCTGCATTTAATCTTTCTGAATTCTGAATGTGCTGGCCCTCTTGGGATGCCGGATGGCCTTTTTCCTGTTGTTCTGAATTCCCTGCAGAATATGAGCATATCTGACTAAATCAGCATCTTAACCAAAACAGTCTTACCCCTGAATAATGGGGCTTACACTACTGTGTCTCATTGTAGCATCACTAGAGTGACATAAATAGAAATGGAGCAGGATTCACCCCTATGCTGCTCTCAAGTAGTTTTGCAGTTTCCTTGTCAATCTGTTGGTACTGCAGCCTACATGTAGGGCAGTCTATTTTCTCCAGTACTTTGCAGAGCCACACTAATTATGATGAGATCCACTTGGGTGTCTATTAGCATTAATTAAGGGATTTCAACTTTCAGATGAATAATCTTCTGGCTTCAGCAGACCCTGAGCAGAGTTATCAGGTACATGAAAGGTAAAAAGCAAAGGACAGATCAGGAAACATTATTTTTTCAGCATAAAGACAGTTGCCGACCCTGTTGTTTTCCTATCTTCTGTCATGCTAAGAAGACGATAAAAGGTAAATTATTTTCATTTCAGTTTTAGTATCAGATTTGCATCTTCCTTTTAAAAAACACTCAAGCCTAGAAACGGTCAACTAGCATTACTGAAAAGGTGCACTTGCAAACAGATGTTCTTGCCAATAGTATTCATCTGATAAACTTGATTTCATCCTTACTGGTGGCTGGCAGGGGGGAGGAAAAGGAGGATGCTGAAGGGTGAAGGAAATTTTGGCATAAGGAGAACAGGAAGGTTTGCTGAGACTATTTCTTTAGTCTTTCTCCCAGGTATGTCCCCTCTCACTGGACCTCTTCTCTTGCCCTACTAAGGTTATACCTAAAGGTAAAGACCTGTGCTCATTTATCATATCTGGCATCTGGTGATTTCATAGGGCTGTGGCATCCTGCTGGTAACTTTAGCAGAATAATTCCTTGCCTTCTACTGCATTGCTGGCAAGTATCTAGGTCATTGCATCCATGCAAAAACCTTAGTAGGATTGTTCCTAGACATGGTATAAAGCATGATTAGTATCCTCATGGAGATCTCAGTATGTGCTTGGTACATCTGTTTATCTCGCCCAGTGGAGTCTGTAGGCTCAGACTCTGCCTTGGGGAAATTCTCTGACAGCCTTTCCAGCTGGATACATCACAGTTATCTTACCCTCAACCTCAGGAAAATAAAGCCTTCTTGCTGGGCCTGTGGTACCGTGGTTAAGAGAAGGGCCTCTTTTCCTTTGTGGCATCCTTGAGTATCAATCACATCTTGACTTTTGGCCTTTTCATTGGGTAGCAAGCTGTGTACTATGTGCAATAAAAATGTGAGTTGTTTTTTTCAGTCCAGCAAGGGTATCTGTGCATGCTGCACCCTAACTTGCCCTGTACTGCTGACCTTGCAGGAACAGCATTTGAAGGATTGTTTATGCAACTTTCTCTTGGCAGGTCCTCAGCAGTGCTGCCCACATCTCACAGCAGGGATGTGATGGCACATCGGGTGGTTGGCATGAGCTATGAGACTAGACTGACTCTGAGATCCAGCTTCAGCTTTTTCCACCTTTGATGATGTAGACCCCTCTAATTTTGAGTACTGCCTAGTGGGGAACCCACTGGATAGACACACTTTGCCACTGGTACCTGTTAAACAGACACCATGTAGAGCTTTTTTACTGAGCGGGCCATAACACATAGAGAAGCCATTCCTGATGTTTGTGTTACTCCTTTCACACTGAGAAACCACCAAAATCCATCTAATTTTATGCAGGGCTTTTTTTTTCAGTTTTACAGTTTATTACTTTACCTTATCTCCCCTTACTCATCCTATCCTTTCAGATGCTGTCAGTTAGTTGGATTTGTTGCCCATTTTAAAGGGTATTCTGTTTTTCGCCTGTGTTCTACTTGCAGAAAATAGCTTAATCAAATATGAAGCACTTGAGTGCCTGAAAGCTTGTCCATTTTTGCTAAATCTGGTCTGTGGGACTAATTAACATTGCTGTTTCAAGCTGCTCGGCAGCACAGGCAAAAATTATTTTTGCTGCTTCAAAAGTAAAGACTTCTGGCAGAAATGGGGCCAAAGCTGGGTGAAAAGTTGAGATGGAGAGATCTGCAGATCTGCTACCCCTGTGGAGGCTGGAGGGCTGAAAGCAGCAGCTCCATCAGGGGGAAAAGATGCTTCTCACTCCTTTCTTTGGAAACACCTTCCCTCTTTTCCCATTGCTTTTGTGAAGTGGCAGCCACTATGCCTGGCCAGGGCTCTATATGGTCAGTAGAAGGACCAGGGCCATTTCACTTCTGCAAGCAGTGTGGTGTGTTGCCCTCAGAGACCATCCACTTTGCCTCAGTCCACAGTTGGCCTTCATCTACAAAAAGAAATTACTTCTGCTTGTGAGTCTTACCTCTATTGTATCTCAGCTGCAAGAGGAAACTTAATCAACTCTGAAGAGACTATCTGAGAGCAGTTGTCAGCTAGAACTGATCTAACAGAAGAGCGAGAAAATGATAATCACTACTTCACAATCTATTGAGGCAAATTCTCTAGGTAGGTGGTCATGCCAAAGAGTAGTCTTTAAAAAAATCCAGGTTATTTTATTGATGCCCCATCTCTTGAACATATTCTGAGAATGGAGGATTAATATTCTGGGAATAATATAGATCAGAAAACAATACAGTTTGATATTTGTTCAGCTTCAGAGAGATTTTTGTCTCTAGCAAAAAGAAAAGGGAGAGGAGCGCGGGGGTGTATTACATGTGTTGCATGGCATGCATTCAGTGCTGTAACGATGGTTAAAAATTCTTTGGCCTTGGAAAACAGCCTGAGGGATGCAGTGTTATACTTCTAGCTGAACTACAGCTTCCATATGAATGGCATGGCTGTATCTTGACTATGTTATTGATTTTCTCAAGATGACTCCAGTGAGGCAAGTGAACAAACTTGGCTTTCTTACTAGATGCTCAGTAGCAAGCCGTATGCAAAATTCCAGTTTTCAAAGCAGTTTATCGTATCCTTTCCTTTTTAATATGTGAGGAGTTCTAAAAGAACCAATGCCAGTACATGCTAAACCACTCAAATTCTGGGCCCCAGACAGTGGACAAATGGATCAGAACTTTGGGCAGAATTAGAATTACCCAGTGCTTTCCAGCACTGGTACAACCAACAGATTCAAGAGTCACAACACTAAAAATACTTTGAACTCTTACAAGTGGAAGGTTCATCCTAAACATAGGCTTATAGTTTGATATCCTAGCATTTATATAGCACATTAAGACAATTGATCTAATTTTTAGCCACAGGGTCCTTAGAGGCAGGTGAAAGACGTTCTGTGCTTAGAAAAATCTACTGTTGCCCTGATGTAGGTGCCTTGCTATGATTGTAGGCATATGTGTTACAGTGTGTCTCGTTTGTGAACTCTTGTTTGTTGGCTCAAATCAGGCCAGCAATTCACAAACTCCTGTCTCTGTTCCCAGTGCTGTAGTGTTGACACTGACATTTTAGACTCATCTAACACACATAACTTTGCAGAAAGCCAAAAGGTACTCTGGGCTAGTAAGTGAAATTCAAATCAATCTGCATTTCTAAACACACTGTATGCCTGCGATGGTACGGTAGGGTTAATGTCTTCCCAGAGTGCTTGAAAAACCCAACAAGAATGGTGCTTCATGGTGGGGCTTTTTTAAAGGGCTGAATACAGTAACATTTTAGATGGTTTTTTTCCTTTTTCTTTCTCTTCTTTAGACAGTGTGAATAAAGTGAGAGACAAAAAATCTTTGTATGCTGTAAACAGTGATCTAGAAATTGAGGGGGCTGATGTCGATGGCTGCTGGCAGTGTGTTATAAATGTCATTTCTGGGCTCGAGTTACTCCACTAGTGAGGGTCCTGCCATTGCAGTCCCGCCGTTAGTCAATACCCATGATTGTAATGTGCTAAAACATAATACAGGCATTCATAAGTGGGTAACAGGAGATGAGGAACAGTGAGAAATTTCACCCACTGGCTGCTCATCCCATTGCTTGGTCCCTGGTTGGTGTTCTGGCTGAATTACCCTGTGTTTTGGGTACCTAACTACCAAAGGAGGGTTTCCTCAATCATAAATGGCTCCCAGTTGAAATTTTTAAGACTCTTTGTTCCCTTTGAACAAATTCCAGTTTCAATTTTCTAACAAACAGTATTCCTGAGGCTGGAAGCATAAGTGTCATTGACAAAATCAAAATGGTTTGCAGGGGCAAGGAAATTTATGCATTGGGCATCTTGAACAAGGAACAGGAAGCATACCATTTTTCTCAGTTGCAGCAGGCAGAAAAAGTTTGATATTTGTGCTGGAAGCAAGGGAAAGAGAACTGGATACCTACAGAAACATAACTTAATTGCTTTGAGACATGCAGGTGCCTGGCTGCAGGAAGAGGACCCAGCCACACATTGGCCATATTCACTCTGAGCTGGGTCAGGGGCATCCCTATCACACTGACCCAATATTACATGTTTGATTAGTGCTGGAACCATAAACTTCCTTTTTGTTCCACTCTGATCTGCTGTTCACTGGTGCCGGCAAATTTTTTGGTTTTATTTCTACTAAATAAATAAATAAATAAATAAATAAATAAATAAGTGTTGCAGCCCAACTTTTTAAGGCTGTTCCCTCCCTTCCTGTGTGCAGAGGACTGCAGATCTGTGTGCGATATAATGAAGGCCTAGGGGAGAATATTAGCACTTCTGAAAAGAGCTCAGGGAATTCTGGTTTTGCTCTGACAGCTGAAGGCAGAGGAGAGTTTTTCCTTTCATGTTTGTTTTCAGTACATAAAGTGATTGAAAGCAGCTTCCTAAAGAGGAGGATGGGGAAGAAATGAAGAAAATTTTTAGAATTTCTAATCTGCTGCCTTAATTTTGCTGCTGCTGCACTCTCACATGGAGTCAGAGAGAGGAGCAGAAGATGGGAATGCTGTTTTTGTGGGCACAGCTAGGAAAGCTCTGCAAGAGACACCACCGTGGGGAGGAAAGGGAGCTGCTTTGGCCAGAGCCAGCACCCCCGGTGTGCTGAGCCCCCTGCAGACAGGCACCAGTTGTGGTAATACCGCCCCAGGGCCACCCTGCTCCCTCCCACTGCCAGCAGTGGGCTGAGCACCACAGGGCTGGGCCCAGGGAAACACCAGCAGGAAAGAATGAAAAAAAAGAGAGGAGGATAGGCTGGCAGCTATCTTTTGAAGGAATGCTCTCATGTGGGCTGGATGGATCCACCTGGGTTTGGTTCAATTCTTCATCCTCAGAAGAAAAGCACTCAAATTTACCAACACAGATGGAGTGAGGAGAGACTTGCTGTAGCCACGATGGCACATCAAAGCTAGATTCCCTGTAATGCAGGCCACTTCTATAGTGCCTGCATGTTAGACTCTCTTCTTATTTTTTAGTTACTTAAGTGGCAATACTCGAGTGTCATGCACCCTGGGATAAAATAAACCTGACTCATCCCTACAGAGAGGAAGGCAAGGCAGGTTTCTGCAGCACTGCTGCTCAGCTGGTAATGAGAAGGCAACAATATCAAAAGTAAAACTTTGTGGGCTCTGTAGAGCTCCGTAGAGCCTGCCCAGAAGCCTGTTCCAGTCTGTAGTATTTGTCAGGAGAAAAAACACTCAAATACTTGTTTGGCCCTCCAAGTGTGCTAGCTGGATATTTTAGAAAAATTGATACTTTTATGATTAACACTGTAAGGATGAGATTGACTGTATCCTGTTCTTTGGCCATGGCCATTTGGGCCCTCCCTACCTGTGTCCTGCTGCACTGGGTGCTCCATAAGCAATCACCTAGAGAGGAACCATAGACCCCTGATCCAGTTGCTGGCCCACCTGGAGTTTTGCTAAAACCTAATCCAAAACACCTCTCCTGGCCCAAGTCACAAAGTGTATTGAGAAGTCCCTCAAGCAAGTTTTGTTAAGTTAGGACTGAGTCCAAAGCCCCTCTGCGTAACTACAAATCATGCCTTGAGTTTTCGTGTGGCCTGCATCAGGCTGTCTGCCCCATCCAGCTGCAGAGAGGAATTCAGTTTCTAGGACTAGTCTGACACCTTCCTTGGCACAAAACATCTGAGATAGGATGGCCAAGAGACCCGAGAGAGCTCTGTACCTCCCTCATGCTTTGAGCTCTGAATTGATCCACTTGTTTTGAGTGATGTTGATCAGGGCGGTTACAACCTCAGACCTGCTATTAATAATCTGCTATTAATATCCCTTCTGCAAGCATGGAACAGGGTTTCCCCCCACTTGCTGCCTTCTGCTTTATTGGACTCTTGCTGAGACTTCCCCCTTCACCTGCATATAATCAGTCCATGCAAAGTATGTGTCTTCAGTATGCAGTGCATTGGAAATGTGTAACTGTGACTCTGTTTGCTATGAGAGATGACAAAAAAAGCCACGTGGAGCTGGATACGATAGCCACAGTTGCCCTTAGCTTACGTGTCAGGTTACTTGTTGAATAACAATTCAGAAGCAAGAGCTTGGCATCCTGAAATAACTCACTGCTTTTAGCTAGTTCTTAATGAAAAAGGAAGAACGATGGTGTGTGTTGACATATATATGGCACAGAGAGGACTAACAGCAGCCAGTTAATAATCTTTGTCTCCCTCACTGCTGGCACAGGTTTAAAACAAATGCACACAAAAACCATCCCAGGCACGTGTGCTCACAGATGTCTATACACGCAGGCATGGTTTAGCATGAAGAATCACATAAATTAGCAGGATTATAATTACTCTTTTTAATTCTTTTGCTTTGAACAAACAAGCTTTAATCAGCAGACGGGAAGCCCATTTAAAACCTGAAATATAATCTAAGGTCAGAAACTAAGGGTCACCACCCTTGACCGTGGACTGAACAACCAGGTGTGACCAAGAGTTGTAGTGAAAAGCAGCCTCTCTCCCTTCCCCCAGGCACCTGAAGGGCACCATGGCCAAGCAGGGGTGTGGGGCTCAGCATCTCACAGCAGCCCAGTGTTTGTAGAGCCCTCGGGGCTGCAAAAGCAGCCACAGATGGGGACACGTCAGCGCCTCACTCCTCAGAAAGAAGGCAAGCAGCCATGAAGAGGAGGGGTGAAAAAAAGCAGGAAGCTTATAAAAGCAGTTCGCCTCTCCAGGGATAATTGGGGAGGGGTTAGAGTTAATTAGTTTATATGGGTAACAGAGGTTAATAGGGTTCTTGTTTTGGTTTTTCTCTTCCTTTGATGGAGTGTGTCAGTTGTTTAAAGCTTACAAGCTGCTGAGATAAAAAGCAAGTCAAGTATGTGATCCAGGTGTTGCCAAGAGTTGAGGCAGAAGTGTTAAAAGAAAAGGCTTAGAAAGCTGGATGGGGAAAAAAAAAGAAAGGTGTGCATGAAAAAAAAAAATCCTCCCCAAGCCTTACATTATTTGTGAATCAGGTGTTTAACTAGTGGACAAAAAAATTGCAAGAGCAAACAATGGAGATATTAAGAACAGCTGTCCTGCATATCGTTTTATTGACATGCACAAAAGTACTGCTGTAGAGCTTGCTGTTCCTTATCAGCAAACAGGAGGAGACTGAGAGTTCAGTGCTTGTTTCATGAACTGCACAACTGCTTTTTCTGCCCAGGCAGAGTAACCCATGCTCTGATGTCCCTAGATTCTAAAACATACCTTGCAGCTATATGAAAAACTTCCTGACTTGTGTCAGATCTTGAGCAGGAGCCTTCCAGAAATGCTGGGCTCACAATCAAAGCTCTGGTCTTCCCCCTGGCACCATGGGGTTATGAAAACTGACCAGAATTTCCTCATGACGATGTATTCATATCAAAGTCAGTAAAAAAGGTCAAAATATCCATAACAAATTATTCCACCACCTCTGACTTGCTGATTCCTACATATGCCCCCAATTCCTAGTGCCACTAAACTTTTAGTGAACATTTCTAAGCTCTCTTCTTCCTTTATATCCTGCTGTCTCTATTTCTGTTTTTATTTACTGACCACTCTCTTCCACTGCTTCAGTCATCACCTGTTTAACCTGGAACTATAGATACGAAGATCACCAGCTTTCAAAACCAGTTCTTCACAGACACACCCATGAGGTCTCTGCTTAGGAGCAGCAGTTCACCTTTCACTCCTAATGTTAACAGGTCAGTTTAGAAGGGAAATGTTCATGTTTTATGGGAGGGGAGTTTCCACACCACATGGCTTGTCTTTGCAGATGTAACCATCATCCTTCCTAAGTTTGGACCAGTTGCAAAAGCAGAAATCACCCTTAAGAAATGTGTGATTCAGTGCCCTGCAACCAGCAGCAGAATTTGCACCACAGGTGTTGGAGGGAAAAACACCCAGTTAGCCAGGCAAACAGCTTGTGTAATGAAGTAAATTACCAGGAAATGGCATGAAGGTGTTTCATCCTGTGTATCATCAAGTTGTAAGGTATTCAAGGATGCCTTGTTGGAGCCTGCAGCATCAGGAGGAAAATGGCAGTCTGAGGGAGCCAAAGTTGTTGAAGAAGATCCGTGGGCATACAAAGGCACTGAGAGCTCACATCACCACTGTGGGAAAGCTTGTTAGGAAAACAGTCCTTTTCTAAGCTGCACATACTGCTGGGCGCTTCTAGTTCCAAAATATTTTGTAGACAAGCCTCTTGGCTGTTTTACAGGAATCATCCAGTCGGAAGCTAGCATAACGTGCTACTGCTTTTGCTACTGCCTGGGGAATCATTTTAAAATACGCCCCTCGAGAAAGAGCAAATAGCACAGCTCTGTATTCAACCTTGCTAAAAAGTGAGATTTGGTGCATCTGGTCCCTGATGTTTGTGGCCTGCTCCAGCTCTTTCCTAGGACATTTTTTTAGTACAAGTCAGATGTGGGGAAAGAGGAGAAGATTCTTCTCACAGTCACTGAGAACTTGAAAAGAAAGTCCTGCAATCCTGTCAAATGCATCTGCCCAATGTCCTGTGCTTCACAGCTCCCCTTGCTTGCCAGGTTATTACTAAGGCATTGTGGTCACATCTGCTGCAGCCTCTCTGCATCTGTCTTTTGCACCATGTTCCTGGAGGGGAACAGCCTTTCCAAAAGAAAGTAGCCCTGAGTTCATAATACCCAGACCTGGAATATCTCTGGAAAATGCAAGAGGAGTGTATTTACCATCAAAGGCAGAGGGGAAAAGGTGGAGACGCAGTGAAGAACTTGTTGCCACCAACCAGCTCTTCATTTTTTGTGGAGAAAGTTTCAAGAGCAAAGGAGCACTAACCCAGAAAAAAGAGCGATCAAATGTGCTAAAAAGCACTGCTTTCCACTTGCAAAAAATCCTGTTTAGTACATGTTTATGAAACTTGTCTCAGATGTTCTAAAAATAGCCCTGCAGGAGCAAGTCTTCAGCTCCCTCCAGGAAGCCCTACACGTTCCTAGCATAGAAGCGCAGCTTAATCCTGATTTTCACAAAAAGAACAATTATTTTTAGTGCTTTTAAAAATAGACTCTAGTTGCCCGGTGCTGAGTTGTCAAAGCAAAACATGAAAGATGTGTCACTTCACAGGAATGTAGCACAAGTTGATGGGTTTTGAATGACCAGAATGTCTGACAGTAATACGGTGGTTCAGATGTGTCAGGAGGTGTTAAGATAAAGATTTCAGGCAAGGCTTGTAGGACAACGATAAGATGAAAAAGGGAGTCTGAGGAACATCCTGAAGGGTGAGACAGAGGAATGGGACATCCTATGGAGCAGTACTGAACCTGGGCAAATAAGAACAGAGCCAGAGCATAGTGCCTTCTCCTAGCTGAGGTGCCAG
This sequence comes from Falcunculus frontatus, assembly GCA_013398115.1. Taxonomy (NCBI): domain Eukaryota; kingdom Metazoa; phylum Chordata; class Aves; order Passeriformes; genus Falcunculus; species Falcunculus frontatus. The sequence continues at coordinate 433,929 of VZRV01009273.1, forward strand.
GATATCTTCAACAGGACGAATGTTGCACAGCTAGTTGGATAGTTGTAAAGCATATAATTGGGTCTGGTTATGTCATGATAGAAGCCCAATTAAACTTGGTCCTAGTGAAATCAAAAGCCCATCTCTCATGGACTTAAATCACTCAGTGCTCTGTCATCTGGACTTTGACAGTACCATCTCCTGTGATTTGTAGATGGGTCTTGGAGCACAAATACTTCAGAAGCATTCCTACTTGTCTATTGAAACGTAATAGATTTCCCAGATTTCCCACCTACTCTGCACATACTAAAGCTTTTGCAAGGAAGTCAGGAGTGGTGGCAGCTGGTTTCTGCTAGGAGTGCTAAAGCTCAGGTGCAAGGCTGAATACCTGACAGATCCAACACTGGCCTAGCTGGAAGGACCCACCAGAAACATGGCCAAACAGAGCATGGCCTCAGCATTTACTCCCTCCTCTGTGAGTTTATCTCCAATAATCGCCTTACCTCTCTGGCACTTTGACTCCTAGTGCAAGTTAGTCATCTGGGTGACTATTGCCCTTCAAAGGGGTCAAAAATCCTAATGGCATCTTACAGAGAACATGGAGGAAGACGAAAGGGAAGCAAGAGTTTCCTAAGCTGATTTTGCTGATGCAGAAAATAGGCCATGTAACTACAGTTCAGCTCTTATTTAGGATGATCTGTATCCTATATTTGTATCTAGCTTTTTCCAAATAAAAGTATCTCCAACAATGCTTCAGACAACTACCTTACTGACGTATACTTCCCACACAGCATTTTAGTGATCTGCTCCAAAGGATGCAGCTGGAAGGTCTCAATTTGGCTGATATGCCTGAAAGTGATGGGATAGAGCTCATCTGTCAAACAAAGCTGAGAGATATACGAGATACTTATCTCTTATAGACAAAACACCTGGCTGTCTGGCTTTGTGAATGCTAATTTTGCAAATCCAAAAAAAAAACAACCCACAAAAACCTCTCAGAAAACCCCCATCAGTTTCCCCCAAAACTAAAATAAAAACATTTCTATCATATTTCCATCAGCCTGTATTTCAGTTCTATGTAATGCAACTTAAAAAACATGGAAGAAGTGGTGAAAAATTACCTTCTTTTTCCATGGTTCTAAATATTTTTAATTAGTATTCACTTAAATATATTTATGTGAACTTGTGAGCTTTTTCCCTTTTGTGTGTGTGTATGTTTTCTTTTCAAGCATTTTTAGTCACATCATTCAAACTAGGCTGGGTACATAAAATCTTCCTTAATATTCTAAGTTGTCAAAACTAAGAGCATTTTTTAAATTATCAGTAGAGCCTCAAATTGAATAATGATGAAAATATTGAGATATATTTGGTCTGCTGTTGTAAACATGCCTTGCATATGACTCAGCAAGTGTAGTTTTTGTTATTCTTGCCTTCTGTTTTTCATGCAGTCCATTTCATGCAGTTCCACTCCCACAGGAAGATGGATTTTGATATGAAGTCTCTGAACAGTACAGTGCCTTATAAAAACAGGACTGACTTACTGAAACACAACTCTCTCCTAACTAATGTGGGTAAACAGAGATTCCTTTCTAGAGGGAAGCAGCAGCTCACACAGGGAAGAACCACCCCTGCTTTCAAAAATGGGCAAAGCTCAGTTTGATACTCATGGATACTTTCAGCTGTAAAGCCTTTAACTTCTCCACCAGGAACTGTAAGATAGTTCAGTTTAGAGCACATAGTTAATGAAAAAATAGGGGTTTGTGACAGATGCTGTTTGTGTTTCTCTCTTTGCTTCGCATTTAATGAGCAAAGACACAAAAACCTCTGAAACAGAAGTAGCAAGTTGCAGTCGCCAATTAAACAGGAGAAGATAACACCACCTCCATCGGGCCACAAAGTCACAGATGTTGATACTGCAGGCGGGAAAAAAGATCTATAGCCAGAGCTGACTTGTGCCCCAGGTTTAAAGCAGCATCACACCTAAGGCTGGACATTAAAAATCCCACTGGACTTTCTAGAAACAAAAAAGGTAATTCTTTGCCCTAAAAATGAACAGGCCCCCTGAATTCTTGCAGGGTTTTCCTGGCTGCTCAGTGCTCAGCTGCAGGGCTTCGTCCCTGGAGGCGCTGGGTGCAGGCACCTCTCCTGGGGTGGTGTGTTAATCAGTACTTGCTGTAATGTGGAGTTGGAGCCATGCTCTTGAAACAGAGATCTTCCCTTGCATCTTCCCAAAGTAACTTATAAGCAATCACTGCCAAAGTTTTGGAGGCAAACTAAATATTAGACGTCTGTAAGCTTAATTGCAAGCTGGAGGAAGGCGGGCAGGAGGAACATAGAGCAGTTCACTAACAAGCATCATTGTCAAACCGCTCTAGCTTTGAAAGGGAACATTAAAGTGTCATTTACTCCGTGCCCTGGCTTCCTATAGAGCACTGCTAATGAAAGACCTCTTTGTGTATGCGGTCACTAACTACAGAGAACAGTCAAAGACTTTGTGGACATAACCATAAAAATGAGAGCCTGTAGGCCAGAGCTGTTCCTACAATTAGCTCCTGTCTGTGTGAGTGGAAGCACCTGCTCTTGCTGCGGTTCTTTTCAAAACCGGAGACTTTTAAACCTCTGTCTGCTCCAGGGGTTGCTTTTTCCACTGAATGACTTGCCTGTGTTCCCACGTGTGCACATATTATATTCCAATCTCGGAGGAAAACACTAAGAGAAAATTGCAACAGGAGGTAAAGACAAGCTTTGCATCTTCACCCACACACTTGCTGAGAGCAGTACGTTGGAGACGGGCCACGCAGACTTTGCAGATGTGACTGACAGTCCTACAGATCTGTGGCCGTATGACATGAGTTTTTAAACATCTTTGTTCTTGCTGACCGTCCTCGCTGTGGTAGCAGCCACCCGTGGCAGGAGCAGGAGCTGTGGAGGCTGCCCATGGCACCGCACTGGGGCCGTGCCTCTCAAGCCCTGCTGCACTGCACAGCTCGGGCACCACGTTTTGGAGCTGCCCTGCCCTCACCATGCCAAGCAGGGAGATGATGCTGATGCTGATGCTCTGCAGCTCAGGGCTGCAGGTGTGGAAAGGACTGGGTTGTGAAACAGGGGGTTGTCAACCCTTGGTGGCACATGTATCTCAACACATACGAGAAAACAGCTAAACAAACTTCTACAGTGAGAAATTACACCTGTGTTAAATATAAGTAAAATCCCATTTTTAAGTCCATTTTTAAGTGTGCCTGTAATGCACACAGTGGTGACTGAAGAGAAATGGGTGTAAAGATGCAGATGTTTTTGACTTTTCAGGTGTTGACATCTATTTTGATACAAACCTGTTTTCATGTTAAATAAATCAGTATCAAATCACACTTTCCTCAATTGTCTGAATGTTGCAATTATTTCAAGAGCATTCCATAGGTTTTCAAACCCCTGAAATTATTATTGCTCCATAAATAGTGACTGCCTGTTTAAAAAAAAGTCAGAGTCATTGAAAAATCAACCTTGCCAAAAGATATCTCTTCTGAAAAATCAGCATTAATTTTAAATGTGTTGTCAGCTTACTAAGCTGTTTTGCCTTTGATTGCCAGGAGAATTTAGTTTTCCAGTTTCAAGTGAAATTCCTTTAAGCAAGTCAGGTCTGGGCCTTATTATCAGATAATGCCATTTGTGGAAAAGATCTATGCATAGAAGGCAAATCTCTGTCTAAATGGACAGCATATAGCTGGCCGTAACTGAATAGCACATCTGCCATCACAGGTTCCCTTCCGTGCATTCAGCACTGGGCAGGCTGGACTGACTTCAGGAGCAAATTCCTGGGCACTTAAATACAGTGGGCAAGATGAATTTCAAATCTGAAATGTTTGAGGATAAAAATAGGATAAAAGTGGGATTAAAAAACCCCACACTTTGGTGTCATGGGAGAGGATCTTTTGCTTGCTGTAGAGGATGCCTGAGCTTGGCAAAAGCTCAGCAGAATTAAGAGCAAAGACTTTCAAATTTGCATTACATTACAGCCCATCTGACTTTATCTTCATTTCAATGGATTTTTAAACATGTACCATAACCCACCTGTCAGTGAGGTGGTTATTTTGCAATTAAAAAAATTAAGCCACTCCAGCCCTCCAACAACAAATTGCTAGTAGAAAGGACGGAATAAAGAAAGCATTTATTGCAGTAATTGCCTAATGCAGTTGTTTATTTAGTTCCTGCTGTGTAGCATGAATTAGAGGGCTGTTGCTGAGGATTGTCAGTCAGGAGACAGGAAGGAAAGACAGCTCTCACAGCTGGTGGCCTTTCACCTCTGGGAACAGGAGCTAGATCTGCCATAGGGAGCTTCTCTACGCCTTGATGGCCAATCTTCAGGCAGGAGAAGCTTTGAACTGGGCAACTGAGAAGATGTAGGTCAGAGCTGAGGCAGTGATAGAGCTTGCCAGAGGGATTTTGTATAGCTCAGGAATGGGCTAAGTCGGTGTGCATGAGCACTGAAATTAATACTCCAGAAAACTGGGAGTGTGGAAGTATCCAAGTTATGCAGTAGATGGGATTTTAAACAGTCCCTTGGAGTTTGGGAACATATATAATCAGCATCATGAAAGAGAAACCTGTACACCTTTTAAAAAATTACAGTGATGTAGATCCCACTGTAAGCCACATTATTCTGTATTTTCTTAGTCTTCCAGTTATTCTCCCTTTGCTAGTTCATGTTCTTCTTAATTTTAGCCATGTATTTTCCTGAGGGCAGGCTTTGGTCTCTCCTTGCTAGGAGTAAGGAAAAGAGGGGTGGGGAAATACTCTTGGCAGGCACTGCATTGCAAAGGCTGAATTAAAAAGTCTTGAGCATTTTCTTTGTGAGAGAGTCTCCTTGTCAAGCTCAGAGGATGCTCCAAGTCCCCTGTGCTCGGTCCTTCCCAAGTGGCTGCCTTGCTGGCAGAACAAACATGCATGCCTGAACGAGGGCTGAAAGACAGCAAGCCTGGGTATTTTCATTTTAAAGAAGTAACCAGGGTTTGTATTTTGCAGCTTATCTCCCTTAGTCAGACAGCTGACAGGCTGCTTGACTCTACTGCAGGCAGGACTGCCAAATCTCTGACTTCAAGAAAAAGCATTCTGGACCTTCTAAATGCAAAAAGGCAAACGTGAAAAGAGACCACAGTGTCTGCGCTGTCTTCCCTATAGAAAGGTTGGATCACCTGTAAAGCCTAGTAGTGAAAAATGGTGTTTTGCATGATGCTGTCAGTGCTAATGCAGTCTCTGTTTCTGAAAGCCAAGCAGCTTTGCAGAGCTCTTTGCCTGGGTGCCATAACTGGATTTCTTGGCATCACAGAGTGTTGAGTCCCCATGCTGAGCACCAGGTAAACAGGAACTCACAGGTTACGAGATGTATTTCCCCATCCCCTCTGCAACATTTATTCTGGCCGTGTCTGCCTGTTTCAGCTCCTTCTCCTCCACAACCCATTGATCTATTGGATAGATGTGGAAAACACTTCCAAAAATGAACATGTCATCTGCTACTGTTTGCTGAAAGGTATCCCTCTGCTCTAGAGGGAATTACAGCTTCCATCTGCTCCCTAATATGAAAAACATGTACGGGCCCCCATGCAGCAGAGTCACTGTGTTAGGCTCCCTATACTCCTGGAGGTTGGTGAGTGTAGACATTTGATTCAAGGAAATCAGGCCACTGCTCTGCAATTACTTCATTAGGCCCACAGATAATCAGAAGAAGGGTGGTCTGAGATTTGAAAAGCCAGGCTGTTGAGACTTGGAAAGACATCCAATTCTTCACATTCTCTTTTAGCTCTGTTTAGATTAAATACAGCATGTGCTTGAAATTGAGAAATGTTAATTTCCAGTGGGGAAATGTTTTTATTGTGCATTCAAATACTACACGTTATCCACAAGGACAGACTGCCCCAAATCCTTCATTTCATGCATGTTGGAAACCTAAGTGCGCATCTTTTTTCCAGCTTGGTGGCTGTAAGAAAGAGATTTGAACAGAAGAGTGATAATGGGCCTGTGATACCACACTCTTCCTCCGTCCATGCATTTCTGTCCCCACCACTCACCAAGGCCTCTCTCTGCCTCTGCTGGCTTATTTGTGTCATGAACTGGTTTTCTGGTGTCTGGAGCTTTAAGACAGGAGCTCCACAGCAAATAAAGGAATTAATATAATGAGGAAAAGCTACTGTTTGGCCTAATAACTGTACAATTAGTAATACTAAGAAGCAGATGAGGGCAGGCTTCTTGTTTGGCTGTAATCTTTTGGCATATCATATTTTAATTACAGACCATGCTACCATCTGGAATATTAATCATCTCGTGCTGTCATTCTTCTTGATTATTTTGTCCACAGAGAATGAAGTCCACCTTTCTCTGTAGTTGTTTAATTTTTCTCTTTTAAACTGGCTACATTATTTTGAAATAAGCTGTATTCATTTTGATAGATTAAGCTTAAGTCAGACCCCAGTAACCAGAACTAAATTATTTGCTCTTAGTTCCATACATGAAAATAAATGTTGGGGTTTGTTTTGGTTTTTTTTAATTAAATTCAAAACTCATTATGTTTCTTTAGGATTGCTTTAAGTTCTTTGCAGTCACTCATTTCATTACTCACAAACACAGCCAAGCAGAAATAGATAATTTTTAGAAAATATGTCAATGAAGCGATTTCACTAGCAATCTGAGAAGGAAGAAAAATCATAATTTTTGTTTTTGTTAATTAAGCACTTGCTAAGAACTCAATACCATGAGGGGGATTGTGTAACTAGAGAGCAATTAGAAAGAGAAATGAAATAACTTGAAATAAGATGAGACACTGCAAGTGAAATCTTGTCTCTAAAACCAAATTGAGTTTTATTGTTGGTTCCCTATTGCTGATGTTGTAGAGATGCTCATTTTTCCTGAACATTTAGCTGAAATTCATCAAACTGCAGTATGCTCTTGAGAACACTGATACCAGAGTCTAGAATTAAACTATATGCATCTTTATATTAAATGTGGGTTTGCTTTTACAGAACAAAAATCAGGGCATCTCTCCATGATTTTTTTTTCTCATGCTGACTGGGCAAATCCCTTTAAATCGCCATGCCTTAATTTCCCTGAAAGATCCATGAATAATGCCTGCTATTGGAAAGAGCAGAGATGTTGCCATTGTTTTGTGATCTTTAACTAATTTCTTTCTCTAGGCAAAAAATAATCCTTTTGTGTTCGCATTATTCTCTATCTGGTTGGTGCTCACACAGATGGCAAAGTCTGCCACTTTGGACAGACTCTGCAACTTACTATGCTGGCTTATTGATCTCTTCTCTTCTCTTCTCTTCTCTTCTCTTCTCTTCTCTTCTCTTCTCTTCTCTTCTCTTCTCTTCTCTTCTCTCTTCTCTTCTCTTCTCTCTCTTTTCTTCTTTATTATTAGAAAGTCTTTTTTCTCAAACACCAGTCAAGGAATTTGGAGGCAACACTGTCTTGGAAAGAATTGGAAAAAGCAATGAGATCCATAAGCAGTACTGAACAGGGAGACAGGCAGGCCTTGCCAGGTTGGAAAAATGCACAGAAAATAACAAAGTGAGATTTGACTTGTTAAAGCACAAGTTTAAGCTCTAGGGAAAAACATGAAACATGGTTTTGATGTTTTGAAGTGGAACACAGTTGTGCTAAAGAAGCATGTGGGAAGGTGGGCAGCGCTTCACTGACTGGCTTCAAAGAAGATTTAAAACATAAAGCGCTATGGACAGACTTCAGGACCCAGGGAAAGAAGTAATTCCTGTCTCCATGAGACTTGATTTGTAACTGGAAGTTTGGGGTTAGTTCTGATCTGTTGGTTGCCAGAAAAATAGAGGTAATTTGATTAGAGTTCAGTAAAGGGCAACAAAGATGGAGCTGGAAGGGTGCTAGACTGCTAGTTTGCTTTGCAAGAATTAAATCCGGCTTGCTTGGCAGTGCCACAGCAGAGGAGGAGATGCAATAGTCTGCGCCTGCAGAACATGTAAAGATCAAGGCAGGAGAAGATTACTCACAGGAGTAACCAGCAACTCTTCAAAGGGAAAAGAATCCTGATTTTTCCTGTATTGTGCAATAATTTCCAAAAGGAGTAGTGAAGATAGGGCTGTTGGAGCAGTTCACATCAAACGACAGCAATCAGTGTGTGTAAAGCCTCTTAGGCCCACACCATATCTGGTTTACTCTACTGAAAATACTAGAGCAGCTCCAGGCTCAATGGACAAAACCCTGTGTGAGTCACAGGGTTTGACCCATTTTCTCTGCTATTTATGGCAAAACAGCCTGCCATACCTGTCATAGCCTGCATGCTATTTATGGCTGGATGTTGGAGGGCAGTGGCATCCATGTGTACATGACAGTGTTTCCATGTGAAATTTGGGTGACGGATAGGGGACGGCTGCCTTGGCTCCTGTGGACAAGGCAGGGCCACGTTGTGCTGGCAGGGGTGAGACCTGCCTGCCCTTGGCTGCCACACGTGTGGCCCGTGTTTGGCTGCACTGAGACTGCATGACCTGCCCTGGGAGGAGCTGGTGGGGTGGACTGCGCAGCAGGACAACAAGATGCCACGGTTCTCCCTGACCCATGTCCCAGACACCAGAGGTTGGTCCAGGAGCGTGTCCCCCATGATCCTCTTCTGAGTTTTGGCACCAAACTGCAAGTCCTGTGGACATGAGGTCCCAGTGACATTCAGCTCTGCAGACCAGCTCCCATTGCCCTGCATCACTTGCTAACAGAACATCCAAGAGGAAGTTCTCTGCAGACCCACATGCCCTACACAGGTGACAGCCAATGCCTTATCTAGAAGCAAGGCTGAAGCAAACGCTAGTTCAGTGCCCAGCTTCTGGGCCATGGCTGCAAGTTACACTGCAACAGGATTTCTGCTGAGGTAGATATGTTTTGAGAGAGTTTATGGCATTTCAGGAGCTCTGCAAGGCAGCTGGAGCAAGTCATAAGGATGGTTGGTCACTGCTGACTTTGCATTTGAACTGGTGATTTAGAGGAAAAGCCTGATGGCACTTTAGGATTAGCCAAAGCATTCAGCCTTCCTTCCCTCCTTCTACTCCATCCAGGCAGGCAGACCAGATAATGTAGCACCATAACAACAGGAAGACTATAAATAAATACTCAGGACCTTTTTTTGCTACTTGTTTGTGTATCTGTCAAGTTACAACAATGCAAACATGGATGGTGCTGATGGGCAAAGAGGTAACGGGAAGAAGAAAGAAAACAAAATGTACAAATTATTTCAGATAACATGGGAGCAACTTCTGTACTGGCAAGAACATTGTCTGGAGCCGTAGGCTTTCATTTCAGCATGCTTGATGTATATAGCTCGTAATAACATATGTGGGAAAACAGCAGTGATTTCTGGGACCAGGAATAAATTTGGGATTAAAGGGAGATAAGTATCCTTGGTTGAGGCAGTTGAGAAGTCTGCCTGTCTCTCTTTTCAACACAAGAGACATCAATCCCATTCTGTGACCTTTCCAGCAACCCATCCCTAAATCCCTGGAAAGAGGTGCTGTCTCCAGCAGGAGGGAGGAATTCACCCCTCCTGATATTAGGAGGAGACCCAGTGATTGCTCTGTGTCTCCCTTTGGAACAGGGCTTTGGTTTGGTGGGGGTTTTGCAGGATTTTTTTGCTTTCTAGAAGCTGAGCTGGCAGCTTCTTTTGGATTATGTTTATTGCACCCTAGTGTGCTATAGCTGATAAAATATAAATGACGGAGTCAATTCTGAGGGCTGTAAAATAACTCTGGTGCTGGAAGTGCAAAGGCGAGTGCGCTTTTGCTTGGTGAAATATTTGTTGCTTTTCCAAAGAGGTCATTATTTCAATTTTCATGTGAATTTTCATCACTTAACGGAACATATTATTTTGCACATTTGCACGGCTTTTGAGGTGAGTGCTGGAACATAATACTGAAATAGTGCTCCTGTTTAATCCTTCCCATGAACTGTGCTGCCAACTTTGTTCTCTCAGACTGTGGAGGCAGGCAAGGCAAAGGTCACACACCACCAAAAAAATGTGGAAATCCAGAATTTACACAAATGCAGGGCTTCACAGCTTCAGAAATTGTTGGTTTCTTTCCTGGGCCTCATACTGCTCCATGTCTGGGTCTCTTGGAACTTGGAGGCTCACTTTTGTTTGGATTTACCAACTGAGTGATCATCCGGGGCTTGTTTCCTTGGCACATGGAGATGTGGGTTTCCTGCTTGCAGCTGGCTGATGACTGAAGAGGGGGTGGATCATTCCCCCATCCCACAGAAATCCCGCCACATTGAGAGGTTAGCAAGTTTTAAGGGAAAACCATATTTTTTTCAAGGCAAATTGTCATTGGAAGGGGAACATTTCTCCTTACATCCAGTTCCAGCAGCTCGTCTTGGACTTTAATTTAAGTTGTGGATCATATTTGAAGGATTTACCAGTTTATGCCAAACCCAGCATGGGTTAATTCCCTTTGCTACTGACTGGGAAGCCCAAATCAATCTTTTCCTGAGATGCATGCTATATTTAGTCAGGAAATGATAAATAATGCTATTTGAAGTACATTCTGCTTCTTCCCCTTTCCTCCCCCAATCCTTCTTCCTCCTAAATAACTACAAGGTATAAATAATTTGTACATTTAACCTGAATATTCCTTGCCTACTTAGGTGTGCTCGTTTTCTCTCCCTATACAAAAAGTCACTAAGTGGGTTGAAAGTTGTTATTTTATTGATGCACAGTATAAATAAGTCACACTACATAAGATAATTTGCAGTTGTGTGCATGCATGATTCTTTGTCCTGTTTTCTTATCTGACGGGCCTTTACCACTTGAACTATTCACCTTAAGAAGTGAATTCAGTGTTTGATATTTGAAAGGAAATGTTTCCACCACAGACAGAAAAATCCCCACTAGCTGCTATTGTGTGTTTGCTGTTTCTTGCTTTGCTTCATAATCATTGAAATGTCTCCATTTTTTTTTGTCCTAAACACATAGATTGCTGCCTTTCTGGAAAAACAGGATTGTTTGCTTAATTAAACATTAGGTAATGATGACATAAGAGATTTTTAATTTGTTTCTCACCTATGGAAGATTTGTAACAAAGAAAAATGTCTTCATTAGTAAGAGATTGTTTCTGTAGAAGCAAAACACCTTCCCTTTAGTATGCCCCCAAAGTGATGGTATTGATTTTGAAATCACAAGAAAATCTTTATTCCTTTCAAAAGCCATCTTTTGCTGACGGAAGTTTTCAACACACTCCCATAGGTGCAAACATCTTGCTCACCATCACTTGAGAAATCCTGATAAAACCATGGATTTATGATCTATGAAAATATTTTAGGCCAAGAGTTTTTGATGGAAATCACAGGAGACAGACTGTATGAGTTACTCAATAACGCTGGGCTGCAGGATGTTTGCATCGCAGCAGCATAAGGAGGTTGTAAATCAAAGGAGAGCTGAGCTCTGCGTTATCTGCTGGGGCTGTGTTCACTGGGAGCCCTTGCACAAGCACCAGAGCTCATGCAGATATCAGGGGAGCTGTTTGGGAAGTGTTGTTTGGCATCCAGAGTCAAGGACAGTCTTATTATAAGAGGGAAAACACCCAGACAAATCATCGGTTTTCAGTGTCAATTACTCTGTAAAAGCTGCCTTGCATGTTTATTTATTTATTATGTGAGAAAAGACCTCCCATAAAGTTCAATGTTTCTGTATATACAGAAAGGTGCTGCCTGGCTACTTCTTTTGGGTATTAAATGTTTCTGTTTGAATTCATCTTTTGAAGAGCAAAATGGACATGGGAGGAGGGGGAGGAACAGTGCTAGTGATGTTGGGACAGACACTTCCCTACCTGGAGCATAAACTGAGGACGTGGGGATTTTAGAGCCTACTCAACAGAGTTCTTTGCCAGGAAACATGGAGAATGAGGAAAAGACTCCACCTAATTGCCAAGGCTGGTATTCATCTTGTCTAATAGGAGGTCCCTGAAAGTGAGTTATCTGGTCTAGGGTTGTCCGGACTTGGTCCAGAGTCAGGACAGAGCTGTGGATGCATCCAGGTGGGTATTCACTGTGATGGAAGTGTCCAAGGTGAACCATGGGAGCTGCCCTCCAAAGGTGCCTGTCTCTCTCTTCTGACTCAGAGGAGTCTGGACAACTGGATTAGAGTAGACAACCGGTGTCAGATGAGCTGAATTGCACCCCAGCAGAAGGTTTTCAACAGGGTTTAGTCCCATGGAGGTATGGGACTAAACACCTCTTAGGTGTTTTCCAGAGGTACTGTAATGTGTCACCTAAGCATCACTGAAATCACGGGTAGCTGAATATCTGTCCTTCAAGAGGAATATACCCATATACATATTTGTATCCTGTAAAGCATCCATCAAGACCCTTCAGCATGCACCTCCAAGCCACTAGAAAATCTGCCTCTGATACAGTTCTGCAAGCATCAAATTATGTATGTCACGTCACCTTCTGCAGCAGCTTTTATCCAGTGTGCTCTGCCGCCTAAAACTGCCATGTCTGAAAAGCCATCAAGGCAGGAGTAGCAGTGCAGGTGTTTAGCACAGGAATCAGAGCTCATTGGAAGCACAATGTTTTAGTTTAGGAACTACAGCAGTTCATTTTTCCAATTAAAATGAAAAAGGTATGTTGTTCCAAGGCAGCTTGATTTGAAGAAAAAGGTCAGTAGTCATTTAGTGAGATGTTTCATCACGATCTTTAATGACCACTGCTGGTTGGGACATCAGCATTTATTTATGGTTGGGACTTCAGCGGTTCATCCCTTCACTGAAGAAAGACGGAATCCAGAATCACTAGTTTAAATTCAATGTCCCTGTCACAACCAGTAACTTAAATTAGGTATCTGAGCACGTAGCAGCAAGCACAGAAATATATTCTACTCCATAGGCAAGTCTGAGAAAGAGCTGAACACTCACAACTCCTACTGTAGAAAATGGAAACCAAGAGGATTAGTGACACATAACATATGTTTAATATTTAGGGCAATTTCCAAAGTTAGCAGGGTTTTTGTGGACTTAGAGCCATCAGCTTATGTCTGTCTGTCTGTCTGTCTGTCTGTCTGTCCAGTGGAATCTGCTGCATAGGTAATCAGTGATCCTGCATGTGAACACATGTGCAAATGAGTATAGTATTTGTAAATTCCTAATTCAGTTTAACACTTAGTTCTGTAGGGGTGGGTGTGATCAGTATGACTGGCAACACTGAATCACAATCCTTTCTGCCTGCAAGTAAAAAAATCACCATTTTCACTCACTTCAAATTTATTTGCACTCGTTACTGCACTTTGTCTTGGATTTTCATGTGCTATTATAGAAAAAAAGTCTCTCTGCCTCTGCAGTTTCCTCTCCTTATCCTCTCTTATTTCCAGTAGCCAGAACAGCACCTTTGTACTGCAGACAGGTACTGATGGTTAGCAGGAGGGATTCGGCTTTGCATTGCAGATTACACAGCTGCATAATCTCCCCTCTAAGAAGCACAGTGATATGCAGTCAGCTCGAGGAGAGCTGGGAGTTTGGTATTTCTTACCTGTTTTCCAAATCTCTTTCATGACTCTGAAGAGACGTGAAGAAAGGCATTAAAATAAAAAGGAAGTGGTTTTGGTTTTTTTTTTTCCTGATGCTGCTGAGATTGCCAGTGAATATTACCTGAGCAGCAGCTAGCAAGTTTCTGCAGGAGTGTGTTGATGGAGCAAGTAGGTAGCAGCAGCTCTGAATAAATCATTTATGTGTGCACTGCAGACTGTGTTTCGGGGATTGGCATCAATGGTGGCGCACTAGCAGACAAACAGAGGAAAAAGCTTTCACCCAACTTTTTGTTGAAACCTCAGAGGAATAAAACAGGTCAGCGGTGAATATTAAATTAACTTTTGGCCATCTTCCAAAGTGATCTGGCCTAGTTAGGAAACATCAAGAAGGAAGAAAGCTTTGCTTCTTCACATCCTGATTTCTCCAGGGAGGGGAGAGAAGGAGGTCTGTGCGAGGCATTGCAAAGGCAACCTGATTTTGTAAGTCAGCAGTTCTTCCACATGCACAGAGACAGCCCCATGCAGATCCACATACCAGCTGCACACACTTTTCATGCAATGTTGCAGCAACATTTAACCCACCTGCTTTTTCTTAATACCAGCTTGTATATTCTGATGAGTAAGACTAGATCAACAGGGTGTTTGTTCAGTTTTACAAGACCATCAGTACAGCCCATGCCTTTGCTGCCTTTGCCTCCTCGGGCAGGACTGGTCCCTTTTTGGAATGTGTACATCTCAGCCATGTGAAAGCCTAGCAAGGCTGACTTCAGTGGAAGCTGCTTAGCAGCCACAGAAATCCTGTATGGAAGTACCACCCTCCATTTTCTGCATGTTGGATGTTTGTTCAAAACGTACAATTTCTTTCAAGAAATGATATGTTTTTAGTACAAGCCTGGTTATTTAAGGATAAAGGAACAGTGGAATTAAACCATCAGCACCTATTGGCTGTCCCATTAAGAAAATGAAGAGCTGTATTACATGTTAATAGGTGAAGAGCCACAAAAAGACACAGCAGGAGATGGGTGAGCCCTTTGCTAAATTTGCAGTCCACCATTCCATTCAAAGGTGCGTGTTGTGAGAAATATAAATAAGCTGTTGGAGCTACTGGGGAGCCTTGTGGCTCCCCAGCACCCCCAGGGTGTGCCTGCAGACAGCCTTCTACCCCATGGGCTTTGGTACATCAATCAGATCTCCTGCAGGGAGCAGGGCTACTGAAATGTAGAGCTAATGGATCCACAGAGCCACCTTTCCCCACTGTTTAGGTCCTTCCTTCACAGGCTTTGAGTTTGGTTTAGGGGGATGCAAGTCCCTGATGAGGCAAAGCAAGGCAGATCAGGGTAGAGCGGAAATTCAGACAGGAACTTGTGTACCCCACCTTAGCACACCCTGCCCAGGGCCACCTCTTCAGACTCTTGTCCTGCTTGCTTGTTGTGTTTCAGAGGCTCTGTCAAAGGCTGTGGTTATTACTGTGGACATTCACTGGGAGAGGGTGGAAAGCTCACGTGAAAAATAAGGAAGACACTTCCAAAATACAGCTTTCTCCCGCTTCTGTGGTCAAAAAAGCAATTAAAAGGCTTTAATAGAATTGGTCAGAAAACATTGTGATGAGTTTTATTACTCTTTTCTTCCTGCAAAACTTTTAACACAAATGTAAAAGCCACAAAGAAAACATTTTTCTGACACACATCTCCAGATAAAATTTGGAATGACCACTGTGGGGCCAGTTGGGAACCATACTGCTGTGCATCTTATTGAGGGTACTGGTGTTTCCCCCACTGGTTAGGGAGAGCCCCACTCTCCACAGGAGCCTGGCCAAGGGTCAACCCCTGGGGAGAGAGGTGATGAGGGGCAGGGGACACCCTGATCTCAGCTGTGAGTCGTCCCACACTGTGTTGCCACGGTGGTGCTCTCCAAGCACTGAATCTTGCCAGTCTGGGGGAATTTTACAATGGCAGAAAAGATTTCACAACTGATTTCATTGTGTTAAACACATGATTTTCTCTGGAAGAGCAAAGAAAGGAGAGATTTTAAAAACTTTAAGTAGCCCTCAATAATGTCGCAAGCTCAAAGCTGCCTGCACCACGTGCAAGTTTCTGTGCAGAGGTCACAGAGGTGCCAAAGCACCCAGCTCTGCCTCTGGAGCCCAACCAGGCTCCCATTTCTCACTCCCTGATCCCCACTGGGAACCAGCTGTGCACCAATGGCCATGGCAGGCAAACACAGACATCTCCAAGGCTTTAGGGCTGTTTACAGTCTTGACCAGGTTTGGGCACTGGGCTTCCCCCTTGAGGTTGAAGGGCGAGCTTCTGAGCCACTAAACCCTCAGTTATTTTCCACATCTGGTTTGATTCTCTGCAGATAAACAGCAGCCTTGCCATTAACAACAAAAACTTAATTCACTGAGGTTTGTTCAAGCACTGAGAGCAAATATTTTTGCTGTGCAGCTTGGGGTCATTTTAAGGGAAAAACAGGGCTGGAGGTATATCACCCCTTTAAAAATTATTATTACTTCCTAGAGAAAATAAAATGTAAAGCACCTCTTCCTTCCATTTGTGAGGTTATTTTTACGGAAAAATTGCTGGCTTTGGGAAGGAAACTCTGTTTTGTGACTGACTTGGGATCAGAGCACAGGATTGGAATAAATGTATGGATTAATTTACCTTTTGCCCTTTTTTTTTATTAATGAAAATGCTCATTCATAAGTCATATCTCAATAAAACCCCGTAGAAATGCTTGATCTATTTTTCTGTCTGCTCCCTCTTGGTGCCAGGACTTACACACAAAGGGAGGGGACAGAGCAGCCGGCAAGTATTGCAATTATAAGTATTTTAGGAAATGTCCGTGGCTGTATAAGCTGCTGATTCCCCTCACTGCTGCTTGGGAGGCTGAAGCCTCTATGTAGGTCACGTTCTCCAAGACTGCTGCCTCCCGTACAGCCAGACCTGCTGTTGACTTGGGCTGTCTTAATGCATCAAAGAGCCTCTGCTATGCTTCAGCTCCCCTTCTGAACTCAAGCTGCATCGCTCAGTTCTTCATGTAATCGCTGAGGTGGGTAACCTGACCAGGGAGCTCGAGCATTAATCACAGTCTTTCTGGTTCCCCAGGAGGAGAAGAAAATTTCTCATTTTACCGTCACCGTTGCTATTTTTAAATCTTTGAAATCTCTCCCTAAACGTGTTTTCCCACCTTTTCTCCTTTTTTTTGGTTTCAGTGTTTCATAACCTGGTTACCATTATCAATGACCATATGCAGTGTACCAAAAGAGGCAGTTAGGATTTTTTTAATTTAAAAAATACTTCTAAGAGGACAAATGGAGACCCACAGAAAACGAAAATAGGAATGCTGCTGGAGAACATCTCTTTCTGCTGCACAATGATAACAACATTGGAGGTGCTATTACATGATGGAGAAGCCTATTGAGCAGCCAGTGGGTTTGGGGTAGGGACTGCTCCTTAGCTGAAAATGACTCTGTCCTCCTTGCAGTTCTGCACAGCATCACACCCAGATGCGGGAATCAGAACTGGAGAGGCTGGAAGTGCACAGCTGAGAGTTCTCAGGAAGCCTAAGGAAGTCCTGCAGAGGGGCACTGGCTGGTTGTCCCTCTTTGCTGCAGTTTGTCTTTCTAGCATGGCAGCACCGAGGCTTGTGAGCAGTGCACGGTGCGATTAGGTTCTGCCGGCCTAGTCCTGGCCTTGTACCGGCCAGGAGAGTGGCTGGTCCCTGCTTGTCACTGGGATCTGCCCGTTGCCCAAGAAGTCAAGGTCACAGGGCTGGGGCAGGAGATGCTGGGGGCATGCGGCCTAGAAATGTCTGGTTTTAATCACATTTTAGGAATTTTTTCCCCTCTCCTTTCCTAGCAAATTTTACCAGTCGTGGTTTTTCTCCTTTTTTTCTCCGCCCTCTCCCAGCCATGGCAGCAATGTTTCCCCGTGTCCTTGCCGTTAGAGCGGCAGCCAGGCGGGAGAGCGGAGCTGCTCCAGGACAGGAAAGCGTTAACCCTGCACGGAGGGCGGCAGGGGGATTACTGCTCCCCACTCCCGCGGGGACGGGGTCGAGTGGGGATTAGGCGGTCGGAGTCCCGGGGCCGGGCCATCTGCGTGCCGGCTGCTCCCCGCGCCCCTTCCTCCCCCGGCGGAGCCGCATGGTTCCGGCGGGGCCGGGGCTCGGTGCGTGCCGCGGGGACACCGCAGCCTCCTGGGCACGGGGACACTTGGCTGGGCGGAGCCGCCCTTCCCTGCCGGGTCTCCTCGGGGTGCCGCGGGCGGGGGAAGGATGCTTTCTTCAAACCCTGCCGAGCTCTGCAGAGCTCGCCGTCCTGCTCAGAGTCGCACCTCGTTTTAAAGATGCCTCCTCCCTTTCCTTTTTTCCATTCCCGCAGCCAAAGCACGCTGTAAAACTTCTACTAACATGTACTTCTTATCAAACCTGATTTACAGACTGCGCAGGCTTCTCAGTGTTTGTCTTCTGCGAGCTGGCAAACCTGCTCGAGTATTTTTTTTTTTTTTGGAGCATTTTGTTTGAGACTTATCTGAGTGTAGAGTCCATGAAGCACCCAGAGCACCCCACCGGGCAGGAGCAGGGAGCTTGGGCAGCTCCAGGCTCGGTGCTGGCCTTGAGCCTCCTCCCCAGGGCTGGTGGTCAGCGGTGGGTGTGAGCCCTTCGCAACCACCACTCATCCACTATGGAGAGCTTCATGGGGTGGTGGAAAGAGATGACACTGGTCTTCGCATAATATCCTCTGAAATTCAGCCAGCCTTCCGAGGCAGCTGGTAGCACTTGTGCTTATTTTTGCTAGGGGTCTCCATCTATTTTTTTTTTTAATGGCAGTACTGATACTGCTTTATTGGTTTGGTGATAAAAATCTGCTGTAAACCCTTTCTGATTTGTTTGGTTCTGCTGCTAGGGAGAAATAGCTCTATTTGTCTGCTCCTTGCAGAAAAAAACCTGCAGACTGGGCAGGATTTTTTCCCCTGAATGAAACACCAAAATAAATAAATAAATGAAAAAGACCCCGGGCAAAATGCAGATTCAGTCAAACTTTTTTTGCATCAGATGCATGATCAGTTTAATAAGGGAGATCCAGCTAAATGCTCAGAGGTAGGGAGATAGTAGAAGAGAGGGTTAGAGTGAAAGTAGGAGGGTGAGGCTTGATGTGTTTAGCTCTGCAGTTAGCTCTCTCAGCACTTTTCTCCATGACTTGAAGGGCTGGTAGGATAAGGTTTGGTTTTGTTAAACCTTGTTAGTGTCAAATCTATCGATGCCTGGTAAAGATTATGCTGATGTGTAAGCCTTTGGAGGCTGTTACAGCAAATGCTGGCAGTTTAAAGGAGAGGTCAGTAACAGATATCACTTAACTCTCTGGCCAGGGTTGGTCACTTTAAAACACTGTCTGCGGATGGAGGGCACCCAGTGACAAAAATGTCAGGCATCCAAGTGTTAATGATTTAATCCCCCCCCCACCACCTTTTTATAGACCTCCTGAAAATAAGGCATGTGCCTGCTGCTGTGTTCAGCACAGCTCTTTTCTTCGACCTGACGCTATTGCTTTATAGTGACACCTCCCAGTGGCACTCTGCAACATTTCACTGAAGTCCACATGAAACTGCTTCTTGATAGGTTCATGAAACCAAGTGCTGTGCTCGGGCAAATGACACCTTATAAAATTCATCAAGCTTTGTGGGTGCCTTCTTCACAGGAATCATCCCATTCCTCCCCCTCCCAAATATTTGGGTCCCCTATTAAATAAGAATTAAAAGCAAAGAAGTACTTTCTCGTTATGTCTTCAAAAATTTGGCATTATGGTACAACTTCTCCCAACATAGTGACATCCTGTGGCTGAAGAAAGCAATGTCCTGTTCCAGATGTTCCTGTTGTGGTTAATGGGTTTGTGTTGTGAGAGCAATCTCTCTGCTCTGTTGTGTAACAGTCTGCAACACCTGCTAGCAATATCCAGGGACTCCATAGACCTGGAATATGCAACTTAAATATATCTCACTCTCTTAGACCAGGGAAAAATGGGATTTGGACAGATTGAGATACAGTCTAGTTATGGTAAATTACAAGGTTCCCTACCATCAGCAAAGCTACCTTCCCCCATCTCTGTGTTTAGTGGTCTCTACTTACCTCAGCTTAAAACTTGCCTTTTTTACTGGCTGTCGCAGAGTCACAGAAAGGTAAGGCTGGAAGGGACCACAATAGCTCATCTGGTCCAACCTCCCTGCTCAAGCAGGGTCATCCCAGAGCACATGGCACAGGATTGTGTCCAGGCAGTTTTTTAATATCTCCGGTGAGGGAGACTCCACAACCTCTCTGGGCCTTCTGTTCCAGTGCTTGGTCACCCGCACAGTAAAGTTCTTCCTGCTATTCAGGTAAAATTTACTGTGCATTAATTCCTTGAGTTATAGATGTTACTGCTTACCATATGGATGAGTATTTGTTTGGTAGTGCACACAATGAAGCATCTCTGTAGATATTACTTGCTAAGTTATTACAAGCCCGTTGTGGGTGTGGCCTTAACTAGAAACAGTCTGTGAAGCTGGTTTTGTTTTGTATAATAGGGACTTTTTTTGATTCAGCTGAGCTCAATTTTAAGCCTTTGTGTATGTCAAAAATATATTCTCAGCTAAATAAATGTGTAATTATAGAACTATTAAATTAAAGGGATTCAGACCCTGGGACAGACAGAGCAGGCTGTTTTTCTTTAGCAGCTCATTTTGGGTTCAGCAGGAATGGGATAGGTTCAGTCCTCCTGAGGAAGTGAAACTGATGTATAGCAAACACAGCCACACTCTGACAATAGCTCCTCCAGAGTACCTGCTGTTGTGAACTTTCTTCCAGAACAAGTAGGGATTTTAGAAATTACTAACATGGTGCTTCCTCGATAAATCTACTTTTCCTATGGAATAGAAAATCTACACAAAATGGTCAGAAAGAAATACCACGTGCTTGTCAAATTCCCCATATTAAAAAAGGCCTTTGAAATCAATTTACTCCAAACCGAGGAAGAACTGCATCTCAGTTAAACATGAAGTACTTATACCATGACTACCTACCATTTAACATGCATCTTTATGTTAATTGATGCAATTTGATCTGTGGACCACCCCTTAATCATAAGAGATGCCTTACTCCTCCAGTAGTTGTGCTAAAGTTATCCCCATGGCAAAAGTTGTGGGGCCTGTGTGGAGTAAGATAAAATATGTGAGAGAGCTATCAGACTTTGAGCAATGAAATTCAGAAAGAAGATAGGCACAATATGAAACACAAGTCTGCAGGCCTCTGTCTGGCTCAAGCCAGCAAGTGCAAAGCAATTCAGGCCTGCTGTCAGCTAAAGCTCTGGCACAGCCCTTTGACATGACTGTGTAATGCAGCAAATCTGTTTCTCGTCATCTGACGCTCCACCGAGACCTCTTGCTATGCTTAGCTGAGAGCTTTGAACGTCCTTGCTTTTGTTGGCCTCTTACAGAGTCCCTCAAAAACACAGTCCGTTTGATGCTTTACTCTGCTGTTGCCAATTATCCCGGTTGTTTTTGGATAGCAGAGAGGTAGTAGCAGCTGGTGGAATGGTGGGTTCTGTATTAACGCAGTCAGGGTGGCAGGGCAGCAGTTGTGCTGCCTGTGCAACTCCTGGCAAGGCATGGGCAGGATGAAGGGACAACCACTTTGCTCTGCTGTTGTCCAAGGAAAAGGGCAGCGTGGAGGAAGATCTCTAGTTCATAACCCTCCTTGTGCTGGAGGAGCCCCAGCTGTGGTCCTCTTACTCCTTGGGGCTTTAGGGCACGTTCTTCATCCCTTATGCAGTGTCCTCTGGAGCTTTTTCAGTGCTAGGTGCAGAACAGGAATACAGGTGCCTGTCCTGGTGATGGTGGCTTGGGGCATCCCAGCCAGTGAGTGCTAGAAATGCTCTCAGTGTTGCTTCTGGCAGATCTGTGCTCACTTTCATCAACGAGCAGTAATTGAGGAACAGAGTAATCTTCTTCCCTGTCAAAAACCTCATGTCTGGCCTTTGGGTGTATCTTACAGCCACTATGTTGGGAGAGCTTCCAACCACTTAGAGTGGGGATTCACAGGATGCCACAAACCTGAGGCTGAAGTGTGGGCAATACTGGAATCTGACCTGGAAGGACATAGCTGTGGATGTCCTGAGTGCTTGTTCTTTACCCCTGCAAAGCTTTTGGGAAAGAACGTGGTATCCATGTACATCTCATGGTCAGGCAGAAGCACAAAAATGGAGGGACGTGCAGAAGTCACCCTGGCTTTGGGCCGGACTCCTAACCCAGCTGCAATTTCTCAGTAGCTCAAGTGCAATGTCAGACCGATAAGATGAAGGAAATAAATGTTTTTGCAAACTGGGAGAAAGGAAGACTCCGTGGAAATGCTTTATTTCCTTTCTTACATAATTACATCCACGAGTAGTCAGGAAGAAACAGTGATTTACGTCTTGAGTGCACAGTAAATCACTGTGAGAGCCCATGCCTTGTCTGTGTTATACTCACTGGGAATGGCCTCTGGCCACCAACAACCCCAGCTGCTGAAGTTTTCTATCTCTGACAGACTCACCGGCAGTTTAGGCTTGGGTGATGAATTTTGAAATGTGATTGTGCTGTAAAGGTGGCTTGGAGCATACACAGTCAAAGAGCCAGCCCGTGGCTGGAGGTGACGATAGCAGGTCCTGACCATGTAGAGAAGCAAAGGCACTGATGCCCAACATGCAATGGTTGGTGGGCTGGTGGCACACACACGTGTGACTTGCTGGGTTTGGAAAAGTGCTGAAGAAATGAGGGCTTGTTATTTTAGGAGGGGATATGCTCAACTCCGTAAATATACCCAGGAACAGACATGCCAGCTTTGCTGAGCATGTTGGACAGTCTGGAGGCTCTCTCTGTCGTGAGGAATTAACACGCTGGATGAGATACACTGGCCCATGGACCTTTCTAGGGGTATTGTACAGGATGGAATGGGACACCAGTGCAAATCTGCCAGTGCAGTGACTCCAGTCCTACTGCAAGCTCTGGGCAAACCCTGTGGGCAGCACTGCCCTTGGGGAGAGGGAGTCCTGCTGCCAGCAGTCCCTGGATTTGGGCTGTGGCATGTAGGATGTTCCCAGCCCTGCCAGCTGCCCTCCAGTGAAAGCACAGCCTGGTGGGGGCAGTTCCTTGGGCCGGGGAGTGCAGAGTCTGGCTGGAGCATTCAGGAGAGTTCGGTTATGGGTTCTTTAGCTTAGAAGCTGCTAGGCTTGGAAAGCTGCATGAGGTATCTATAGCAGACACTCAAAATGAAGCACAGGGTGCATTACAGGTGTCTAAATCCTTCCTGGCCTCCAGCTGCTATACCAGGGTTCTATTTTGTGTCAACCATCTATCTCTGTACCGATGTGTTGTGTACCCCGGGGCATCTCAAATGGTACTGGACACCTTTGCTTAAGCAACTGAATCCCACCCTAAGTGGTTTGCTCAAGATCATATATAAAGGCTCTGTGATAAATGAGACTCAAGCCCGGACCTCTTCACAGGCTACCCAGCATTTTGATGACTGGAATTTGCCCTGTCTCAAGAATGAACATATCCACATGGTGGGTTTGGTTGGATTTATTTTCTGCTTTCCTCATTTTTGAATAATTTGACTAGCCAAGGGTCATTAAAGGAAGTTTTGCAGTGGGTAAGAAACCTTTCTCCATAGTGTATGTCACGAACAGGAAAAGAGTCAAAGTCTTTTCACCTAACTTTATTATGCTTTATTTTTGTTTCAGCCTTCGATGTCATTATGTCTTCAGTGCTGGGTTTTGGGGGGAAATGCACATGCTGTTTTAATATCCCTGTGCTAAGTCCTACCCTAACTGTGTGGCTGCTTTGGGTTGTTTGCTCTGCTGCTTGAGAAAAAGTCCATGTGAGCCTTCAGTATGAAACTCATATGAGACAGAACATGAGGGAGAGAAACCCCAGATGGAAATAAAACCCCATGGAGAGGTGGGGTTTAGGAAAGCAGCCTCATGTGTGGCAGAAGACTTGATGGAAGTGTCAATGAGACAGTCCAGAAATTCCTCTGCCATGCAATGGGTGCAGTACAGTTTTCAAACTGGCTGTTTAGTGCGGGGCTTTCTGGGGTTTAAAACATTTCCATGCTGCATAAATGGAGCAATAGCTGATAGTCGGGAGAGCCTGGGATATCAGCTGTCATTTTAAGAAATTAGTGGGCTGCTGAGAGAGGTAAGAAAATGAGAGGCCAGGAGTGGATAGAGAGGAATAAACTGAACTGGGAAGCATGAGCTCAGTAGTTTGTCAAACC
Organism: Falcunculus frontatus; assembly: GCA_013398115.1. Lineage (NCBI taxonomy): Eukaryota > Metazoa > Chordata > Aves > Passeriformes > Falcunculus > Falcunculus frontatus. The sequence goes on from VZRV01009273.1 coordinate 457,711, forward strand.
ACTTTGGGTGAGGCTTGTATCAAGTAAGAAACCTGCTGAAAACAATTATCTGAAAAAAATGAAGCTGCTCAGATTTCTGCTTTATAAGTTTCTCCTCTGATTTAATCCTGCTCCCCATCCGTTCTGTGAGTGCTGTGTCCGGTCTAATGAGGCTGCCTTCGTTCTTCTTGTTTGGGCAGCCGTCCGAAACCTCTCCTATCGAGAAGGGCTTTTTCAGCCCCAGAGACTCCCGAGGGATTTGGGGGAAGAGAAATAGAGAGTTCAGGGGAGCAGAAACTACTTGTGAGAGTTAATGAGGGGAAATGAACTCATTTGTGATACTTGTAAACTTGAAACCCAGTTACAGGGAGCAGGGAGAGGGTTGGGGCATCCAGCTGCTTGTAACACAGATGTACTGATCTGGGAAGAGGTGAGCTGCTGGCTCTGGAGAGCCTGACTGTGCACAGAGCCCTGATTCTGGTTTAAATGGGATTCCTTTGAAAAAGAGTCCAAGTCATGATAAAGAAAAATCTATGTGCCCTTTCCAAACATCCTGTCCGAAGGCTCAGATGCTGACAGTGTGCTTTGTATCCTAATGGTGCTTTGTACTCTCAGCTTGTGAAGCCCTCTGAGCCTTTAGCTTGGCTTCCCACTGCGGCTGCTCTTCATGGAACAGCACTGATTTACACCAGTCTAATCCCTTACCTTTGTGACAGGTACTGCAGAGAGCTGTAAGTACTAACAAACTGAAACAGCTTCATAGCCCACTACTCAGTGTCTCACGCTTTAGGTAACTTCATTGCCACATTATATTTCAGCAATTTAAAAAGCAAACATGGAGCAGTCAAAGAAACTGTACTGGTTTGTTCCCAGTCTTCCCTTGAGCAGCATCCCCCTCCTATACCCCTTTCTCTTTGATCCCTAAAAAGCCATCTATGGCTTTAAATAAACTGTAAGTGGGGACACGACTCTGCTTGATGTCTGGCCTGCAATGGAAGTAAAGTGTCACTTCCAATTTTGTGTGGGTGCAGAACAAAGATGCCTGTGACCAATCCACTGTATAGTGCACTAGTTTTGTTTGAACAGGGAGCTTTGGTGAGAAGCATATTTCAAAAGGCTGGGGAAGCAGATTTTAAATGCTGTCAAAGAGAAATTATTTTACCTTTTCTAATTCCTATCCATGGCACCTTGTGTTCCTGCCTCATGGGCACTGTGCAATAACCTTGCACAGTAGGTGGAGCAAGGCAGCTGGAGCCGCGTGCCAAGGATAGGTTTGGCTCGGTGGGGCTCCATCCCAGGACACGAATTGGGCCATGATAAGTCAACACAAGCAGCTGCACACAGGGGTGTTTGCAATGGAGGAAGTGAAGAAGCAGAAGAGCCAGTAGGCAGACTGCAGCACTCCTCATTTACCAACAGCAGTGCTCAACCACATTTATCTAACCAACTTCGGTCGCTGTTGTCAGTACCAAATGAAAAGGCACTAGGTCTCTATGAGATAATACTTTCTGTATAGCTGTTGCACAATATTTTTTCAAGAAGAGTGCAACAACCAAGGAAGGGCTTTATTAAAATTAGTCCCAGATTTACTATGAATAGGAATTTAGCCAGGTTTCATACATGCTAGCAGAAAAAAACCTATTTTCCTATCAAATAGCAAAGTAGTTGAGTAAGGAATTGAGATAAATTGTTGGGATGACTTCCAGTTGTAGACTGTGGTGAGTAAATGAGGTAGGTCAGGCCTCCCCGACAGCCTGGGTTTCAGTTTCACATCAGGCAGTTCTGTATTGCCGTGTCTGTCTCTTCTGCACCATTTACTTCATATAGTATATGTACATCCTTCCCTCCCCCCAGTTCCACTCTCCCTTGTACATATTTAATCATAAAATCTCTCTGCTGCTCTGGTTCCTTGTATTTGACATGTGCTTTATCCAGGCTTCTGCCTCTGGGAGCTGGTCCCTGATAAAAAGGGACAAAGCAGACCATCAAGCTACCATGCTTTGTACAAGGCATTATTTTTTCCATCTGTCAAAATTAAATGGCACTTGGGATTTTCCCTTGTCCTGTCAATATTTTCACAAAATTCAGGGCTGTCTAATGAAACTCAGGGAAAATAGTTGTACGATGACATTCCCTTGCATGTTGTCATGGTGTCACATAGCTCTCTGCAAATTTTTTTTTTTTTGCTTCTTAAAGATTGATCCACAAAGAGGATTACCATCAGTGCTCACTGCAGCTCTGTCACTGCTGTTGCACACATCTACCTCAGTCACCAGCCTGCCCAAATAGGCTCCTGTCTTTCAGACTAAGCATTTTTAGCATCCATTTAAATGTTTGACATATAGAAGGCATTTGGGGTGTTCACAGACTTGGCCCCACTGGGATGCAAGTCGTCATCTTGGGCTCCATCTGGGACATGATCTGACCACTTTCCAGCTGGAAGTGACCACTGTGGACTCTCTTTCCTATGAGGGCAGCTCATCTCTAAAATAAATGGCCATTTATTTCCAGGACATGAAAGCTCAAGGTTTTCTGCTTTTCCTCCCTTCTCTGAGTTGTTTGTGGTTGACACAGGCAGCATGTGGGATCAGTACATCTCTCTCTCCCAACTGATTACGCACATCCCTCTCTTCAATTTCCCACAGCAGCAATGAGGACGGGGATAAAATACAACTGTTCTCCCATTACACTGTCACCAAGGCAAGAACAGACACCAGTTTATAAGCTATTTTTTAGCTAAAAGCAGAAGATGGTCAAAGCTTTTAAGATGAGATGCCGTGTCCCTCAATCAAAGGCACATATTCAGGTGCTTTCTTCTTCCCATTTTCAGTTTTGAAGGGAAATTTCCATAGCAGACACAACTTTTAGAGACACATAGCCATGTGCAGTAACACTGAGAAATACAGGGTCATGCGTACCCTTTCTAGGTTAATTTCTCCCTGCCTTTGCCACAACCATGTCCATCCCTGCTCAAGCTTCCACCTCCTTGGCCACCCTCTCCAGGAGAGCCACAAGCTCCAGATGGATTGCTCAGTCCTGCTACCATGGGCTGGTGTTTTTTCTGGTGGGAGCACAAATTCAGCACTCCACTCACAGGGCAAATGATAATCTATTCCTTCATAGCTGATGGATGAAGCACACAGATATGGAGGAATAAACATAGAATTTCCACGATTGTCTCAAACTCATTGTGTGTTGAAAGGAATTGGGGTGGTTCTCCTGGGGCAGCAGATGGCAAGCTCACTTGGGGATAATACCCATTGGATTCTTGTATTTGTGGCCACTGCTTATAGAGGTCACTAATCATGTAGCTTGGCTGCTCCCTGGGGGTCACTAAATGCATTGGTTTGGTTTTTGAAAATCAAGCCCAGTATGTGCTAAGTGTTCTAACAGGAAATTCATGTGTAGTATTTTAATATGTATTACATCTCAGATGCTTGACAAGACAGGCACATAGATGATGAATGTAATTTGTCACTAAAATTCAGCAGATATATCTTCAGGGTTTAACTCGATATCAAAGCAAGAAGGCAGCATTGAAAGTAAAGCAGTGAAAATTACACTCCTCAACTATTTTCCATGAAGTGATAGTAATTATTAGATAAGTAATAATGATTTGTGCCAATGCAGTCAGTACAGAGTGATAGTTCCCTAGGTTGTTATTTGGGCTTGTGGGTAGAACTTGCTGTAAAATGCACATTAATACTATGGCATTATTGCAGTTCTGCCCTGTTTTAACAGGGCAGAATAGGGCAGTTCTTGTGGATGGTTTGCAGGCTTTTCAGATACCAGTTGTGCTAGACAATGACATGGTTACTATTTTAGGCAGTGGGTTACTTGAATGTGACTTGTATTTCTATTTGCGTTAAAAAACCTTGCGGTCTTTTCAAGCATTTATTAGTCTGTATTATAACAACTGTGTCTTTAGCTGTTTGAAATGCAGAGCCCTGGCAAGCAGAAATATAGAGTTGCCAGGCTAAAAGCAAAATACATTAAATAAAACATCAATATTTATGACACAGTCAGTAGTTCTTCTGAAATAAACAAGAAGGAAATCTTGTGAAAAAGGATCAGGAAGGATGGAAACACTAGTGAAAAACAATAAACATAATATAGTTACTATATAAAGCTCATGTAACTCAGGGCTCATTTCTTCTAAGAGCCCCAGCACTGTTACCTGTGGCTAAGCAAAGGCTTCAGACAAATAAGTGAGTGATGCACTGTTGGGCAGAAGAAAGGTCAATGAGAGGATCCTGTTCTGCAATTCTTGTTTTGCAGCTGGCACACAAATACCATGACAGTTGAGGCGTTACTGGATTACATAGAAATGGATCAAGCCATGTATACAAATCTCTTAATTAACTGTTGGGTTATGAGTGAAAGTTACATTATGAATCCAAAATATTTATACTAGTATAATTCCTATTCCTATTTAAAAAAACATTTTAATTCTGCTTTTGGAGATTAAAGACCAGACAAATATATTTATACTTGTCCAGCATTTTTTATCATTAAAAGACTTTTAAGCCACATCACAATTCTCCCAAAGCATGGGTTACACACCCTGTCACCCCAGAGCAGCATGGGGGATAGTGGGACAAGTAAACAGGTAAAAAAGTTTTCATGTCACGCGGGGCAGGACCCAAGATGAGGTTCAAGGTTTTTTTTATTGGTTCCATTGCAAACCAAGTTCCATTCCATAGCCTGATGTATTAGTTAAACAAGAAGAAAGAATCCTAATGTCCTGATGAGAATAATTTTGCTTTCTCTCCTTTGTTTATGACACTAAAAACCAATCCAGGATCAGTATTGAAAACCAGTGCCAGAGTACCGTATTGCACAGTTTTCTCATGGGTAGGAAATACAGCCTCACACCCCTCTGAGGAGAGGAAAGTTTGCATTTGTGTCTCCCTGGCTCTTGGTTAAGTGTTACCATTACTGCACTTCTGCAGACCTTGGGGAATACAGCTTTGCCTAGTGAGGGTGACATGGAAAATCCCTTCCTTTCTTCAAGCTGTAAGAAAAATAAATTTTCTGAATTGTTATTTTGCACCCTTGTGACACCTACCCTATGTGGATCTGGCCTGGGTTGGCCAGGGGACCCACGGTGGGAGGCAGCAGTGGAAGGTGCAGCCACGCAGGCAGCAGCTGGTGTGATTCCATCCCCCTCATTTCTGTAGGAAATGAGGCTAAAAGATGCTTCTATGGGGTGTGCATGTGCTGAGCAGCACCCTGTAATCACACTAGGAAGAAGAGCAGAAAACTGTTATAATCTTGACCAGCAAGTGCCTTGATAATTTGTAGCTACCACTACATACTGCATATTTAGGACCTGGTCTTTTATAAACAAGTTGCAAGCAGACTCCACATCTCTGGGAGTGTTCAAGGCTGGATTGGATGGGGTTTTGAGCAACCTGGTAGAGTGAAAGGTGTCCCTGCCCATGGCAGGAGGGTTCGAACTAGATGAACATTAAGGTCCCTTCCAACCCAAACCATTCTTTGGTTCTTTGAAGCTGTGATTCTATGAAACCAATACTAAAAGTATGGGAAAAGGAGAATGGTTGCCCAGACCAGCCTTGCTGTCTGGTTTGTGTGCCAGGGCCCTGTTTCTGGATAGGAGGGTGTTGGGGCAGAAAAGAAGCAGACACCAAGAAGGACAGACAGCTGTGGAGTTGTTGTCAAGGCTTCCAACACACGTCCCAGATGCTTTGGCCAAAAGTTACCTCCCAGCAGCAGAGCTTGTCCATGGTGACAGGCACGCTTCAAAACTGGTGGAGGAACAGCACTTGTCTTGTACCAGAGACTCATTAATTCTGCTTGAAGAAATGACAGTATATAGGGCATATAATTGAATATAAGAAAGGCCTACCTTATGCAAGTAGAGTTGTTGTGTTTCATGAGTTGATGGTATAAAAGGGCCCTGCAAATGATGGTTTAGCATTGAAAAATTATTTATTATGAAGTGCAAGAAAAACGCCTGCTATTTGATGCAGCCCTGTAAGAACCAGTATCACTGTGAAAAGACAACCAGTCCGATAATTTTCGGTTTATGCATCACATTCAGTGAGGGTGAGAATGCAGGTCCTTGGCCATGTGAAGGTTCCTATGTATGAGGATGGGTGTGGGAAATGGTCTAAAAACTGATAGTGGAATCCAGTCCCTTTGGGTGGCAACGTTCTCCGAGTGCTACCCCCGAAAACCTCAAGATTTTTTTTGTTGTATTGCATTGTTTTCTAGTTCTTAATTATTTTAATAATTAAGACCTTCCTAATTATTAAATTAATTAACATTACCTTCTTTCTCTCTTAGAAATACAATTTACTTGCCTCCCAAATGCCAAGAGACCTTCCTCTACACTGGTGTTGTAAGACGGAAGTTAAGATTCACAAAGCCAAATGTTGATGGGTAGTGCATCTCTGAACCCTTCCAAATGGCTTTGGCAATCTCACTTCCAGTCATGTGCTATTAGCTATTCCCATTTGCATGTTTTTGAACTTTACTTTTTGTATTTCCCATTGCTGTGAACATCTGCAACATGTTTTATGTTGCTTGTGACAAAGCAGTGCTCATTGCACGTGGGTAGCAGCTAGAAGACTAGCCCAGAGTACAGTTACTGCAAAAGAGGAAAGGCTTTCAAGATTATATTATTACCCTGAAGTGTGTTTGTTGCCTTCCATAGTCCCTCTCCCCACTGCTCCAACTCTTACACTTCCCCTCCTAACTCCTCAAAAAAGTTCAGCCCAGCACATCCAAAATGTATTCCATTTTCTGTATTACAGTACAATTATTTTTTACTGCATAATTATTTTTTACCACTCTTTCTCTCCAATTTACTTCTCCTTTCTTGGTGTCAACAACTACCTAAACTTAAAAAATTCACTTCATAGCTCCAGAGTGTGCAACAGAGCATAGACAGGGATGTGCAGTAACAGACAGAAAAAGTGGGGGTTAAGAGAAACTGGGAGGTGTAAGACAGGCCCTCCCCTGCCCTGCTTCTGTTTCCAGATTTTGACCAGGAGCTGCAGTGCCCTTGTCTGTCTGTCAAAGCTAAAAAGGGGACAGACCAGCAATGCAACCCAGTCTTTCAGGCATGAAAGTGAACCAAAAATGGAATAGCTATGCTAAGGACATTCCCTTAAGAGTTTTAAAAGCATAAAAGATGAATGTTAAAGCCAACACCAACCTTTGCAAGGAGCCTGGTATGAGGATTTGGAGGCCGGAATTTCGTGTATGACTGTCACTGAAGCCACTGCCTGCTGAGGACATTAAACCCAGCTGTGGTGAATTCAGTGCAGCAAAGGTGATGTGATAAACACGTGAGCTGTACCATGTGCCCAATATACACCTGACATTCGAACTCTGTGGCAGGTACATGGAAAGCAAAAGCAGCAACAGCTCCCTCCTTCCTTTCTTGCATCTTTTCCATCCAAATTTCTCTTATCTTCCTCCTTTTTGTCTCCATTTCTCATGTTCCATAGAATCATCACAGAATCAAAGAATGGCCTGGGCTGGAACAGACCCTAAAGATCATCTTGTTCCAATTCCCCTGCCATGGGCAGGGACACCTTCCTCTAGACCAGGTTGCTCAAAGACCCATTCAACCTGTCCTTGAATACTTCAAAGTATGGGGCATCCACCACCCAGCTTCTCTGGGCGACCTCTTCCAGTGGCTCACCACCCTTACAGGATTCTAATCTGAACCCAACCTCTTTCAGCTTAAAGCCATTCCTTGTCCTGTCACTACATGCCCTTGGAAAAAGTCCTTCTCCAGCTTTCTTGTAGGCACTGAAAGGCAGCTAGAAGATCTCCCCAGAGCCTTCTCTTTCTTCTCCAGGCTGAACTACCCCAGATCTCTTGGCCTGTCTTCATAGGAGAGGTGCTTCAGCTCTCTGATCATCTTCATGGCCATTCTCTGGACCTGCTCCAGCTGCACCTTGTGAAAAAGAAGGGTAACACCAGTAAGGATCTCCAAGGTTGATTGAGTTGTCGCCTCTTGTTGCCAAATGGTGGGCTGATTGGTGATGCCCCCACCAATGGTGGCCAGCTCCTCTGAAATGGGAGCAGCAGGCTGGAGCAGCCTGTTTTTAGGGTACATGCAGTCAAGTGGAGCTGGAAGGAAAATAGATGATGAAATAATGGCACTGAGATTTCCTATCAAAGGAGTATCCCAGTGTTCTGCTTCCTTCTCTTGTGTCAGAGCACCAGAACTGGTTCTGGGTCTTACTTTCTTCTTTCTTTCCTTGAGAAGGTAAAATAGAGGGGAGGCAGAAATATTCATACTGCTCCTGCTTAAAAGCTAACTTTTATGAGGTCCAAGTCAGCTTTGAAATTGAAACCTCTCTGGGATAATGAAACAGAAGAGGCTGAGTTCCTATTTAGACTGATGTTATTTGGCTGAGGGCTGTCTTTACTCAAGAGTAATTTGGGAAAGTGACAGACAGCCGTGACCTTGATTTACTTTGTAACAATTTGGGTTGAAATAGAAGAGTATTGAAATTTAGATTTTTTCAAAAATTTCAGGGACATCATTAAAGAGGAGGACTTTCCGTTCTTCCTTTCAGTATGCGCTGTGCTGTTAAAAATAGCAGAGGAAATGGATGTGTGACATTCATCTGCTGACTCCTTCATGTCTGTTACCAGGCTTGATTGCATTTAAAGACTGGTCAGAGCAGGAAAGCAGTCCAGGACTCTCAGCTTACCTCTGAAGGATTCTCAAAATGGGAAACACCCATTTATATGATAAAATACATTTGTTAAACTGTGCTTGTGGGAGGCATAATACTAGATGAAAGAAGATAGTGGAAATCCTGAACAAGGTGCATTTGCTACGGCAAGTGGAGAATTCATATAATATGGAACATATTCTGCCCCTTTTGCTTCAGAGGTACCCCAAGGTACACTGAAATGCATATATTAGGGCAGTAGTGCTACTTGATGATCATTTATTTGAGCACTGATCTTCAACTCAGTCACCCAAAAACTTGAAACAATCTGCAGTCACCAAGAAAAACAGTTAGTTAATATCAGTATAATGGGAGGGGAAATGATGGGAGAGGTGGGCAAGCTTCTTTTTCTTCAGACTGAAAGGATTTCTGCCTCTTTGAGAGTTCTGAAAGCTCTGGATAAAGTTCCAGCCCTCACTTATTTCTGTTGGGATCTTTTCACCACCCAATCCCACACTTTGTTTGCCTGTTCTTTCTTACAGGAATGAGTTTGTTTGCTTCCCTGCAAAAACATCTCACAGCCAGGAATGAGCATGGAACTTGTCAGGTCTGGGAGCTGTTATAACCAGCCAGCAGTCTGCGAACGTTCCCATCTGTAGATTGAAACAGTGCCATTGCTTAGGAAAATCAAAGTAAAATGAGAAGGCTGTGTTCAAAGGTTTCTTCAGGGAATAAAATCTACAGGCATTTGAGCTCCAAAGTGCTGGCCCATGAGAAGCAGATTTAGGAAGAGAAAACAAAACCACTAAATAAGTTGTCACATTAACCAAAGAAAATGAAGAAGTAAGAACTTCATGTGGGTTTGTAGACTTGTCCTTTACTCTCTGAAATGTTTTTTGCTTTTTCAGAAAATTCAGAGGACTCTCTGCCCTTTCCCAGGGCAAAGGGACCACCACTAGCACAGGGCCAGCCAGGCAGTAGATTCCCAGTGGAAATTTTACCTTATCCTAAATGGGAGTGGCACTAATTTACTTCTTAAATTATTTTGTTCATCTTAAATTGTTAGGTATTTAAGTATATAGAACATAATCAAATTATTCTGGCAAATTTGGAGAGGGAACTCAGAAATTATGGGGATTGCATGCAGGGGACAGGCAACAGCAGGTTAACATTTTTTCCTTAAGAAGATGGGTTAAACACTTACTTCATTTAGAATTGAAATATGAATGTGGTGAATTGTCACACTTTCTTCTTTTTTGTCTTTTGATCTAGTATATGATGTATAATCAATGTTTCTCCAGAGATGTTATTGATGCTACTACGTGTATGTAGGATCCCCCTTTGCTAATGACTTTGATATCCCTACCAGAGCAGACAGAAAACTGAGGTTTGATTAATGAGTGATGGCAGAAGACATGGTCTTCCGTATTCATCTGGAGGTTGACAGTGGCAGAGCTTCTGAGATGGTCCCACATCCCTATCCACCATAGCCATCACTCCTCAGTCTTGGGCTCACACTGCCTGTGCTGGAGATCTCTTCCTTCTGAATGCCCGGAGAAGATGAGTGCAGTCTGGTAGGGCTGTGATGTGGAAAAGAGGACCTGCAGAGATATTTGCTAAAAGATGGAGTGGGAGACTCTCTAGAGGAAATCATGCCTTTGATGAGTGTGTAATGTTTTTCTGTCCCAGCTGACAGGAGACGTGAGGTTTTTAATTCTGGCTCATTCAGAAGGGCTCTGGTGTTTGATAAGAATATGTTATACCAGCCCACGTGCAAAGCACTGCTCTGGAAAAGAAGGGGGAGGGAGTTATGAATAAACCCCGAAGGCAAGGTTTTTCACCAGCTTCCTTCAACTTCCCACTGTCTCCTTGTCTCTAGCACAGATTTTCTCTGGGACCTGATGCACCAGCATGTTCCTAATTCAGAGGGCTGGTGGGGGTTTCATTGTTTAAAGACCTTTCCAGCACCCCTCCATGTGAGACATTTCTAGCTTACAAAGCAGTACTATTACATGACATGTCTGATATACCGCTACCCCTTTTAGAGGAGCTTGCGTAAGTTTTGTGATGCTTTTACAGCCGTATGTCAGGTACTTACCTGTAATCAGCACTGCGGCGAGGGTTTTACTTGTGTGCAGGCTGTATAGGCAGGTAGCACACAAACCAGTCAGAGCACGTTTGCTAATGCAGTCATGTCATAAGATCATAGAATCATTTCAGTTGGAAAAGACCTCTAAGATGATGGAATCCAACCATTAACCTAACACTGCCAGGTCCACCACTAAACCATGTCCCTAAGTGCCACATCTGCACGTTTTAGATTACTTATTCCATCGGCCCTTTTACTTGTGCAGTATTTGATATGTCTGCAGCTTTGCTGGAAGCGGTGAGAGATCCAGAATGCAAGTCTGTGTTTATATCTGCATGTAGCTCTGTGTCTGTATAAAAGGTACACGGAGGCATATGTTATACATATGCATGTGCACACAGACTCCTCTCTCCTGGCAGTGCCGTGGCTGCCGCTGCCGGCTGCCGCTGCAAGCATGGGAAGCACGCAGGGAAGGCTGCCGATCCTGGGAGCCGCCATCCTTTCTGCGCCCCAGCGGCAGCGGTGGGGCTCATCCCAGCCACGCTGGTACCCACTGGCTGCCCCGGGGGAGGGCAGGCTCAGCACAGCCCCCTGCGCTCTTCCAGGAGAGAAAATGCAGGTAAGGGGAAATTGCCCTTGGCAACCAACAGGCCGTGCGCTGCGGCTGGCCGAGAGCTGGTGGCTCCTGCAGCCGCCAGTCAGGGGTGACCGTGTTTTCCAAAGGCCCCCCTCAGTGATGCTTAAAAGGCTGAGGAGAACGGAGGAGTACTGGAAGCGTGTGCGCTGGGTGCTCGCAGCCGTAGCAGACGGGAGTGCTGGCCGAGGGATTTTGCTGCAGCATCATTCCCAGCAGTCAAGGGGGAGCAAAGGAGCTGAGAGCTGGTGGGTACCAGGGGAGGGCTCCGGAGGTACCTGCTCGCTGGTGATGCCAGTGGAGCTTGCAGGGATAGAAATGAGACTGATCTCAGCCCTGCAGCTGGGTCTCCTCGTCTGCAGCAAGCACAGGGTTATTAAATCCTGATGACACTGTGTAAGAGCAAAGTATTTTTGTAAGAAGCGACAGTTGTTCAGGAGCCAGCATCGCCTGGGTCCTCCAGATGACCTCGTCCCAGGTAGCTCTTCTCGGGATCCTTTTTTATTACAGAAGTAGAGTTGATGTCTGATGATGTCACACTCAGGAGGAGGGAAATAAAAAAAGGAAAAAAAAGATAGATTGCAGTCCTAATGCAAGGAGGATGCAGCAAACCACGGAGACAGTCCTCTCCTCTAAGGAAGATGAGGTGAAAGACAGAACCCCTTTGAGGGTCTCTCTCTCCCTTCCACTTCAAAGAGTAAGACTGTCTGCCTTCTGTAAACGGAGCTGGTTGTGTAATGCATTATACATCGTGAGGTTAGACCTCTTCTGATTTCTTAATGGAAAAGCTATTTTATTTCTCAAGTGGGTGCCGGCGGGGATGCTGGAAAAGCACAGAGACGCATCCTCCGTCCCACTCTGACACCGATCCACACAGTCAACTGCAGACTGGGAACTTGTCGAAGAGGAGTGAGGACCAAATCTGGAGCCAATGCAGGGGGAGAGGAGCAGCCTCAGCTTTTTTAGCAAGTGAATGGGGAGGGGGAGGAGGGTAGTATGAGCAGTGATGTCATTTTTAACTGGTTCCTCGCAGAGCTGGGGAGTGAAGTTACAGGAAAAACCTGCAGTCTCAGAGTGCCTCTCAGCCTTGACTGGAGACTCTAAATGACTGAGGGTCCCCACAATGGTAATTAATTTTCTTTCCTATGCAGAACTGTTCTGTTATTTTGGGTCAAGCAGAGGGCATTTATTTTCTCTCTCTCTCTCTCTCTCTCTCTCTCTCTCTCTCTCTGTATGTTTTGAGGGTTTGACTTTTGCGGTTGCCTCTGGTTCATTAAATACCTTGCAGGATATTTGAAGTTTTTCCTGGGTAGTTTGAGAATTTTTCTCTGATGTGGGAATCCATGTCATTACAGGAGAGTTTAGCATGCAGCATTTCTGCTACTCATCAGGAGGGGAGATGCAGAGGTTGCCAAGCACACAGCATTCTGCACAGGAAATGTACTTTTAAAATCACAGGTGAAAAGAAAGGGACTTGACTGGCATTTGTTGTTGTAATGGATGGCTTTACTGTTGCTAGTGAGAGGCAGAAAGACTTCTGGTCAACTATACAGGTAGAAATGAATTTTGCTTTGGTGATAATTTCTATGCTTTTGATTGGCAGGTTTTTATTATGAGCATTTTAATTCTAATGGCAATGAATGGAAAATGTCAACATAATAGATTCTGACTATGTGAGACAGTATATGTATATATAGTTCTTCATGGCATGCATTAACCACTTGAGTGCTGCTCCCTCCACTGCACTTGCCTTGTTGCTGTCTTCCATAGAAATCAGTGGGATGCCAGGCTGTGCTGTGGACAGAGGGTTATTCTGTCTCTGGTTCCTGGAATCAGCAGAATCAGTCAAGCCATTTTTAGATAAATAAGTTTGTCAAGAGAGGTCCATCAAGGGTAAAGTGTCTTAGCCCAAATGGCGGGCAGTGAAAAACATCCCCAGTTTATATTTCCAAGTATTATGCTACTGGTATCACTAGTAGAGTTTGGGTTTGTGGTTGTTGTGATGATGCTTGGTCCAAAGGCAGAGGGTGTAATGCCAAAAGTCCATTTGGCTATGGAAGGCTTGTAACATTCCTCTCTGGGCTCCCATTTCCCAATGGTGAGACTTACTCGTCTTTTCACCCAGGAGAACAAGACAGCTGAGGAAGCCAGACCACTGTTTTGCTTACTAGGAACTTGGGATGTTCATGCGATAGCCACAGACCTCCTGCTGTAGTCTGTAATGACAAGCTCAAAGATGGGAGATCTGGGCTCAAGAATGAAAGAGGCAGAAAAGAAGTAGGAACATTGTGATTCCTTCTGAATATTAACTGTTCCTTCAGGAAGTTCCTGCCATGGCTGAAGGCTCGAGAAATCCATTGCTCCCCTTGAGAAAGCTCTTACTGAAGAGTAGCTGGGAGGAATAAGCCTCTCTTTTAGCAGCTATTGTGAAGATGTCGGCAGCTGTCACAGGGGCCATTTTGAACTCCTCCCCCTGCAACATGCCATGGTGCAGAGGAAGAGTAAATCTGGTAACCTCTTCTGCCAGTCCTCTCAACATCAGCCTTAGTGTTGGAACAGGTAACTCAGAGACAAAAGCCAGGCTTTAAAAATGGCGTGTTCCTCTCAGCGTTGTTTTCATCCAGATGTATGCTTGCCTTCACTAACAGTGCTTATGTGGGGGGCAGTGTGCCTGGCAGGTGGAGGGAATGGTTAACAGGCTGTACTGAACTAGTCACCATGGCATATGGAAGCTTTCCATCTCCCTAGTGCCAGGCTGAATCTGCTGCTGTGGATAGGCAACTTAGTTTTCCTGCAATTTTAGCATGGCACCCTTCACCAGAAGGAAAAAAAATGCATCTTTAAATAGGAGAGCAAAGAACTGTGCATCCAGAGTAAGCAGTGATTGATCATCCTCCTTTGAGGGCTCGGGCATTCCTACTTCCCCCACTGCCTGGAATGAAAACTAGTTCTGGGTTTTGGGCCAGGGCACTAGTTATGGCATTTTTTGTCTCAGCTCAGTTCATCTGAGGTGAGAAGAAGCAAATTTATCGTGCTAGAGATGGAGTCTGATATCCAAAGAAGAGGGGAGCTGCATGTGACTGCAGCCGGCATGCCTGCTTCTGCAGCCTTCCCCCTTAGAAGCCAGCTGACTTTGCAGCAGGGAAGGTTAGGAAGACCTTTCCAAGCACAAAGAGGAATAAAGCACTGGGACAGGCTCCTGTGGAGTTCATAGGATGCCCTTCTTTTAGGCTTTTCAAGAATAATAAAATTGGGGTGAACTAAAAATACTTAGTCCACTTTAGAGTAGTAGAATTACACTTGGCTTTGCATTTTGGCATTTTTAGGACAGATTTGGTCACACATCAGTCAAAATTCACTATAGGAAACATTTTCTGTGTCAGGAGGTGGGTACTTCATTTGCTGTTAATTTTAGCTGTGTTTCAGAGTCAGAAAAGTCATAGACCAGACAATTCTCATGTGGTTCCTTCCTGCCCTCCACTTCCACTGCAGTATTAGCCCCACTGAGCTCCTGCCACCAAAGGGACGAGAATGGTTCAATGCCTCAGACCATTCAGCTGTAAAACTTTGTACTGCTACTGTCAGCAAAAGTGTTACTGATGTGTCAGTGATGGACATGATTGTTAGGGAATGGGAGCCAGGGCACAGACGTGACTGCAAAGGTTGCAGTATCTTTCTGGACTTCAGTGAGCTTTGAATTTTACGATTAGTTGGCAACTGTGTTTGCTTACATCAGGCTCTGGACAAAAGCACATTTGTTTTGGAGGGGTCTCTTGGAGAGTGCTGGGGCAGTGGAGCACTAGGGAAACAAACCTCATTTGAGTGATGTAGCTGACCACTGCTTACGAGGAAGCGGCACATTTTTCCTCCTGTAACTGTGACACAGTTCCAGTCCACACTGTAACCCTCCTGTATGTTTGCGTGGTGGAATTTACTTATTGTTCCTGTTGTTCTCATCTTGCACGGTCTTCTCAGGGAAGGACAACATACTCTCCATGAGAAGGAATTCAAGCTAACAGGTGTGTCAGGGAGGGATTTTATGGTGCATGCAATGGTGATCAAAGTTGGAGAAGCAGGCAACAAAGAGGACCAAGGCTGGGTACCCAAAGCCCCCACAGGAGGCAAGGAAATAATTTTCATGGGATGAAATCACGTCTGTCCTAGGAAAGGATCCTTCTCAGGGATGCAGAAAAAGTGCAAATAACTCAGCATGAGTGTGTTTGTGGGAAAGAAGGAAAAGAAGAACTTCCCAGTCCCAGATTTAGCAATTAGTTCAACTCTGTGCATGTGACCAAGAAACACTAAGGTCAAACGTCTAATTTCATTTATGCCATTGTCATCTGAGTAATTATCTTTCCCCCCTGGCATTTCAGCAGGGTAAAACTGAAGTGGGTTTGGACTGCTGTACTCTGGTAAGTCAGAAACTAGGTAACCTCCATGGCTTGCTAGCAGGGCCATCTCCTCTCCTTTGGGCTCTCTTAGTAGAGTAGGCAGTGGTTATATTTCTCTGGGATACTTTTTTTTAGGCTACTTGTTTTGGAAAAATCTTTGTAATCATACATGTAATCTGGATATAACTATAAAGCACTGTGCTGTTTTCTGCCAGTAACTGAAGGAGGGGGGCAAGGCAGTGGGAGAAAAGTCGAGTTCTACACAATCTCTTCTTGTTTCAGGAAGGACTGGTGTTTTCTTCCACTTTGCACAGCAGTGCTGCACATCATTTCCCTCGTAATGATAATAGTATATAATCCTCGTAATAGTGATAATCTTCATATGCAACTGTGGATTTCAAATTCCTCCCTGTTTTTAGCGCAAATTTCATTTGATGGCATCAGAAAACTGGTTTTTTCATGTCCCTGCCTATTTACCCCTACATAACCTCATTGCTAGCTATCAGAGCCAAACTTTTGATAAGAAGAAAGGTGATGCACCAATGTCAGAATATGCAGATTCACGTCTCACAGTTGCACCTCATTTTTTGTGTACCTGACAATTTTTTTTTTTTTGGCACAGCATAAGCAATCAAAATTTATCATCCAAATTAAGACTGTAATTATATTTTGATAAAGATCTGGCAATTCAGTGAGAATGAAATTTAAAGGGTTGCCGGGATACAGATGCCTCTGGATTATGGGGAAGCGTTTGCATGTGGAATACTAATAAGCCAAAGTTGTTCAGCATCCTTATCTAGACTTTTCCAATAGTGTCTGATAACACAGACAATCAAGTGCTTGTTTCTTTGCTATTATCTGGCAAAGTGATTAAAGATACAGGCTGCCTTTTATGAATGAAAAGGCAACATGCTCGACATGGAGTGACACAGATGTGTCCCCCTGTTGGTACACAGGAAAAGTGAGGGGATGGAGTGCTGACCATGCCCATACTATTGAACCTGCTAAAATAAACTTTTCCTGAGGTTCCCTAGGGTCTCAGGGTTGCCAAGGAACCTTTGTGGGTCCAGGCAGTGCTTTCCTGGGAGGTGTGAGCCCTGCCCAAGGTGGGGTCTGCTGGGAGCCTCCTTTTGCAGAACTGGGTTCTCACTGGGGGACAAGAGCTGGAGATAATGTCAGGGATGAGTGGGGCATATCCAAATACACTAGAGTTTGGTGTCCAGGCAGGATGGCCACAGAAGTAATGGCACCATAGAGCTGGGGGAGGTGCCAAACAGCTTGATTGAGCCCACAGCTGCCAAAGGGAAGGTTCTGGCTCTCATGCAGGTGCCTTCTTCTGCCAATCCAGCAGATGAGTAAAGCTCGACCTCAGCACTACAATTTGATGAAGGAATAGCTATAGCACTTTCTCTCTTTTAAGTGTCTGGTCTGTATGTGACATTAATCAGTTATTATGGAAAGTTATTGCTATTCAATAATGTGGCCTGCTGATGAGGTATTATTCACTGCCTGTGCTGTGATAGCACTCGCAGACCTTGGAGGGCTTCACCTGCTGTGCTCCTGACACCCTGCAGCCTGAGCCAGCTGATATCCCACACCTGCATCCCAGGGTTTCTGCTGTGCAACTGGCCAGCAGTGAGGCCAGTGCAGGGTTTGTGTTACCACCTTGCTACAACCCTGCTCCAAGACTGCCTGCTTCAAATACAGGCATGGTAGGGGAGGCTGGTAAGGGAAGGATCAATTTTCCCTTGCACTTAGTTTGTCCCAGACCCTGTCTCAGCACCACCCTACCAAAGCCCTTTTATTTTCAATGTCTAACTCCAAATGTTGAGATGAGCCTGCAATAATTATTGTACCCTGTCCATCAGTGGTTTAGGAACTTAATGTAGTTCGTGGTTGTATTTTTACTACAGATCAGAACAATTCTGTGACTTTACAGCTTTTTCAATTAACTGGGAAACGGCGAGTGTGTCACATAACGATGTAAAAAGCAAGGTTTGGTGGTATGTCAGCTTCATCAAAACAAATGGTTTTACTTCCCTGCTGAACTGAATTCCTCCCAGGTTTTCGGTGACTAAATTTTATTCTCAAGATGTTCTTTCATAATCTGTAAGAAAGGGACTTGACTTGCACTAGGGCAGTTTGAATGGCAGGAAGAGCAGATGTGATTCAGGAGGCCTGGGTTAATGAGCATTTTGGGAAGGCAGAGTACACTGGAGATGCTGCAGCTGTAATATGAGAAAAATGACTGTAATACCTTGAATAGCCTTTTAAACAGAAGGTGTGCAGTGCTTAAATGGTAGTCTCCTCAAATTCAACCTGCACAAACAGTAATGTGCTTTCTTTTCCTTCCATAATGTGCATGGACATGTGATGCCAATCTCAGACAACTCCAAAACTGTAAGGTTATAGTCCAGTCCAAATCTTGTGATTTTCTGTAAGCTTCAAGACTTGCCAGAGCGGAGGCTCAGTCACTGGATCGGTATCACTAGCCTGGGTCTAGTAGTGCCATGGGAAAAAGGTGTTCATCCTCTAAATGGATGCCTCAGGATCCCCAGTTCTGGAATGTATTGAAGGGCAATACTGGTTCTTTGGAGCAGTCCAGGACTCTCCTGTCTCACATCCTAAACCTGTCTTTCATAATTCTTCACTCTTTCAATGCTAGAGAAATCCAGCAAATACCTGAGAGGAAAAGGGTTGTCCCAAATTTTATAAAATCTTTCATCTTGAGTTGTTCTATCTCAACATATGACTGCCCCTTTCTGCCTTGGCAGTGCCAGGTGTCTATTCATATGAAGCAAAATTTAAAAAAAAAAACCAAAAACCTGTAAATTGTACACGACTGCACAAATGTAGCAGAAACTGTTTAGCCTATTCAAAGGCTGGCTGATGTGTCAGTCTGGTTTACTCTAGTCCTATCCTCTGAATTTGCACTGGGTTTCTACTTACTACAGTTCATGCAGTTTTTCCTCTGCATTTTCTATGGTGCCTCTTCACAACACCTGCACCTACTGGTAACGTTTCAGGAATCCATCTTCTCTACCCTGATCCTTTCAGTAAGCCTTGCTTGTTTTCCAAATCAGTCATCCTGCCCTGGGTTGGCCTTGTTGCAGTCTCTGATTCTCTCTGGAGGAAGGTGATTACATGACCTAGTCAGCTTGCAAGTCCCAGGTTGTTTCTGGTGCTAGCATCACGGTGAAATCTCTATGGGATTACTGGAAACTTTTTTGGAGTAAGGCAGAGCCCTGCCTTGGTTTTCTGGCACCTGTTTAAACAGAGGCACTGTGCAGTTGGTGGTACCTCCAAGAGATGCAAGAAACTTTATTTATATTATGAATTGTGGTCTGTGGGCTGTCAGGATAGGATTTGGCAAACAAAGCAACCCTGAAGAGCTTGGGACCCCATGGAGAGGTTTGAGCTTTGCTGGGTGGAAATTTTTACTTCCTGGGAAGAAGTATTTACTTAGTAGGTCAAGTGTGGGAGCTCAAGGGGAGGAAATTGCAGTCAGTGAAGCTAGGAGTATAAACTGTAGTGCCCCACACTTTTAAAATTCTTTTCATATGGTCTGAATCTAAAAGCTTGTGTTCCCCATAACAAGTCTGAATGAATATAATGAAGCTGATTTTCTTCACAATTCATTTCTGCTTGTGCAAAGGTATGGGAAAAAGCTCTGAAAAGAGTGTGATCTTTGACCAGTAAAACTGTGCCAGCCAAAGCCATTGCTACCATTTATCAGCATCATGTACCTTTTTGAAGAACATGGGGGTGCAAAGGGTAGACTGACTGCTAAAATGCAGTTCTGTCAGCATGGCTGCAGCTGCTTTGCCAGTATAATGTACTGTATAAAGACAGAGGTCATTTTGTTGCATTAAAACCTGAAGAATTTTCGTAGTCTGAGAGTGGGAAATGACCCTAGATAACACAGGTGGAGTTAGCTAGACCCGGAATTATTTCCAAGGGATCATTGCCTCATGTGCACAATACACTGCCTTGTATTGGTTCATGACCTCCCAACAAGGTACTGCACAGATCCTGCACTGTGAGTTGTCAGACTGGGAGATATCATGAATTTGAAGCTTAGGTATAAAATCAGCAGTGTTTGTCATGCTGGTAGAAAGAATTAGAATAGAATAGAATAGAATAGAATAGAATAGAATAGAATAGAATAGAATAGAATAGAATAGAATAGAATAGAATAGAATAGAATAGAATAGAATAGAATAGAATAGAATAGAATAGAATAGAATAGAATAGAATGTTTTCAATTGATAGGGGCCTACCATGATCCATCTAGTCCAAGTGGAAGGTTGCTAGTATGAAATGTAGAATGAAACTCTGGCCATCAGCTGTAATCTTAAAACCAATTTTATGTAGGCACCTGGCTAGAAATGTTAGGTACTGCTGACATATGTATCTGATGGACAGCTAGTCCCAAGTCTCTCTGGTTTCATGACGTTAAAGGAAGATTACTTACCTGATTATTTGAGCCCCCATCAGCATGTCTGGGCATGATGACAGCTGAAAGGCAGAAAATTTAGAGCTGTAATTCAATGGGGCTTCAGCTTATGGCAGGGGGTCTGGGATGAGTATGGACTTGGCTGGAGGAAGAGACATTTTTCTCCTGTTGGGATGAATGAATCATCACAAACCAGGCAGTGACGATTGCAAAGTGGTGCTTTCTGTGCTAGGCAAAAAATTAAAGTCATTTTGCCCTCAAAATAAAAGAGTTTCTGAATACAAAAACTGCCCTGGGGATTATGTGAATAAGCTCAGCTTTGGGCACATATCTGTCTCAGAGGTTCATGCATGGGGTGAGAAAGGTTTTTCTGCCCACAGTCCTTTTACGAGGCTTATTTCTGTGAGGGATGTCTGGCACTTTGGTTATCATTGGTTTCTTCTGGCTGCAGTATTTCTGGAACAACATCATCCTACACTCACTAAGTGTCCACAGAAGGGCATCAAAGGGGAAGGAAGATGAGTGTCTTTGAGCCATCCCTTTAGCAAATACTTCCCTCAGTCATAAGTTATTGTGGATGTGGCTGTAACTTCAGTAGTGATAGTGAAATTTCTTAAAGCCTTGACAATTATTCCAGTGTCCTGTAGAAGTATCTGCAAAATAAGTTGTTGTATGACTCTAAATGAGAATTTTCAAAGTTTAGATGTATTCTTCTGATGGGCTAAATTTTTGCTGTAGCTTTCCCATCCCAGAAGTATGTGCAACAGTTAGCCAAAAATAGGGGGAGTTGTACTGTTTGCAGGCTGCTCTGGCCCTTGTAGAGTGAAGAAGCACTGTGGTGTTTTTAAAGTGTTGCTGTTGTGCAATATTACAAAGACACAAGGAATCAGGGTGTTAATAGATGGGATAAAGGATAACCCAGATGAAAAGCATTCAAATGAATCTTTGCCTAATGCCGTTTTCTTAGCTAAGTGGTGGTTGCACTTTTTAGGTATTTCTTCTTCTGTGCTCTTGCACAGAATCCCATTTTTCTGGATGCAATAAAAGCATGTTGAATATTACAATACTCAAACTTCAGAATTTACTGTGTAACAAAAACCTTGCCAAGCAGACCTCACCCTCTCTTACTGCGAGAAAATGTACTGCATCCCAGAGGAAATCAATAGTTACTAACGTGAATAAACATGAAGATGAAATTATCAAACTGGCAAGTGAGGGAAACAATCTTGATTTATCAGAATTAGGTGTATTTAAATGCAGTAGTTAAAAAATCTCAAGTGATAATGAATCTGGCAGATGATCGGTGAATTCTTGTTTCTTCCTGTGCCATGTGGGTCTGGGCTCCAGTGGGACCAGGCAACCTGGCTTTTTCTTCTATACTGACCGTGGCAGGTTAATTCTGAGAAATGAACCACCTGTTTCTTACCCAGTGCAGTGCTTTGGAGCTGCTTGTGAATGGTGAAGGTTGGTCGTGCTGTAGGACCCCCTATTTTTGTGGGTCCAAAACTGCAGCCTGGGCAGTACAAGCCACAGCTCATCTGCAAAGGTTTGGAGCGTATCCTAGTGGGGAATAAGGGCTGCTTTTATCTGTAGGAGTATAACACTAAACAGACCCACCAGTGAGGTATTTCTGGACTAGCACATGAAGTGCAGGGCCTGTAAGTGTGTGTGCAAATGCTTAGCATAAAAGGGTGATTTCTGCTCTTAAGACACACAAGTAGAAAGACCACAGGAAAGGCCAGGAGGTTCCTGGCAGGCCAGGAGATGGCTGTTGAAGGCCAGGAGGTAACTTGTACCAGGCCCAGAGCAGAGATGTGCCAGCATATCCACCCATGAGGCCAAACTCCATCCCCAAACAGCAGCCCAGGCAACCACGATTGCAAATGCTGTCTCAGTTGTTAGCTTTTCACTGCATACCAACTCCTATATTTTCTCCTTTTTTCTTTTTTCCTTTTTTTTTTTTAAGCTCAGCAGCAGAGGTAAGACCTTGTTTTCATATTCTCTCTAACACCCTTATGATACTTTAGGCACTACATAGAAATAAGCAGATGGCAGGGAACTGATCTGTATTTGTATAGAAAATGTCTCTGACTTTATGAACAAGATCCATTTTATAAAAAAAAAAAGTTGGCTGGGGTGGCTCCCCCTCCGCCTGTGCTGGCAGATGCTACGGGAGTTGATAGGATGTGAGGAGCAATTGCCACCTCCCCCCTCCACAGATCCTGCCAGATCAGGGCTGTGCTGTATCCGTGGGTGTCGTCTGCCTTTCACTGTTCAGCATGTACAGCATCTCAGCCTCTAGAGCAGTCTGGCACCTCTTCCAGCACTTCCTTTTTTTTAACACCACTTGGAAAATCCATACAGAAAGAAGAAGAGCAGAGAAGAGAAGGCAGTGAAGGGAGATAATTAGGGCCAGACCTGATGTCCTGGCATAGCTGGAGGGTCCAGAGAAATCAGGCAGATCCATGACTCAAGAAGGACAGAGTTAGGACAGCAAAATTGCACACCTGGCCCAGCTTATGGTCACATTTATGAGTGTATTTATCCCTTCCTCCATAAAAATGAATATATTTTGTTCAGTTTCTCAGGCAACGCTTCACCTTCTGAGTTAAAACTCACCTTATGCCTTGGTAGCTTGCCTGTCTGTGACCCAATTGTATTTACTTTGTCATTAAGTATATTCAACAACTAAATGTGAGAACTCATCCACAGCTCTGCAGACTCACGTCTGTTTCCAAGTAGGGAGCCCTGCTCCCCCATAAAGGTGGTGTCTCCCCTCTTGGTGCCTGGTGGTGACAGAAAATGTCAGCTCCTCACAGTCTGTCTTCTCATGGTCCCTCCACAGTGAACAGAGGGGCACAGGTGCTGCTAGAGGACTCTTCAGATCTCTCTGAGGCTCATTGTATTCAAAATCAGTGAGGAGCCTATCTTTTAGCTACAGAAATTCTCCAGGGAGACAAATCTCCCCAGAGGAAAGTTATTTTGTGATTACTTTCCACTGTCTGCTTCTTTATGCTTGGAAATATTGTCAAATTTGCTCATTGTGAATAAATCTGAGTGTCCCAGGAGTGCCCTCTGCCCTGATTCACCATTCCACTTGATACACGATACATTAAGGTCAAACACTGTTTGCTACTCAGTGGCCCCATTTTTAACTTATACTTTCTGCATGATAACTTTAATGACAATTCTCCCTTCTTCCTGTGCCCTTCTCCCCGCTCTCCTTTGTTCCTTGCCTTATTCCTTTCCTGAAAGTATTTCCTAGTTTAATTTCTTTTCCTGTGGATTTTCTTTGAAGAAGCTTATTTCCTGAAGATTAGTTTTATTTAACTTTCATCACTGCTTACAGCTGAGAGTTTGAAGACTTCCTGCCCAGTGTTGCTGTCAGTGCAGTCATTCCACAGTGGTATTTGATAGCTGCCAGTAGGTGTTGACATCTGACATTTCTGCTCTGGTTTTGACTGGATGCAATGAAATGTAGCCATTTCAGCCATGCCTTCTGGTTTTCTTCTTCGTATACAGTACTCGGGACACGGTCATAATAAAATGTCTGCCCACAGTTAAAAGGTGATAATTTTATATGTACATTAAGGGAGCAATTGTTTTCTGCTCTGTGTATTTGCTGTGCTAAAGCCAACGCGTTGAAAGCTGCCTTGTACTGGGTCCGATGCGTGCACAAAGACAGAGGAGTTACAAATGTGCAAGAATTAGCTGTTTGCAGCTATGTTCTGGATGACAGCTCTCACCAGAGTGGTCCACACCCCTGCAGCATCTGACAAACCCTGAAGCTCTTCAGCAGATGTGGCTTTTCAGAAACCCCGTCAGAACTCAATTAGGTTTTGTGCATGGATATGTGGCTTAATAGTATAAATGTGAGTCCAAACAATAGGATATGGTTTGGGCTCATAAAGCCGTATTAGCCATAACAATGAAGCCTAGCCTGTGTTATGGTCTTTATTAACACCCTATGACACTTTAAAGAAGTAAATGCTTTAAAATTTATTTTAGGTTAAATGTTTTCATGCTGCATTTTATGTACTACTTGCCATTGGCTGTGATGTCTCACTTCGAAGTGGGAGTTAGTGGGTCAGCGTGAGCCGTGGGGGCTCCCCAGCTGGCGTGGTCACAGGTTTGCACCTCTGCAGGGACATCCAAGGGGATACAGCTACCAATGCTCACCTCTGGTTGAATTTGCAAGCTGGCATTTCCCATTTGAGGCTTGTGGACCATTTGATGTAAGCAAGGGTTTGAAATGCAGTAGAAAAAAACAGTGCAAGTCTGCAGAAAAAGTATTAGTGCCTAAGGTGAGTAAGCTGAGAACATGTTATTCAAATAATAACAACAGTGGGAAAATAATTTATCTTGACATAAGTTATTCATCCTGCAGTCTAGATACACAACATCACTGACAGAGTTTCCAAATGTTAACTGGATGGGTTTCTTTAAAAAGTAATCCAGTGTATCTTGGTGTCTTTGTATAGAAAGTTTTTTTGTCTATGTACAGAAAGTACTGTAAGTAATACAGACCATTCTATATATTGTAACACATCCATGCTTTATGAATTAAGGGCTAATTTCAAACCCAAAAGGCCTGGCAGGTAGAGGTTGCAATTCCTGGTTAAGA
Source organism: Falcunculus frontatus (assembly GCA_013398115.1). Taxonomy (NCBI): domain Eukaryota; kingdom Metazoa; phylum Chordata; class Aves; order Passeriformes; genus Falcunculus; species Falcunculus frontatus. Next base: position 482,547 of record VZRV01009273.1, read on the forward strand.
GCTGGAGCTCTGGCAGTGAGTGGTGCTGGAACATGTCCTTGGCATCACAGGGTGGGTGAATTCTAAAGGTTGCCTAAATCCTAATCAGGTTTCTTCATTAAAAACAATTACTTTGAGAAAGTATAGAAGGGAAAGGGGCAGGAATCCTTATTTGCAGGCAGCTCTCCTTCCCCTTACAAAACAAAAAGAACTGTGTTCACTATTGTCTCAAAGAAATGAAACTCTGCAATTCAGCTGGCCTTGTTCTCAGTGTGCTTCTCTGAACTCTTACAGCTCAGTTTGCTGTAATGTTTTACACAAATGTCCCGTCGGAAGTAGGACTGGAGCAGGACACTGTGGAAATAGGACCCTCCTCCTGGCCCAGAGCAATCTGGTCTAGCAAAAGGTGTTCCTGCCCATGGAAGGGAGTTGGAACTAGGTGATCTCTAAAGTCACTTCCAGCCCAGTCCAGTCTGTGGTTCTGTGATTTGTGGGCTGATTCAGATGGTTGTCTGAAACTGGGCTTCAAGGAAGTGGCTTGGGAGGCCAGAGCCAGACCAAACATCTGAAGGGGCTGGTAATGGAGGGCTTGGGTATGCACTGAGACTGGGGAAGAGTTGTACTGAAAGAACCCAGAGGAGCTACACCATGAACTGGTTGTATCTGTAACTGCACTCCTGTGCCCAGCCAGATCTGGGCCACCATCAGCGTGGCTCCAGAGAAAACTTGTAGAGGAGTGTGTGGGATTTTTGTTGCCTGTCCCAAGAAACACACTGCCTTACCATTCCAAGGAGGAAGCTATTTGGAGATAGGGATAGAGACACAAAGCCAGGTCTCTCAATGCCACTGCAGAACAGATTTATGGAGCTGCAAGGGCAGCAAGAATATTTCTCCAGTGGAAGAAAAAAAAGTTGCCTTTGGTCCCCCTGAGATGCTTGATTTTCTGTCTTCCCTTGAAGGGCTGTGAGTAAGTTGAAGGGACATGTTGTAATAGTATTTACATACATAGTATTGCACTGTATTTACTAAATGGAATTGTAAGAAACTGTTGCTACTTACCTCCACTTGCAGTTAAGTGGCATCCAAGGCATCTAGCCAAGCACACTGAAAAAGACTGATGGGGAGGAAGAAGTGTGAAATATGAGCCACCATCTCTACTCCTAACACATGGCTTCTTGTTCCTGACTCTTGGGAGTTTGATTCCTCAGCCCACAGGCAGTGCCAGTGGAAGGGAAGAAGGGCCCTGCTCATTCATTTTCTGTGCAAACTGGCATCTGTGATGCTAAACACTGTTTCTGAGAACCAAGAGAAGGTGCAGAGACTAAGTCGCAGAGCTTAGATGGAAGGTTGTAGTTTTTGAAAATTTCAAACAGAAAACAGAAATACATTCGCTGTTCTTGGAATAAGTTATCTGAATCTTATCTCCCAATATGGCAAGCACAGCATATTCTTTGTTCAGTGTCATCTTCCAGTGTGCTTTTTCAAGGTTCATGGTGTTTTACTGATGGTCTCTAAGTTCACAAATGTGGAGAGATTGTTCATATTGTGGATGCTGATGTGGAAAAAGGTGCTGCAATGACCAAGTCTCTGCTCTTCTTGAAAAGAGAATGCTCAGCATAGACTCAAAAGGCTATTACTTGAAAATGACCACTTTAGGTGCAAATGTTCAGACAGAAATATGTGGGGGAATTGAATGTTTTGAGTAGAAGAATAGGCAGGATACCCTAAAACTGCTGCCAAAAACCAGTTTGACCTACCATAAAATTGTCTATAGGATGGGTTATTTTTTTTCACGAGATCCTAAAGGCAAGCATTAACTAAGGTAGGTAGAATAGTAAATTAATTTTGTAAAGCTTTGTTCTTGAGTGCTGGCACGTGAAATCAAGGTGACTGATCTGAGAGCAACATCACAGTGAACAGCACACTTCTCTGTGACAAAAGGGAGAGCATTATGGTGACCTGCTGGAGCAACTCGGGCAAGCTTAGTAGTGATTTGGGCTGAGTCAGTACAGGAGCAAAATAGCAGAGCAGTGAGAGAGAATTGCAAAGGATGTCTAAAAGCATGCTTACAAAGTGCGTTATCGAGACCACACACTACACTGCTGGAGATAAGAGACTTTATCTTGCTGTGTATCCAGAGTGGGAGTAATGTGAAGGGTCAACACAGGAGGAAATCTGTGTTGACAAGCACTGAAAGTGTGTCAAATTGAAAGAAGTGCTTTCAACTAATTAAGCATGTAGGACTGAAAGGGCTCTCTTGGGACACTGATTTCAGTTACATGCTCTGGAGTGTGTATGTACACAAACACATAGACATGTGTGCATATGTGAGATGTCATATCATCCCTGCTGTAACAATCTATCCTTGCCATCAGGTCCAGTAAGCTTACAATAGTTCTGGTTTGGGCTTTTCTCTAACACTGTTTATGCCTTCACTGTTTTACTGGCTAGTTAGCTTTGTTATCTCATTAAGCATGGCAGCAATCTGAATATGAAATTAATATTCCTGCAGAATGGTTGACCTAACAGCAGCCTTAAGCTTGCCAGGCAGGACTGCCATGCTGTCTGCCTGTTTTACCATTACCCTGCAGGGCACTCTTGGAGGCTGTGTAAAGCATAGACCTGAGAATAGGAATAAAAGGAAAGGAAGAAATTGCTGGCTAGAGAAACTTCACAGGAATGAAGGCTTGATCATATAAAGTACTCTGTATTTCTAAGAGGTTATTGTCTATCCTGCAGTGACAGCTTTGAAATACCACGTTCCATTCTGGCCACTGTAACATATTTGACAGAGTTAGGAAAAGCAGTTTAGAATATGTTCAAACACCACCAGCAGTGATTGAAAGCAGCAAAGCCAAGAATGGGATTAGCATGTGGTACTCTTCACGTAAGTGCATATTGCTTAACAGCCTAATCTTCTTATGTGTATAAGAACCACACGCCTCCCAGCCCTCTTGAATTATGTCTGTTGTGCCAGTCAACCAAACATCAGGTAAATGCAAAATTCAAGGATCTGCTCATGGAAATGACATCCAAATAATATGCTTTCCAGTATTTTAATCTCTCCTGCTACCTGAATGCCAAATATGGATGCAGTTTTGTCCACTTGCCCTTTTTTTCTCCTGAATAGCTGTTATTTCCATGTGTAGCATAATGCAAGGCAGAAAAATGCCACAGGGATGTGCTAAGAAACTGTGATTGAAACATGAGAGGTTTCACTGTATTGGCAGGAAATAAAATAATACAAAGAGCATAAAAGATTGTGGTCTTTCTCAACAGATTTTGCTGTCAGTTAGGTTTCTGCCTTTTTGCTTGAGTTTGAAAAATTTGCTAAATTGTCTGTCCATGAGTGCAGAACAGAATAATAATTGTACTCATGCTGTTGCCCACATGTAGCTAAAGACTTAACTTGTTTTGTCATGTCTCCCCTCCTGTTTTTCTGGAGGGCAGCTGCAGCCTGCATAGACACAGTTGCGCTGGCTTTGATTTGCATCTGCAAGTGCCAGTGGCAGGGCAGATGTGGTGATCCAGGCTTCAGGTCCAGAGCAGTCGCCCAAACCATCTCTTGGGGTCTGTGTCACTCACATCCATCCTGGACTCAGGTTGCACAACACAAAAACTCTTCAGAAATAATTTGGATTTCTGCCCTGATAATAGCAATAAGAAAAAATGATGCACAAGGCCATTACAAACTGTGTTTTCCAGCATAGGCTCCCAGAGAGAAATAGCTGAGGAGCAAACCACCTAAAGTGGGTCATCAGTCACACATGGCCCTGTGACAGTGGGCACTGTGAAGACTGAAAGGAAAATGTCTGCCCTGAACAGCACCCTCACAAATGGCAGAATACACTAGGAAAACAGGAAAAAAGGTGTGGCCAAGGGTGGGGGCATCCTGTCCAGACCCTGAACAAATCCCAAAGATGTACTTGGTTGGTGAGGAGACAGGGGGTTTGGCACGTAGTTTTCTCTTTCATTGAGTTGAGTATCTCTTCTCTTAAACGAAAGACATGCTTAGAAAGCTCTGGGAAGATCTGCCTCATGTCTCACATGTCCGGGGGAAGACGGAGCGCAGACAACTTCCCAAGGAAGAGGAGGACTAAGGAGCACAGGCAGGGTCCTCAGCAGCCTCTGCAGTGCCAAGGAACCAGACTGCCCATCACATTCCCATCATCTGATATCCCTGCCCCAGCAAAAGAGCTTTAGAAGAGAAACCCGTCACTGTCAGGTGTTGCTCTGGCACTGACTTGATGGGGAAAGAGCATGGCATCCTGCTCCTGCCAGGGTGACCAGGGTTTCCTAGGACACTGGGGTATGTCCCAGTTTCTAGGTGCAGTCACTTAGTACCTTTTTCTGGAGGTATGAGGGAAATTGTGTGCATACCCATGCTTGTAGGTGTAGTCACTGAAGTTATGGTGAGGTTGCCATTGCTCAGCTGGGTGCTGGAAAAGCTGACAAGCCAGTAGCCTTATTTGCAATGAACAGCAGCCCCACCAACACATTCCCTTTGCATGGCCATTTTTCAATTGTTAATAAAGATGGGACAGGAAAGTAGCTCATCCAAATAGCTACGCACAATTCCCGTTGGTGGGGCTTGCCATTGGCAAATAGGGAAATGTCTGGGTGCATGCATGGTTGGGAGGAAGCACAGTTGTTGAAAACAGAGTGATTGTCCCACCTTCGAGGAGCTCCAGGCTCCAGCATCCCTGCTGGGTAAGCCTTGGCATTGTCTTTGCCATCACTGTGAAGCAGCAGCCGCAGAGGGAGCTGCTTTGAAAGTACTGAGCTTGCTGATGGATGTGGGACATGAAGAGCAAAGAAGCAACTCTAGATTTTTACCGGTGTTGTAGGCTTAAACCCCTTGGGTGCTCCAGTGGAGACACGAGTACATTGGGGGAAGCGTACATTTGAGACACACAGGACTATAAATAAATTTCACATCAGACTCAGCACTTGCCTCAATGAAACATTTATGCACTAAATTGCATGATGAAGTTGGATGTGCTGCCAGGCTGCCTAGTCTTTGAGATAATCTGGTCTTCCTCAGAATTAATTTTCTTGCAATGTTTTGCACACAAATGCAGCAGGCAGTAACTCACTGCTGACCTGGGCAGTAGCTGAGGAAGATCACGTTGAATTCCACTGCTGCTGGCATAGGCCTATTTATGCAAAGCTGGATGAACATCCAGCTTTCTTATGACATTGGTTCATACAACAAAAAAAAAGTCACCATTTTTACATGAAATAGCTAGAAAAAACAGCATATGCTAAAATGACAGGTCAGCCACCTTAATGGTGGAGAAGAAGGGCTTTCCTAAGCAGAGCCTGGCATGGTGCTGCTGGCCACAGCAGCCTTGGGGTGCAGCCTGCACCCCTGCAGCAGGGTGTGTGAAGAGGTGCATGCTAAGTGCACAACCCTTGGCACCTCTGCCTCCTGCAAAGGGCTTGGGTCATTACAGCCTCTCTTAAGTGTAACTGGGCTCTGGAATAGGCTTATTTTCTAGTCTGATCCTTTTTAATGTTGGGTTTTGTCTTTTGGAATCTGGATACTTTAATAAGGATTCGGCAGCTGCCGGTTCAGCTTTGCCTGTGCAGAATTCAGGGCTGACAGCTCTGGGCTCTGGCCCTTAACATGTAGGCAACTTCCTCACTCGCTGCTCCAATTCCCTCCAGGCTGCACACTTTTTCACACCTTACAACAAATCGTATTTTCTCTCTGAACCAGGAAACATAAGAAATTATCTTCTTTTCTTTCTTCCCCTGACAGCTAATAGTAACTATAATACAGATAGAAATAATAGAAAGTTGAGAAACAGAAGGAGTTAGGAAGGGGGGAGGCAAGCGTCTAGAGAAGCAGACGGAGTTGAGGGGGGGAAACCCCTGGATCTATCAAATAAATAGAGCAGAAATCTTTCTTGCTTGGCCTTTGTGGTGTTATTATTAGAACAACCACGCCTGAGTGCACTAAAGCCGCACAACCTTCAAGCATCCACATCCAGCTCTGCTGTGGCAGGATCCTTTTTCTGCTTAGCTAAAGGAGGGGGAGAGTGTGAGGATGTGAAGATGAGAAGGATCTGTAAATGATAAATATGATCAACTTCAATAAAACTGCTATTTGGAAATCTTCAAAAATCTTCTCATGAGAATAGCCATTAGTGTATGTCTGTTTGACATTGGTTGTTAGGAAATCAGCCAATGTTAATGGATCCACAGAATGGAATGGAGAATCCATTTAAATGGTCTCTTGTCGTTTTGTCGTCCCACAAGACAAAAAAACCCAATTACTTTAACTCAGGAATGAAATGAAGTGATAGTTTATATGATTCACTTGTATAGTCTAAATTGATCAAAGCACACACTAAAAATATATTAACAATCTACATCTGATGCCTGAAATGTAGCATTTCCTATTTCTGTATTGGCTTTTTTTCTCCTTCAGTGTGATGTCCAGCTGTTAATCATTTAAAGACTGTGGCTTTACAGTTTCTATATTGCTTTATTTATTATGCATGTTATGATGATGCTGAAGGGCTACAGCCACGTGCAGGCTCGGCATTGTAAAAACAGCCTGCAGTGTAAAACACTGAGTAAAGGAAGTGCTGGCTGAAAGAGATACCTTATCCTCATTTCACAGAACGGAGGCATAGGGAGTCTTAATATTTAACGCCAGCTCCTAGCAGAAGCATATGGTGAAGCTTTGACTGCACATTTCTTCTAGATCTCAGCCCAGTGGTCTTTGTCTGCTGAATTACCCTGCCACAGGGTTGGCTTTTTTTCTTTTAGTGGAAGTAAGAGATTCAATCCTGTGAAGAAAATTAGATGTTCAGTAGTCCTTAAAGCTCACAGTCCACTCCTATGGTTGCATCCTCTGGCTTCAGCTCCCAGCAGTGGTGCCCAGTTCCCAGGGGCAAGCAGCAAGAGCCGGGCGAAATGTCATTGCAGAAGAACAGGCAATGTGCAAAGGACAGGGAAGGACATGCAAAGGACAATGTGCAAGGAATAAAATGGAATGCTTTGGCAGGCTTTTATTCACTGGTTAGATTTTTCCCTCTCTCCCCTTTCCAGGAGTTTTTTTCAGAGCTTTGCTGCTCTGAGGTTGGGATGCTGTTCCTCAAACATTCAGACTAATTGCATTCATTGCGAGTTTATACTTACTTATCCTTGGGCCAGCATTGTCCTCCACCCTTCCCAGCACTGCTCCCTCCCTCTGAGCTTCTTCCCTACTGCAGGCTGAGAACATTCATCCCCTTGCGGCTTTTTTTGCCAGCACATTTAGTTTCTGTTCTGGATCTCCTAGAAAATCCACTCCAGCTTTGGAGTATTTTAAAGGACTGGTCAGTTCAGTGAATATTGTGCAATATTTCTGCTTTCTTGGTGTCAGAGGGAGTATATTCCCTGTTACCATGAACCAGAGATCCTGTAGGAAAGGTGAGAAGACGTGGATGGGTGCTGGCTCGGGCCATAGCACAGGGTACTGTAAGCTTCTTACTGCCCTATCATTTGAGGATAAGCAATGTATTTGTGGTTTTTCTCCTGGGACAGCGCTATGCACATCTCTGCCAGGTCTGCTGCCTAAGGGAGACTTGTTGAGTGGCTAAGAGGTCATGCTATTTTATCTGTCAGCAGCAATGTGTGTCTGCAACAGTAGGTGTGCAGCAGAGCTTGCATGAACTTGGTTTCATTTTTAAGTCTCACGCAAAGTATATTAATCCAACTCCTACTCTTATTTGTAAAACACTGTTGCCAAGGCCAAAAGAGCTTTCTGCAAGCTAAATTTTGCAGCAAAATTTACTCTAGTCTGATGATATGTCTGAAAATTTCGTAAGTAGGTAAAACTTTCCACTCACTTACTGATATTCATCACAGGCAACTACTAGCGCTTCAGTCTAGACAGATTTTTCTGGGAGTAGGAAGGAACTGCTTGTGCCTGCCTTTTCATTAGCCTCCAGGGTGCAATTTGTGATCATGAATATCACATGCCCTCGGCAATACAAAGAATGGGTGGGGTATTATTACTATTGCTTACAAATTTTTGTCTTGAGCTGAGATTCCCAGGGAGGAAGTGTGGCTCCAAACAGGATTGGGACAAGTTGCTTTGTGTCTCACTACCTTTTATGTAAAACAGACATAGTGCTTTGTTACCTTCAAGGGGTAAAGGAGATATAAAATCAGCTCGTGCCAGTGAGGTATTTCCCTACTGCAGAGGTAACAGACAGACAAGCCATGAAAAGCTCTGCCTGCAATTTGGCAACATTATATTTTTGCAATGTCAAAAATTTAGTTAGTAAATCCTCATGATGAACAAGCACTGACAGGTTGCCATCATTCATCCTACTACCTTCCTCCACTATCATTTTTTTCTCCTCCCAGTGCCATTCCTTGCACTGACACCATGGCAGTTGCACAGAGCAGCACTACAAATCTGCTGGAAAATGAGTGAAACCCCACCTGAAAAAATCCACTGCGAAGCAAAGCAAGGCTCCCTACCAGACAGAGAGTCTGGGGTCCCTTCATTGTTGCTGAAACTCTGAGAACCTGAACTTCAGCAGGTCTGTTCATCATATTATACCCCCACTTCCATCATGACACCTGCAAATTTTGGTGAACTGTTGGGGTGTTTTTCTAATCAAAGAAACCGATAGTCTCTCATCATCCCACACATGGCAGCTTGGTTCCTAGGTTTCTCCTCTTCTGTCTGCTCCCCCCTTCTTCTCCAACTGTACTTTCCCAGTTCTTTCTCTATACAAAGCACTGGTATGCCTTCAGGCTGAGTGACTGTTGTTTTGCATTAAAGAAAGCAACAAAACAAGAAAGACCAAAGAGAGCTCTCTGGCTCTCCACCAGAGAGCCATTCTCCACCATGATGCACTGGTACCCCTCAAAAAGGGGTAAGAGAGTGCAAAAGCAGGAATCTAGATGAGAGCCCTGAAATGTGCAAAGAAGAGGAGTGCATGGCCAGTGCAGGGACCAGCCTGAGGCACACTGGCTCTTTGGCTGCTGACTGGGAAGGGAAGCCCAGGAGGTACCTCCTGTGCGTGAGGGTGCCTGCCTGTGTCACACTGTGCTGTCCTATGAGAAAAACAGCTGCAGCAGCTCCTTGGCCTGAGACTGGAGACTGTCTGTATGGATGCCTGTGGTAGAAGGATCAATCCCAGTGCTATACCTGAGGATGTGCCATCTGCTCTGCTGCATTACGTGGGCTGAGGATGAGCCTGCTCCCTGCTGCTGGTTGGGGCAGAGTGCTGGCATCTCCCATGGCCCTCCACTCCTGCTTTGGCCCTTGGAAAGCACCTACTGTGTACGCTGAGGCTGGACATAGTCATGGGACTCCCATGAGTCCCAGCACTCCTGAGAAATTCTCTCAAACCTTTAGTACACTTGATTAATATAATTTTCAGAGGCAGACTTCAGGGATTTCTCTTTAGAGGAATGGAAGTGTTCCTGTCCCTCAGAAGTCCCTGTCTATTAAAGGAACCTCTTTTGATTGGTGACAGTTAAAGTCTGTCAGCAGGGCAAGCAGTTAATCTCAGTCGTTATGCCCTGGAAGGCAGCGAACTAGCAACCTGTGTCAGAAACTAGTTGTGTGTAACATGATGTAGTGAAAGAGCATATTGGCAGGAGAATGAGTAAATGGAAGACCTATTACTCCCACTGCCTTTGCTCAAAATGTCCTGTGGAAAGATTGCGTCGCTTCTTTGCATTTTTGTTTTGCTATCTATAAAATGATTATCCCTTTGGTCCATTTACATAAAACACCAATATAGGATCATTTCACCTGCTTGCCTCCATAGAGCCATTTGCAATCTGGTAAAAGGGCATTGTCTAAATGCTAACTGGTATAAAATGATGTGGAAACACAGAGAAGATAACATTTGCTGCTATTTGATGGGAGTAAAGGTGCTGTAACAAACCCAGTGCCTGTTCTTGACAATGCTGTTCCAAGCAAGAACCTTTGCTTTTCAGCAAGTTTGATGGAAGACAGACTAGAAGTCTTACCTTGCACTCTGTTTTGATCCTACAGCTGTCTCCAACCTTGATGCAGAGAGCAAACTGAGTGTCTATTACCGAGCACCTTGGCATCAGCAAAGAAACATCTTTCTCCCCTCCACCAGACCGCCCTGCGTGGAGGAGCTGCACCACCACGCCAAGCAGCACCTGCGAGCCTTGCGCAGAGGTAGGTGCTCCCCCATGCTCCAGCTCCACACACGTAACACCTCTCCATAGTCTACTCCAGGCAGCAGAAGGATGCTCAGGCACAAGCACACAGAACTGTGGGCACTGGTCTCCACTGGGACTTAGGTACTCAGGCTAAGAAATCACAGAACTGTAGAATCACAGAATGTTTTGGGTTTGAAGGGACCTTAAAGATTATCCTGTCCCGACCCCCTTCACAAGGGCTGAAACTGGAACCCAGTGGTATTAGTCTCCACAAAAACTGAGCTGTCTGCTCAGGGCTTCCAAGCATGATACTGGAGGATGCCTGTGTCCTTTAAGAGTGGCAGCTGAAAGTCAGGTGATGGCCTGGACAGCTTGGAAGGGTTGGGCAGGTATCCCTTTCCCAGGCTAGGGAACATTTTCTGACATTGCCTAACTAACTGCAGACCTGTACCCTCAAAGCAACACAGAGAGGAAGCAGGAGCAATCAGAGTCATAACCAGGCTCCTGGATCCCTGCCATAAAGAGAATTTACTAGATGCTAACATCTGGATGGTCCTACAACACATTAAACATCTGGATGGTCCTACAACAGCACATTAAAGGGAAGGCAAAAGATGGGGAAAGGTCAGTTTTCACCGGGAACCTAACCAAGGGAAAATTATAACCAGGACACAAGTCAAAGCAGGCAAACAAGCCTGTCTTTCTCCTGTGCCATAAGGAAGGAGAAAAATCCACGCAGGTCACACTTAAAATGTTCAGCAGCAGACTCCTGTCTTGAAACGTTTTGCACCAACAGCTCTAATTGCCTTGCTCATTTATTATTGTTATTAGCTTATAATAATAATCGATTGCTTAGAACTGCAGAGCATCTGTTAGCTGGATAAGATGTTCCAATTAATTACCACATTTGACCGTCTCTGCAGGTTTTAGGTCAGGAACACACTGTGGGTGCAGTATGTCTTCATAGCATGGCAGAGAGTGGTACAGCCAAATTGCAACCACAGTAGTGCTGGAGTAGAGCAGAAGCTCTTTTTGGTTCTCAGCAGCTCTGCTTTGCAATTGTCCCAAAACCAGGCTGATCTTTGCCTGCCATCTTGTGGGCAGGAGAAATCCTGACAGCAGCATGGGAAGGCAGCTCCAGAAATGTCTCATAATTTTAAAGTTACAAATCTCAGTTTTGGCAATTTCCCATCCTCCACAATTAATTAACCAGCTGTGCAGGTTCAGCAGGCAGCTTGTCATGTGCTGCTTTATCTTATTTTCCAAATAACTGCAGATATGGGGATGAAATTTTAATCTGAAATTTACTCTAAACATGTTTATTGTGTCTCAATTCTATCTTCTATCAGAATTTCATTATCTCTTTATCTGTTTAACCAGGAGCAATTAAAACTAAATGTTAGGTCAGAAATCAGCTATGCTAGCAGCAAACATTGTTGACTGGACCACAGCTAGTGGAGCAAGTGAAGATATTATCTTCTTCCAGCAGCACTCCATGCAAACAGCAATTATCTAACTGTCACCTAAAGTTAGAGATGGGAAGTCCATGAGCATTCTCCCATCCACTTGGAAGGTTACAAAAACTTGGGACTAATACTGGAAGAGGACTGAATATTGTGAACCCATGGTGAAGGAAGATTCTTGTGGGCCTAGGGTGGATAAAGATCTTGACTTTTCCAGGATTATCTCCTTCAGGCTGGAACCTGAGCATTACCACTGCAACAACCTTCATGATGTCAAGCCAGTGTTCAGGACCTAGCACTGCCATGCAGCCAGGGAATAAAATCCCACCTGGAGCTGTGTTTCTTTTTTTTCCCCTCAGGGCGATATATTTTATATGGGTAGAATGGAGGCATTACTGCACCTCAGTATTTCAAGGCAATAGGAGCTGCAGGTTCCTGACGGAAATCAGGCCTTGGGTCTCACGTGTCTAGAAGGTAGCTCCTTTGTCTCTTGGGATAAATGGTATAAATCTCATTTGGGGAGAGTTTAGCTTCAGTGCACATGCTGGGGTGTGTTGTATGGGCATTGCTCTTTTGGGCACACGGACGTCCAGTAAGTGCTTCTCCCCTTCAGTTGCAACAGGGATCATTTGTACCAGTCACTGGGGAGGGGGAGAACCTTTGTCTTTGGAGTCCACTGTTTTGTACCTGTCTCTGTTCTGCTGTGAATAGAGATACCAAATGTTTTTAACACTTTGAAAGAACTCGTGTCTTCTCTCTCATCCAAAACAGAACACCGAAGCCGAGGTGATAACAGAGAGCAAAAAGTCCAAGGCCCCATTGCTGTGGTGGCTCCCCCCTTTCCTCCCTTCCCTGCAATCTGCAGCCAAAAGAGGCACGCGATAAAGGACCGGCACTTGCTACCCGTAAGTCTTGCACTACAGCTAGCACACACAAACATGTCATTAGCATGGTGGGACCCAAGTGTGACAGTGCTTCACAAGTGCTCCCTCCCCAAGCCGGTGCAGGTACAGCGAGCTGACCTTAAAGACCGTCAGCAGCGTGACACAGGTCACAGCTTCCAGCAGCCAGCCCCAGGGTGGCTGTTTTCAATCAGAAACCTCTTATTTTTCACCCGTGGCCAGCACACATGTTCTCTCTTTCACACACTCCTCCACAGTCCTTCACATTCACCACTCAGGCTGTAGAGGTAGCACTTCGAGGACCCTCCCATAATTTCAGAAAGTGCTGTAATTTCAGCCCTGGCATTAGCATTGTCAGAAGCCAAGAGCTCAAGGGCTTTGAGTGCCAGCTTGAGGCTTGTGTGTGTGCAGATAGGTTCAGGAGCATGTACCCAGCTACAAGGAGATACACTTTCCATAGTCCTGTTTTGCAATGTTCATCTCCATGCAGTTTTTTCAGATGTTTCATGTCTCACACATGTCCTTGCAACCAGCCAAGCAGGAATTCCAGCTGAAGATCTGGTCCTGTATGTCTGTGCTGACTTGCCACTGCTGCATTAATTTGAGATCAAATTAGTGTTGACAATATGGTATTTATCATTGTTAAAGGAAATGTGCTAGATTCACAACTTTAACTCTGATTAGGTCCATAATTCCCACTAGCTTCAGCTGGACTTTGGTACTTCTGTGGCTCTGGGTATTTTACTCACAAAAGTGTCATAATAGCTACATTTTGCCCTCTACTAAGAGCCATTGCATTATTTAAAAGCCGTAGGTCAGACCTGGACTTAACTTTTAGGTGAGGCATTTGTCAGCCCTCAGTGGGGTGGTAATAGATCTGTTCTGCATCTGCCAGTACAGAGGCACTGGCATTTCAAGAGATACCACACCTGTGAGTACATTATAAGCTCCGTGATGATTCAGTAACTACACTGAATCATCACTTACTTAGCTTAAAATTCCAAGTGCATTCACCCTAATCCATTATATTAACCATATTTAAATACTATAATGCTAAAGCACTCACAGTGTAAAAGACTCAATGTAAACAAGTCACACCTGCCCAGGGACCAAAACATCAGCTGATCAGTCCATAGGAAAATTTTGTTTCTCATTTAAAAAGCATGAAATACATAATAAGATTTGGATAAGTCTGACTGTTCCAGCTTTTTGGCTGCTTATCTGGCTAATTTTGAGGACAGCATCACCATCACTGCAGGCTTTGAACAGGTCAAATTTGCAGGCCTTATGGTTCAACTTAAAGAAGATATCCTGATGTTAAAGGACAGCATAGAAAAGAGATTGAAGACAGAAAGAAGAAACACGATTACCTGTTTCTTCTTTATAAGTCATCATCAAAGCTAGTGCCGTTGTAGGGTACTTGAAGGGTAAAGGGAAGGTGATGCCATGTCAAGGATCAGAACTAGTTATAGATGATAGTTTGGACAGGCTGTTGAACATAAAGCTTTCTTAGTATCAGATGGGGAACAAGACATCTCTTTTGAAATTGTATACACAATGCTTAAAGGCCTGAATCTTTGCTGTGTTTGGAAAACAACCAGTCCATTTTAGACATTACTTCCATCTGTTGAACACAAAATAATAACAAATAGTGAGCAACTCTCTGAGTCCTGTATTAGTTGACAAAATTAAGTCATGCTGAATGCAGATGTTTTGGCTGTATCTGAAAGTCTACCTTTTTCTTTTCAAAACGGAAAATTTTAAGCTTTGTGCCCACCCATATCAGACCTCCTTTTGGAAGCTGACCAGGTTCAGTGTTCCCCTAAGGAGAAGCAAATGAGAGCTGCTTGGAGAGCTGTCATTCTATTGATTTCAAGGCATCTGGCAATGTTCTGCTTTGGAAGTTGCAAATATACCGCAGCCAGAGTACTTCAAAGTGCCTTGACCCATTTCTGAGAAAACCCCTTGTTAATGGGGCAACTTAAAAATTAAAGAGAATAAGGCAAGATGAAGCTGCACATGAATGTTCTGTCTGGCAGAGGTTAATCAGAGATTTTTATAAGACACTGCAACAGTGAATAGCTAATTGATATTGTGCCAGCCTTCATGATTTAATGATACCATTACAAGAGAAAGTTGAGAATGCTGTTATTGGCTAGCTCACTCTTTCTGGCATAAGCTTTTTGACATCTGCAAAAGTTTATCTGCTTCAGGGACTGTCAGTAATGTTTGATATCTGATTCTAGTTGATGGTATCATCCAGTTGTCAATGAACTAAAGATGCTACGTCCACAAGAATTTCTACTCAAGGCATAGCAATATGTTGTGTATTCCACTCTTCTGATGCATTGGGAAGGTGCTGAAGGGAGCAATACACAACCAAAAAAGCCCCTTTTCGTGTTTCTTTTAAATTAGGAAAGGGATCAACAAGAAGCTGGGAAATTTTTGGAAGTTACAGGGTCTGTCTTTTTGAAACTGACTATCTAAGTTAAATGCATGTATTACGATACACAAATAAGAAACCTGATTTTAAGGAATGTTCAAATTACCACGGTGTGACCTGTGGGAACTACCACTACTGAAAGTTACTGAGAAAACAGGTCACCTATATCTAAGACGAGTCAAGGTTCCCTCCATGTGCACCTTTTGGCTGCTGCTACCAATCGGGTGGCTACAAGCTCTTCCAAAGATCTTGCATGTTGTATAGTAAAACTAGAAAAAATCAATCACAACAGATGAAGATTCTCTTTTAATCACAACTATGTTTATGGGGAGGAAGATGCCAAAGACCCACAAATTCCAGGAAAGGACAAATGAATTTAAGTTCAAAGCAAGTAATGCCAGTGTAAACTATTCTGGAAAGACATTTTGGACTGTTCCATCACAAGATCATTTTGTTGTGGAGAAAGGGTAGAGAACTAGAAATGGCATAGGCTCTTCCGTGTCTACTCTTGTTACAGGAAATTCCCTGATTTGCCTGATGAAAGGTCCACTTAGCCCAAAGGCCAGAAGGGGATCCTTCAGGAAAGAGGATAAGAACAGGGCATGGTTTATGCTGTTTATTGTCCCATGATTTATCCTTCTAGTTTCATACAGAAACTGGTTACAGAGTTCCTGAGCCAGAGATCACACACAGAATAATAGCCACCAAAGAACCTCTCTGTGTTGACTGTGAGATTTGTTTAATCCAATTTTTTTAGCAAATTTACGCCTTCAGCTTCAACATCATCCTGTGACAATGACTTTAAAAATCTGTATGAAAATGTAGCTTTTGTTTGTTTCAAACCCAATACCTCATAATTTCATCCGATCCCTTCTGGTTCTCAGACTATGAGAAACAGTAAGCATTGCTTTCTCATTCCCTTTCTCCATGCTCCTCATGGTTTTGCAGACATGACTTCACTTAACTTTCCTGTCCATTCTAGTCATTCATTTTTAAAGCTGAAAAACTGGCATACTTAGTCTGTCTCTACACTAAAGAAATATACAACCAAACACGTTTAAAAGTATCATTCCTTCAGGCCTTTTTGCCAATGAAGAAAAAAGAAGAAAAACCCAAACCAAACCAAAAATAATCTGAGGAGAGTATGAGAAAGTTATGGACTTGCTAAAAGGAGGAAAATATTTCTTATACACGTTCCTATGACAGCCCTGCTTGTAGCACTGCTGAGGCCAGTCACTGAGTGTGAAGATGCTGTGTCATTCCAACCGCATTTCAGACTCCCCTTAATTTTTTCTGCATTTTTTTTCCTTGGGTTTCCCCAAGTCCAGCCAGCAATGCTCTGAAATTTCAGTATTTCAGTTCAGAACATTATGAGACCACACTTTCTCAATCCCTGTGTGGCACAGATATTATAATAAAACCAAGGAGATGGAGCAAGGAACACAATATTTGGAAATTCACGCTCACAATTGCACAAATTTCAGTGTCAGTTTATTCATAATTATAATCTGAGCCAGAATCTAAGGGACAAGAAGCAGGAGGGTTTTTCCCAGAGAGGGTTTTTCTCTCCCTGAGGCCTCAGCTAGAGCAAATGTGAAGGGAAAATAATGCATTGGGTAATTTTATTCCATCTCCTTGCCATTTCAAAAATACTCTATATGGTCTGCTTTAGGATGCTTTGTACAGCAAAGAGAAGGAAGTACAACTGAGTATACTAACTTTCACATTGTTCTGTGCTGAAGCCAGATGAAGCCTCAGTAAGAAACAACTGAGTTGAGGGACAGGCATGAGCTGGGTTGTGCACTTTCTGTGTGCAAATCCTGCCTGAAGCTGTTAGAAATAAAACCCACCTGACATTATTCATCAGACTGAACTTACATAGCACTATTTGTGCAATGAGCCTAATACCTACTACCCTGTATTGTGGGATGTTTATTTTATAACTCTGTCTGCTGAAATGCCACGTGTGGTGTGACTTCTGTCACAAAACATGTCTTAGTTTTGTCTTTACCTTGTCAAAACACCAGAGCAATACATTAATCGTTAAAGGATTGTCAGTACTTCAGATGATCACATTTGTGATGCACCAAAAGAAAAGAAAACACCCACAAGCAGATAAAATAAAAACTTGAGGAGAATGAAACATACAGAAATATAAACACTGGGAACAGGCAGGTGAGCAGGGTTGTGATTTGCAGCAGAAATAGCAGGGTCAGAAATATTCCCATTATTTTCTCTTCAGCATCAGTTGACTGTGTAAGAAAGCTGCTGTATAGTTATGAATTTCTAATTAAGTAGTCAACTGTGCTCTGATAATACTGGAAAGCTGGTAGCCTTTTGTTAGTATTTCTTCTCCTTTCTCTAGACCTTTAGTTTTTCTAGCATGAAAATTAATACCATTTTCCTTAACTCCTGTGAGTTAAGGAAGTAGCAGGCTCTCCAATTCACACAGAGAGAGAGAGAGACAGAAAGGTTTCAATCAGCGCCCCAGGAGTCAGTACTGTACTCAATGTGAATGTGGGATTGAACACTAGTTCACACTTACTCTACATGTTGCCTTTTCAGCGCATGAATGGCTGTTCTCAAGTGAGACATCAGGATGTACTGTACATCTTATTTCTGTGCTCTTATAGGGTAAAGCAAACTGTATGCATGTTCTGTCTGCTGGAGACAACAGAATATATAAAGCTTGCAGATCCTGAAGCTACATGCTGATGCTCTGCTTGGGTGATTATCACCCACTTTATTCATTAGGTTATCCTGGGAGGGAAACTTCCCCCACCTTCTGCAATAGAAGCCTGAAGTCAGAAATCATATTGATCCCTTATGCTTTTTGTTAGCTGCAGCTTTTAGGCAGCAGGAGTCAGAAATAATCATCTGGAGAATAGCACTGTGCAGCAGCATGTGCTAGCCTCCTCCTGCCCTCACCAAGGCTGTGCCAGCCCTGTGCTGCTGGAGGCTGTGACTCTGCCACCTAAATCTCTTGTGAGATAACACCTTGCCTGCCTGACCAAACACAGCTGAGGGGGAAGGAATCACCTCAGCCATGTCTAAATTCAACCAGCATGTTGAGGATAAATGCTCTTGATGAGGCTTTAGCATTCTCAGTCTTTAATTAACTGAGGAAAAATTGGTTCTTTATTCTTGGGTTTATGTTTTTCCCATTACCATTGCACTGTGTTCCATAGGGCCTGTGCACTAACTTTGAAATCCCAGAATCTCCTGTAAGGCAATCACTATAGGTAAGGCAGACTAGGTACATGATTAAACACAAATTATGCTTCTTGAACCATTCTTTCCTCTATGTTGAAGATGCCGATCAACAGTCATGTCTCAGACCTTTGGGGGATGGAAAAGAGAAGAGGGGCAGAAGTGGCATTTTTGTCCTGTTATTGACCCATTCATTTCCTTTTCCAGATCCCAGCTCTGGGGCAATAAATGAGGCAGACTCGTAAATTGCCAGGCTGATTTGCTTCTTTTTCACTGTCCTGATGATATTTTAAGATTTTATTCATTAAAATGGTTAATCATGAGTCCTGACTTAGATATGTGCAAGTAATGCTCTTCCTAAAATTCAGGTGAGAGTGTTAAGGGGTGCTTCATCTCACCCCAAGTTAAGTGCTGAAAGAAGGTGAGCTGAATTACTCCTCAGCAGAGCCGCTATCTCTTTCTCTGCAGGGGAAGCTCTGTTGACTAGTTCAGACTTGGACATCTGACTATTTTGTTGTAGTGCACAGAAACCAAAGACTTTCACACTGAAGTGAGGCAGAGCACTGAGAAATCAGATCACATGCATACGCAACAAGATTTTTACTGCAAGGCAGTTTCACGAGCACAATGGCACCTCTGCAAGTGAGGTTGATGGGATAGTGCTGGAAATAAAAATGTTCACATGTCAGTGACAAATCCCTATTCAAGCAATTATGCACCAGTTTAGTTTCAGAGCAATCTGAGCCCATTAAAGAAAAATGCACATTTAAAGTATTCTGGCTTTGTATTTAACAGAATGATTATCACTGTTTCTGTTTGCCAAGCACACCCACACAAAAGAAATGCACTTTTAAAACTGCCTAACTTCAGATTTGCCCATCAGACCAGAACAGCCTTGGGCTTATAATAATTTCTTGCTTAATTATGTGTTTACTCAGGACATTTAGAGATATTCTGGTCTTCTGCTTGAATGAGAACTTTTGAAAAGCGGCAGCTCACTCCCTCCCCCAGCATGGAGATGTTGAAATGCTGAGGCTGCTGCTCTGTGCCATCTCTGTGCCTCAGCTACCCTAACGACGGGCACCATGTGGGAACAGGCACTAAGTGACCTCAGGACCCCTTGGCAAGGCAGTGGCAGCACCAGCTTTCTCAGGAGCACAACGGTGACAGCAGAAAATTAAATTTTGCCAGTCACCTTCATTTTTGTCGTATCTCTAATGATAGGAGCCTACCTAGGAAGTTTGTCCTGCCATGCTTAAGCAGGGACCCGAGTCTTTGGCACATCAAAGGATGGCTGTAGGTACATGGAACCAGACAAGTGTTTTCTCAGAGGCACCTGGCAGAGCGGCACACAGGTAAGGTAGGAAAGTGCTGCACTGATAGGACACGCAGATGGGTAACCAGATCTTGCTTGTCTTGACTGCAGCCCACACTGCTATCTCTGAGACCAAAGTTAAGGTCCTGCTGTTTCCCTCCTGGACAGATTTTCCCGAGTGGCTTGTGCAAGTAGCTGTGCTTGGAGCTCGGGGAACGAGGTCCCTCCTGTCCTCTTCTCCTTGTGCACTGACAATCACAGGCCATGGGATATTGCAAAGATTTTCATATCCTGAACTCTTGTCACCTCAGAAGCATTAGTCTCCCTGTGTCTTGACCCTCCCCAGAGATCCTCTATCACCTTCCATGAGGAAGTTGAATTTCAAGCATCCTGGTAACTGCAGTCAGTCTGCTTAGAGCAGGTGACTGGAAACTTGGTCAGAGGACCAAGCATGAAATCATCCCTGAGTATCTGAGGAGTAAGTAGACTGAAATGGTTGATGTCTTCAGTATCTCCACAGCCTTTGTTGCATGAAGAGAGGTGTTCCTGAGATAAGGACTTTACCCAGCTTGGGAGAACTGGTTTTTCACTGGCCTGGGCAGAAACTAAGCTGCTGGAAACGTTCAATGGGAACAACTCTTGCAGCGCGGTCGCTGTTGCGCTCTGGCCGCCCGGTGGCCAGACAGACGACGGCTGCAAGGCTCCGGCCGATGGGCCACTCAATGTGGCTGTAAAGGAGCCAGCTGCAGACTGCCTGCGGCAGGCTCACTGTTGAGCAAGCTGCGCAAAGTTGGTCGCTTAGCAACCGAGGCGAGGGTAAAGAATGAAGGAGGGACTCCTAGGTGCCTTCAATCCCAGTTTATTGCCAAGGGAGGTCCGAGGGTAGGTGGCTGGAAGGGGAGGCGACCCAAAGAGTCAAGGAACAACCGTTGCACGCCCCTTTTAAACGGGGGCAGTGCAGGGAGGAGACAAAAGGGAAAACCAATAGGGGAATGACAAGGACTTGACATGAACGAATCAGGGTACAACAGGGGAGGGACATATTTGAACTAACCAATCATGAACCGAATGTAACAGAACTTTCCAGATAATAATGAATATGGAACAGAGGGCTATGAATATGTATAAAACATTGAACCAATGGGGATAACAAGAACATAGGGCTTTCTAGAACAGGGGATGGAGTTGCGGTGGATTGACACCCAGTGGGGTGGAGCCTCAGTCGTCGACCCCGCCTGCGGGGTTGGACTCCTGGGCTGGAAAGCCCACCCACTGAAGGTCATCCAGCCCCCAAGTGGGCTGGGCCACCGCAACATCTCCCCCTTTTCTGTTTAATAAACTCAAAAATATATTAAAAATAATCTTTTTAAGAACATAGAAGGTTAAAGAAACAAGAAACAGAATAAGTAATACATAACCTAAATCTCGAATAATTGAGGTCCACCACCCCGAGAGTCCCCATCCCGCGAGGGCGTCCTCGAGCCAGCCCTTGGATTCTTCCTTGACTTGGTGAATTAAGTCCTTCATCTCCTGGACCGCTTTTCTGACGTTCTGGGCTCTCGATGAAAGGTTGAAGCAACACAAGCCCTCAAACTCCTGACAATCGTGGTGATGTAACAAGAGTAGGTAGTCGATTGCAGCCCTATTTTGCAATGTCGCCGTCCTTGTGATTTCCTCGTCTTGGAGGAGGTTGCTGATGGCGGAGGACGTTAAATTGGCCTGTTTAGCCACCCAACATTCTAGGGTGCCCAGTTCCCCTAGTGCCTTCGCTGCTGCCACCCAAGGAAGAAAAGCTGAGACGGCAGCGCGGTGTAAACGAGACCAATGAGCAATTTCGTGTTTGCAATTTGTGTCTAATTCCTGGAGACTCCTCTTTTGGCGTGCCAATTTAGTCTTATTCTGCCAATCAATATTTTGGGTAATGTTGGGCGTAAACAGGGTCAACCGCCCTAAGGTGCATGGCCCTCCTAGAAGGCGAGAGGGGATGCCTGCCCAAGCCCGGTCGCCGCACAGCAGGAACAGGCCCCTAGGTAGACGTCGGGGAACACTGTCCTGCGTGGACGCCATCTCCACATGTGCGATATTAGTGCACCATTGGGCTGCTTGAAACTCTTCCTTGGGCTGTACGATGTTGTGGTACAAATTCTTCTGGCTTCTTGGTTCATACATGTAGTGCACACAAAAACGGGCACGGGTCGAACCCAAAATGTCAAACTCAGTTGGCTCGTCGGAGAGGCGGGGCAGGTCCTTAACCCAATCCCTCCAAAGACGGAGGGGATTGGTTACTGGGACTTTGACTGTTCTCAAAATAAAGGACCTGGCCATCCTCCGGTGAGTCAACTTGTTTGTGTCGTCCCGTAGTGCACGTAAACGAGCGGGAAGCTCAGAAGAATTCAATGGGATCCCCACCAGACAGGTCGACATTGGATTGTCAGGGTTTGAGGTGCTGAGGCAGATGTGATCCTGCCCCAGCGACTTGGCCAAGAGAGCCCAGACGTTGGCCCTTGGCTGCGGGACGATCCAGGAGGCGCTCGGCATGGAGCTGAGGAAGAATCCTAGGCTGTCAGCAGGATGAGGTGAAGGTGGGTCAAGCTCGGGTGGTGAACCATGGTCTAAAATAAACAGAATACAGAAATTGGTTTAAAGGGCAGTTAAAACCAAGAGGGCAAGACGAAGGACAAAGGTTGACTCAAATAGGGCGATACAGAATGTAAGGACTACTTCAAAAAGGGACGGTTCTAAAGGGTAGGTGAGACAACGTACACAGATTAATCCAAAAAGGGTAATTCTGAAGGGTATATAAACACACGTTAACTCAGAAAGGGGGGCTTCCGGTGCCTGCGCCTCCACACCGCGGTCCGCACGTCTTTTGAAGATGTTCCTGGAGCCTTATACGGTTTCACGAACTTGGCTGGGACCCACTTAAGTCCCTGAGGTGTGGATACGCTAGCATACCCACGACCCCAGGTGATCAGTTGGAATGGACCCTGGACCTAATGGGACTCCGGGTCTCTCACCAGGACCTGTGGATGTTCCTTTAGCTTCTTTCTGCAGGAGTTGCCAAAGTGCCTAAAAATCGGCGGCTCTGATTCCTCATATGATGTATTCAGGAAATTGATGGTAAAGAGCGCCTTGGC